>CM028332.1:7461722-7804222 GCA_016647705.1 Eucommia ulmoides | reverse complement strand
TGTCGAGAAATAAGAAAATGAAAAATAAGAAAATTAGTTGTTTTTGGAAAGCCTACTAATAGCTGTGAATTAGTTCATTGTATGATCCCTTGATTAGGGGAACTTGATTTATTTTTTCCTTTCTCTGCAACTAGGGTTGTATATTTAAGCTTCCTGTTGTACAGACCAAACGCAATGAAGAATCTCTTCTTTTCTCAATACATTTTCTTCTACTTGGGATATTACTCATATTTTGTAGTCATTTTATTAAAATAAAAATATTTAGGTATATTTGTGAATGAATTTGATATCAAAATTAATATGAAAAAGAGTATTATTCAATTTTATTCCTTTAAACCTACAAAACAACCAAACAAGATAATGGAATCATGTTTCCGTTAACAAATTCATTTCATTTTTCTCTCATTTCATTCATTCTCTCATTTCATTCCACTTTGATTCCATTCATCCAACCAAACAAGCAGTAAGAATACCTTTGGTTAAAAAGATAGAAAAGAGAAAATAAAACAAAATTAAGAGGACAACATTTTATCCATTGTGAAAGAATTTTTTTTTTTTTTATTGTTGTTTGGTTAGAAAAGAAAAAGAAAAGAAAAGAAAAAATAATTCACTTTAACATAATTTACTATTTTATCTCCATATATTACAAAAATTATCAAAGATATAATTATAATTTTTTTATCTTCATTTAAAATTCTCCCTCATTTTTTTTTTTTATCCCTAATTGGTATGGAAAAAAAATTGTTTGAGAAATTTTGGATTTTCTTTTCTATTTTTTTTCCTTCCAGTTTTCCTCCACATAACAACTTGTTTTTTTTCATTTTTCATCTTATTTTTCTTTCATTTTCTTATCCATCTGTTTTCACCCAAACAAATGCACCATAAATATTGTTCTCTAACCACGAGCCTTCAAAAGTATTCATTGGGTATAGTGGGATATACATATGAATATACGAGTATGTAAGAAGAGATCTATCATTTTTCGAAGAAAAAAAAGACTTGACCCATGTGATTCGATTTAATATAATTTAATCAAATTTCTGACCAAAATGGTGCGATGATTGAGATGAGATTATCAGTTATCACAAGGAATTATTTTATCAATAAAATACATATATTGGACTAGGATTTTTTGCTTAATCATATCTTGTTGGTCCATTCGGGTACACATATAGAGAGATTGTGGAATACACTTATCATACATGAGGGAGTTCTTTTGCTTAAATTCTTATCCACTAGACATGGTTGTAATATGTGAGTAGACGTGACTCACATACAAAAAAAAATGTCATAAGGGAAAAATCGTTTTCTTCTAGAGGGAAAAAATATCTCAGAACGTATCAATGTGTAATGAAGCATATTAAAGCATACTTTAGACATCCTTTGTTATGATATTCATAGGATAGGGAGGAGACTTGTTTGGCCACTTCTCCCTGATTCTCGGTGCACCATTATAGTGATTGCACTAATCTCAGTCCCGTTACCATAGAGATGGCGGGAGAGATCATAGAGCCGTTATCTAGAGAGAGTAACATTACTTTTCTTACCAGGCAAAGGTAGCTTAGACTGCTTTCGAGTAGGAGCGTTGTGGCGCTCGCGCTTAGGGAGGCATGGTTGGGTGTGGGATAGGGCCTGGTCGATTTGGCCGATTTGGGGTCCTCTTGTCAGTGGCATGTTTGTGACACATGGCGCCCTTTCAAGTCCGACTAAATTTTTCCTCATCAAATGCCTACACCATCAACCAAGGGGACAATTAGGCCAACGCGACAATAACATTGTGTCTTTGAGTAGGGGTTATTTGATAACCCACGTCAAAAGTATTCGAAAAGATTGTCTTATATATAAAGAACCATATGCGCTACTACTAATACCTTGAGTTAAAAAATTTGAGTCACGTGGACTCAATCCAAAAAATACTCGACTAGTGGGCCGCATAGGATGTAAGAAATTGTATGAAAGTCAACCTTGCTCCAGAAGCAACACTGTGGTAGTTTTGATAGAGGAGTAGAGGCGATGGAGAGGGGTAGAGGCCACGGGGTAAGTACCCCATGTTCACTTATGGCTTGCCATATGCCTGCTTATTGCCTGTTATTTAAATTACCAACCAAGGGGACGAAGTAGGCTAACGCAATGAGGAAATCGCATATTTGAGTAGAGGATATTGTAAGATACTATATCGAAAGTATTAAAAAAGATTGTCTGAAATATCATGTGGGTTATTACTAGTACTTTATTTTAAGTATTTTGAACCACATGGATTCAATCCAAAAGGAATTAGATCAGAGAACCACATGGCGCGTTACAATTTTTCTAAAACAATTAATTTGATGTTGATTCTAAATAATTTTAACAATAATTTTGTAAGTAGAAATTATTTGAGAAAAAGTTTACTTTTTGCATGCCCAAAATAGCTCCATAATTAATAAAAATAAACATAATTATACAAGTACAATCCATAGATTAATTTTTTTGAATGGCAAAAAAATCCAAACCATCATTTTTTTAATTATTATTAGTAGTACTAATATAATTATGGTGATTGTTAACTTGACTTGCTTATTAGGAACAGATCAGCTTCCGTTTGCTGCATGTGCTAAATTAAAGTTATTTGTACCTTAAATAATTAATTAATCAATAACCAATAATTAAATAGTAATCCCCCACCCAAATAAATATGATTATATAAAAAAATAAAAAATCAACATAGTATAACTCAACTGATAAGACTCGCTTGACTTAAAGTAGTTGAGGAATTTTTGCAAGGTCAGCGGTTCGAACATGCGGAAAAATACTTGTTGGGAAGGGCAGTCACGCACCCCAAACGAAATTTGTCTCACACCTTGTGGGTGTGGGGACAGTCGTGGTTTTACACAAAAATAAAAAATAAAAAATCTATAAGATCACGCGTGCGGCACGTGTTGGGCTTGAGGCTGAGCCTAATATTCCCCTCTCAAGTCCTACAAAAGAAGGACGTGGTCCTGCCTTAATTGCAATGATGGGTTTGATACCTTAAAGAAAGAATCTCTTTGAGATTGATTTTATGCCCAAATTAATCCCAATATTTTTGTATAATTAAACAATTAAAAAATTAATTAAATTCAAAATTATTATTTGCTTTATACTAAGTTCACATTCATGCCTTTGATGATGCTTATACAATCTTTATGTCCATGAGGTTTTATACTTTTTAAGAAGCTTTATCATCCCCTCTTTATAAAAAGTTACTATCTCCACTTTCCACCCCCAAAGCTTTGGTTAATCAAGGATTAGACCACCCAAATCACAAATTTCTTATAGGGCATTTTAGACTTTGCGCCCTTGAAGTTCGACTACTATCTCACTTTGGTCTTCGTAATTTTGATTTGAACATATAACATCCTAAAATTTTCTAATTATTCCACTTTAGTCCAATGATTACCCTAATGCCCTCGAGTTTGCTCTAAAAGTCAGGATATCATCCTGATCTGCGGGATGATATCTAAGAGTGCAAGAGTCTTATCAAAAACCCAGAAGATGAAAAATGAAAAAATAGAACGTATGCGTTTGCTGCCAAAGGATCGACAACGCTATAACAACCTAGTCGCTTATTGGTTTAGAAACGACTAGGAACTCAAATGATAGCTACATAGGACAAAGGAGTGAAAATACCTATTGTAGCAAGTGTGAAGAAACAAAAGCAATTGATTGCACTAGAAGAGAATTTGGCTCTACTTTTTCCAATCTTCATTTTACGCCAGGCATCCCATAATCTTTTTTCATTAATTGGCGTGGAATTAGGCCAATGGGTCTGGAGGAGTAGGAATCAGTCCCTTAGATTTTTCACGTATGAGATCGAGATACAGCCCTGGGGCTAGAAAGGGCAGACAATCTAGCTCTCCAACCTAACTTTGTTTCGGTACTTATGCAAGCCTTGCACATCTAATGAGTAATGCTTGAGTCACAACATCAAGGGTCTGGCCCAATTTGATACTAAGGCTAAGTCGATCAAGCTTTGAAAGGTAAATAGTCACATCGAACCAATTATTATCCACGTTATATGTGTGTGTGTGTTAGAGAGGGGGTTGCAGAAAATTTGTGGATAGGATTGGAGAAAAGAAAAAAACTGAAAGTGCCCATAAACCCTTTAAAAATAGTTAAGTGCACTACACATGACCATTTACTAGTAAAAATTGCGAACATGTTTAATAATTTGGACTGAAGCGAGATAACTACGAATTTTTAGGGTGTTTATATGTTCAAATTGAAATTACATAGACCAAAATTGAAATTACATGGACCAAAGTGAGATAATGGTCAAACTTCATGGGTACAAAATGTCAAGAACCCTTTCTTGATGAATCATTAAATGAATAAAGTTTTCATGTGTTAGTAAGTCTAAATTTGGTTCATGGTAATCTCACTAGGTTTAATCTTAGTGGGCTGAAATATATGAGAGCTAATTGAAGTGATTAGGGGGTGCATTAAAAGAAGAGAGCATGTTTTGGAAAACAAATTAACCCATAAACATAATTAGTGGAGGCTAATTAAACAAATGCCAAACCAAATCAAGGCATGCGTAGAATAGAAGTAATGATTAGATGTGTGCCTTTTAAGGTTAAAGCAATCAAACATAAGGCTGCTCTTATTGTTAAGGAAACTTCATCCATGATGCCATTTGTTTGAAAAAATCATAGGGCCCATAGGTGTGGTCAAGCCCAACATTAATTACATTATTAGGGTTTGGGCCTATATATCGGATCGCTATTCGTCAAATCTAAAATTATTGTATTACATGAGAATCGATATAAATGTGTTAGAATCGGTTGACCACCAATCCCAATAGATTATGTAATTTATTTAGTTTCTAACCCAACAATTTTTATTATTTTAGAGTTGATCTCGGCATCTCGCTAACCATTATATCCCTCATCTCTTATGTTATAACCCTTAATAACATTTTTTATTTCTTAATTATAAAGAACTTAGTGTAACAACTTTCAATGAATTTTAGTAGTTATCATCAATTAGGTATATAAAAAGGTATGTATAATATAATTCTAGGATTTAATCTTCACATGTAACAATATCATTTTTTGCAAAAAAAAAAAAAATATAAGATTGCATCTACCAGTTATGTACAATGGGATACGAATGTAACATTGCAGTTACACTATAAATCTGTATTGTTACATAAAAAAGTGTAGTTACATTATAAAATGTTTCTCATGTTGAGTTATATTTTAATATAATTTAGCTACACTGTTACATAATACTATTTTTGTAATTTTCTTTTTAAAATAGAAACATGAAATGTTTGAAATGACAAATGACAAATGTCAAATTCAGGGATATAAACTCTTAAAATTTGATTTAGAGATTTATTAGTGTAATCTCATAATTAATGCTCCAATCAATTTAAATATTTTCATAAATTAAGTTCATATGTTTGACTAAACACTAAAGGGGTAAAAATATCACAATAGGTGCCTTCGAAATTTAGGGCGAAACTGATTCAATATTTCTTTATAATAATAATAAAAAAAAAAAAAAAAAAAAAAAAAAAAAATTATTGTTCAAAATATAGAATCAAAAGTAGATTAAGATCTTGCAATATGATAAAACAATCATATTCCCAATATTTTACATCAAAAAATTATAATGACTTTAAAAAACCCGCATGAACTCAATAGTATAAAATTTTAATGTGTGGATCGTTAAAAATAAATAAATAAATAAATAAAATATTATTATTATTATTATTTAAAGGCTATCCAATCCATTTTGTTTCCTTTTCTAGAAGTTTGTAGACTGGAAGCAAATAAAAATCATGCATTTTTTATTTTTTTTATTTTTTTATTTTTGTGCACACGCGAGATAATCATGCAATATCACATTATAATACATATTTGTTTTGTCTTTAGGAAAATTTGATGGGTATAGATTGGAAGCAAAGATAGGATATAACTCGATTTGATGAAGAGAAGACCTTTGTATTGAGACATGATGGTTTTTGTTAGTCTATATTATAAATCAGAATCTGTGTGAACTCCATGTATTATTCTTTATTTGATACAACGATTAACATCTATAAAAAAAAATGTGGCTCAAATCTCAACCATTTAATTCAAGAGATATTTTCATCTCGTGTTAAAATAAGTAAGAAGCGGAATATTAGAAGAGAATATAAGACAATGTATTGATACGTGTGAAATCTACATTATTCAGAGATGTACAAAGACGCCTATATATATATGAAAGGATTAGTATTTGAAATGTTGACTCTAGGTAACACAATGGGCCAAGGCCCATAGATATATATATTAACATTTATCAACTTAAGATGGTAAAAGAGACGTGAACTTAAGTTTAGAAACATTCTGGATGAATGAGTTTTGGTAAAAATATATGGGGTCTAATCAGTAGAGCAGGCTGAGTAGAGACAAACAATATTCCAATAAATGTGATGACGGATGAAGTGACAATCAGTCTTGATAAACAACATCATTAGGGAACAACTTAAGAAATAGATCAATAAAGAATCTGGAGTTACTAATGGATGATGTGTCAAAGGAGTGTCTGGAAAAAAATATTTTTTGTTCTAAAAAGACGACATGGCGAGAGATACAAATAGTATTAGAGATGGGGTCCCAACACCAATATTTTTATGGTGAATGTCATATCCTAGAAAAAAAATATATGGATGAACCATTGATTCTACCTTGTTATATTCATGTCATTAATAAGACCAAAACAAGAACAGACAAAGAATATGAGAGAAAAGCCACTTAATTGTAGGATGATTGAAAAGCCACTTATAGGGTGATTGATGCTTAATTGTAGCGAAAAGAAAATGATTTATAGTGTATAATGCTGTTAGGGTGTCCTAGAATACGAAAAATATCAAGAATATGTCTATATTTACGGTCATCTACTCCTTTTTGTTGGGAGGTTCCATGAAATGAGTGATAAAGGAACATGCCATTTTTGTGAAGCATGTTGAGGAAGACACAATTCTTGTACTCCATAGCATTATCTTAATGAAAAAAAAAATTAATATTTGAAAAAATTTAGTTTTGACCATGGAAGAGAAATTAAATTAGATTTGAAATAATTCAAACATGTTTTTCATAAGAAACAACCTTGTACAATGAGAGTAGTCATCCATAAAGATGACAAAATATCGAGAATTACTAGTTGTTGCAGATCTGTCGCTACGACGGATCCGCGAGAAAGAGAGAGAGAAAGAGATTAGAATTGGACATACATTGGCCCCAACTTGAATGAGCTTTTGCAGAAATGTTGACTTGAAACCCATCAAAATGTTGACTTGAAACCCCTGTAAAAATGGACAAAACACAAAGAATTCATTCCCGCCCCCCCCCCCAAAAAAAAAGAGTTTTCACCGGAGAATTCGTTGGAGGGAAAGCATACGGGTTTGCCAGAGGGGAGCAGAGAAAGAAGAAGAAGTGAGCATCAAGCCAAAATGATGCATGTACCCGTGGCTGTAAGATCACATGCTTAGCGTGTGACTTACTTCCGTCCAATTTGGCTAACACCCTTATTAATTGGGTCAAATGGAACTCAAATTCAATAATGAGGGATCAAATGTGTCAAATACCGAACCATTTATGAGAGGCTAAAAAGTCATTTTTCCTTTAAGATAATTATTTTTTATTTTTTGTTTTGCCCATTTACCAAAAAAAAAAGGGGGGGGAAATGTTGGAGAATTGAAGCCCAAATAGATGGTAAATTTATAGGGATTAGAGCAAAGGCCCAGTCCCAAAAAAAGGCTGTTCCTTTCCAAATATAAATATTAAAGCCCACACAAATACCACCTGGACAAATTTTATTGGCCCAGTCCAAGTACTAGGTTGTAATAAAACACCTAAATATTTTGTGTCCATTAAAAATGGAAGAATAAAAAATAAAAATAGGCAATGCATATATAACACAACAAAATGACAAAAAGACATATAAATTAATTGAAGACAATGCCAGTATGAGTAGGCCAATTGCATGCAGTGTGTGTACCAGATAGCAAGATCTTTTGATAGATCTTTGGATGTCGACCTCTCCTCCCCCACCTATCTACTGAAACTATCTTCAAAACCACCGTCAACCACCACCCACCTCCACCTCCTCCTCCTCCGAGCATAGAGAGAGATTTATCTCCGGCTATAAATATATAATTGAGAAGTAAAATAGTGAGAAAATATGAAACGATTATATATTGATATATGAAAAAATTAGATTTACAGAGATATAGGAAACCTATATATAAGAGGTGACTAAGGTAATTCTGAATTAGAGTTTAGTTTTTCTATAATGAAATTAATGTTTAACATAATGGGTCAAGACTCATATGTATTAATATTTCCCCTCAAATTCAAGGCGGTAAATAAGTCATGAATTTGAGTTTGGAAACTAGAATATGAAAGCGATAGGTCGATGAGTCTTGGTGAAAATATTTACTGTCTGTCGGTTGAACTGACGGATTGAAGACGAACAATATTTTATAAAATGTGGAGATGGATGAAGTGATAATCAATCTCAATTTGTTTTATCGGCTTGTGAAAAATATCATTATGGACGATATGAATAACATTTGTATTGTCATAGTATAGAACAGTGACAATATACAACCCTCGCCAGATCATACAATGACAAGAGTTTTAAATCTTTCTTCTTTCTATATACGTATATACACACACCAATCTCTCTCTCTCTCTCTCTCTCTATATATATATATATATATATTGGTGATTGATGATAAATAAAGCCAACAAATAAGTTAAACCAAGAGGAGGTACAGCAAGCAGATTGGTTCAAAAATGAAGGCATGCATACAAATATAATAAATATGAGGGAGGGGACCATTTTCATGTACAGGCCACAGTTTCACATTAGGAGACTAGCTCCCCCTACAGGAAACATCTCCCATCAATACATACATATATATACACACACACACATATGTGTGTATATATATATACAGTCATTTACCATGAATAATTAACACTAAATTACATTAACCTTTGATTAATTAATCTTAAACCTTTAATTCATGAACCATGCATGTGAATTTGTTTTTGTTTTTCTTCGTCCCATGCTGTCACACACGAAGTCTAATCCAGCCTGTTATCAACAAAAATATTTCTAGTAATCATGAATTTTGACTAAAACTTACTAAAAGCATTAAAACACTGTTTTCCACTTTTATATTTTTTGTCACTAATGAGAGTAGATGAACATCCATTTGCTTTTTCATTATTTGAGTTGATGATTCGCATAAACTTTTTGACCTTCAACTCCCATCTGCCTCTCTCCCTCTAATGTGTCTTCTTTTCTTTTCTTTTTGAAGTTTATCCCACCGCAAAGTGTCCGCACTATAACAAAAATTACATATTATAATATTTTTAAAAAAAATTTATAAATAATATATTTTTAAATAGTTATGGAGACACTTAATCATAATTTATTAATATACACTAATGAAGATAAATAATTGTCCTTATAAGTTATTGGGACAACTTTTTATGGTACACCTTTTAATTATTGCAATCTTAATTTGTCCTAAAATTATATATATTATGACAAATTTAGTATCCTTAAAAGTGAATTTTGTTGCAGTACCGGTGGTTTAAGTTATAAATATGAGAAAAAATCTCATCTCATCAGGATTGAAAGAGGCCAAGATTACCTTATACCAATATCAGAACACAAGTTACAGCAACTCCAGCTCAATAGTCACAGAGGGAGAGAATGGTCGAGGGTTAGCCGACCAAAAATCCGATGTGTGAGAGTGAGATTGTTGGATTTATCTTACATCGAATGTAATGGTCAAAGTTATAAATGTGAGGGAACAACTCACCTCATGAGTTAATTTTTAAAATTAATAGAGACCCAAGATCGCCATAACCCGTTAACCAAAATTTCCAATCCTTTTTATATGTGTTAATTATTATTATTTTATTATTATTATTATTACTTAATTAATTTCACAATTTTCTTAATTTAAGTAGGAAAGGACATCATGGGTTCTCCCTAAGTACCAACCTGGGATGCATTAATATTTCACCAAACCTCACTAATTAACTTTTCTTTTATTAATAATTAATTCTTGATTGGCCACCTTATATATTTAGAACTTATCCTTTTGAAATGCTGTTTATATAGTAAGATAAAAAATGTCTTTTTTACCTAAGAGTTTTCTTTTCCATGTTTGACAAAAATAAAGAGGTTACAAAATCAGGCCGAATTACACTTCGCATCCATGAAATTGATTATTTATTACACTTTGTATTTTATATTGGGTGATCCTAATATTAATAAAAGTTTCAAACAAAATAACGACTTTAGATTTAATCTGCTCTTATAGACTTCATGAAAATACTAATATTTCAATTGTGGTTGTGTCGTCAACCATAGGGCATCGCCGCCGACCACCAGATTTCGACCACCGCTGGTAGCCAGAATTTTGGTCATCGGTTGCTATAAATTTTATTTTTTTTGTAACATTTAACTAATTTTTAGTAATATAGTTTTAATATATTTTTAGTTACTTTTTTTCAGTTATATCCAACTAATCTTTCAGTTGTCGGTTGTCAGAAAATTATATAAATGTAACTAAAAATAATTAAAAAATACATTATAAATTAGTTACGTATAATTAAAAAAATAGTCACGTGTAACTAAAAAAATCCGATAATTGAACTTATTGAAAACCTAGACAACGACGAGTGGAGACGGAGAATGATGCCGGCAACCGACAATACAAAATCTTAATTAGAAGTTTTCTTTATTTAGATATTTATTTCTTAAAAACAGTGCCTTCAACACAGAAAAAAATCACCAGTTTTTCAATAAATTAGTTTATTGTCAACCTCAAATTTCCATTTTAAATTACAAATAAATTTATTTTATTTTTCATTTGTAAGCCACAATATATATATATATATATATATATATATATATATATATATATATATATATATATATAAGGGATACAGAAAACCCATATGCCAACTGAGCGTGGATCGTGCATTACCATTTTTCTTAGCACTATCTATCAGCTTTTAAGACAAACTATCCCATGTGAATGGTTTAATCACTGCCTCCAACTCAACTTTTAATTAGAAAATAAAAAATCCAGCTTTTCAGGCACCATTTCCTCAATGTCTCCTCACAACTTTTTTTGTTATTATTATTTTATTTTACGGAGTATGTTTATGCACATTTCATCTAATCATCTTTTCGAACCATCTTTATCACACATTGTTTTGTTACATTTAAAATTAAATTTTTAATTGTTCGCTAAAAAAATCAAATTTTGACTGATAAAAAAGCAGATACCTGTCAAGCTCTTGGTTACTCTCTTGTCGCTAATATCATTACACACAGTCAAACACCATAAATATTCAAGATTTGCAATTGAGCTCACTCGTGTGCATGGGGGTGGGTACTCACGTGCGAGTTCTCACAATCAATAATCACTTTTAAAAGTATCCCACACCAGGACATGTAATTGCTTTTGGATTCAAAACTGTTCACGTTGGAGTCGAGAGAGAGAGAGAGAGGGAGGTTAATTACTTATAATTGCTTAATACAAAGTTATTTTTAAGAAGAAAGGGTTTTAGTTGAATTCAACAGGTGACAGAGGTTGTAAGTAGTAATGATGAAGATCATTAAACCCTAATATATCCCCCCATTAAAGTGATGATATTAAGAATCTCACCCCCAACCCAACCTTTATCGAATAAAAGAGGTTTTGGAGGGAATGTATTGTTGCCTTTTGGCAAAAGCTAATCTAAAACATATCATATGAAAAGGAAAAGGTAGAATTTGCAATGATGATGTTATGCAGATTGAGGAACAGATTGTGAAGTATGAAATGAGTGTTTGGTCAAAACACTTCCACTTTTTTTTGCATTATTGAGAACAATTTAGAGATGGGTTTGTACTTACCTAACCCTAAAAGTAGAGAAAAATCATCCCTTTCAAAAAAAAGAAAAAGAAAAAGAAAAATCATTTTCTTATTTATTTAATTTAGTTATTTCCTTGTTTTGGCTAAAAAGATGAATTCTTGAACAAAAGTTAATTTGGATAAGAAAAAATAGGGCTGGGAGATAATTAGTTGAGTCGATTGTTTTTTTTTTGGGTATTTTTGATTGGGATGATAGAAAAAAAATAGAATAAAAAACGAGAAGATAATATTTTTATTATGTGGAAGAAAAATTATTATTTTTTGGTTAAAAAAAATAATAATTCAATTTAATGAAATTTACTCTTTTACCGTAATATATTACAAAAATAAATTAAATATTCTATTATTAAGAATATAATTGTATTTTTTCTTTTTTCTTGAAAAATTTCTTCCCCATTTTCCTCGTGTGAAAAATATTTGTTTTCTTCCTATTTATTTTTTTTCTCATTTTTCTTCTATAGCGAACAAGTTTCTTTTTAACACACAAACACACATAGAATTTAGTTGTCATAATATGAAAGTTACGGATTCGAGTCATCAAAATAACCTCTTACAAAAACAAAATAACACTGCGCACGATAGATCCAGTGGTCCGACCCTTCCCCAAGGAGCCAAGTCTTTCGCATAGTGAAAGCTTCATAGTACCAAATTATCTGTTTTTTTAGGTTTTGGGTGCAAAATTACAAAATTTAATTTTCAAAAACTTTTCTAAGGGTATGTTGGTTAGAGAGATAGAGAAGAAAAAGAAAAAGAAAAGAATAATATTTTTATCGAAATAATAATAATAATATTCTTAAGGTTGTTTAGTTAGAAAAATAAAATAAAAAGAATGATAATAATTCATAATTTCACCCTCATATATTATAAAAATAAATTAAAATTTTATTATAAAAAATATAATTGTGATTTTATCCATTTTTCTTAACTTTTCATCATTTTTATTTAACTTTTCTTCATTTTTATTTTCAAGTTTGTTTTCAAGTTTGTGTAAAAAAAAATCTTTTAAAATTGTACATTTTCCTTTCTATTTTTTTTTCTTATATTTCATCCGTGTCAAACAAATAATTTTTTTCATTTTCCACACTATTTTCATTTTCATTTTGTTGCCATTCTTTTTCTACCCCAATCAGATGCACCTTAAGTGCATTTTCTCAATTTGTCAACAGGTGCAAAATTACAAATTTAGTTTTCAAAAACTTTTCTAAGGGTACGCTGGTTAGAAAGATAGTGAAGAAAAAGAAAAATAAAAATATTTTTATCGAAATAATAATAATAATAATAATATTCTTGTTTAGTTAGAAAAGTAAAATAAAAAGAATGATAATAATTCATAATTTCACTTTCATTTATTTTAAAAATAAATTATAATTTTACCCTTCTTAACTTTTCTTCATTTTTATTTAACTTCTTTTCATTTTTATTTTCGAAGTTGTGTGAAAAATATTCTTTAAAAATTGTACATTTATTTTTCTATTTTTTTTTCTTCTATATTTCATCCGTGTCAAACAAACATTTTTTTTACATTTTTCACACTATTTTCCTTTTCATTTTGTTGTCATTCTTTTTCTACCCCAATCGGCATTTTCTCAATTTGTCAACATAACCCAAAATTCATAATTCTTTAAAATTAAAAAGTGTGCATTAATTTGTTACAAAGAGATAAACTGGCCCCACCCTAGTCTCCAATAATTAATTCCCATTTTTCCACCCACTAAGAATTCCTACACCTTCCTTTTCCACACCTCCAAAACCATATTCATTTTTTTTTCCTTTTTTTTTTTTTTTTCCTTCTTTGTTCATGCAAAACTTTACATGCAACAAAAAGAAACAGGAAAAATCCATTAACCATTTATGGCATATCACTCCAAGCAGCAAAAACAGGCAAATGAGCCATGGCTATAGAAGAAGGCCTCAGCTGAGGCGCCGACTGAATCCATGAACTCGCCAATTTCGCATTCAGATTCCGCTTACCGAAAACAACCGACTCGCCGCCGCCGACTGCGGCAGCACGGTCCGGGCTGTGTTCCCTGGAACTGCTCAAGCTCGTGACCAGAGAAGAAGGGTTTGAAAACAGTGTCGGAATGTTCAGTCCACCTTTAATTTCGTCCGGCGATTCCGCCGGACCATCCTGCTGCTGTGGCGAGTCGTAAAGGACCATCTTCCAATCCGAGCAGCCGGTACTGTTTTCGAACCGCGGAGATTTATTGCTGTGGTCGAATTCTCCGGCGATGGGTCCCGTGATCTCCTTGTTTCGCCTCACGACGTCACCGGTGGGAAGAGAGATGCTGGACATGATTTTGTCCACGTCGTAGCGAGTGACGTCGAAGTTCGTGACGGCCGTTGCTCCCCGGAATTTGATGGCGGCGACGTCGTAAGCCTCGGCAGCTTCCTCTTGGGTGCCTAAATGAACATATGACGAAACCAAGGGGGTCAAAACTGTATTAAAAAAAAGGGTTTTGACTTTTAAGCAATAATTAAGCATTAATTGTTGAGGGAAGAACACCTTACACCTTTAATGTTTTCAAAATTTGAATCAAAACAAAACAAGAGATGGGATGGGATGGGGGTAAAATCTGCAAATAGCTACAAAGACACGTTAAATAACGACTACAAACTTTGATATTTAACCTAACAATAAAGCTTTTAATAATCAGAAGTAGCTTAAAATAAAAGCTAATAATTTTTTTACTAATATTATCCAAATTATCCTTATTTTGAACAGAACTTATAGGTTTAAGCTTGCATAACTTTATTTATATCTTATTGAACAGAACTTATTTTGAACAGAACTTATATCTTGGCACTTACTGAAAGTGCCAAGATAGAGGTCCTTGTTGCCGGAAACTCGGCCGATCCGAGCTTGCCATCTTCCATGTTGATGATGCCTAGTAAAAATATAAAAAAATAATAATTAATTAATAATAATAACAATAGTTAAAAAGAAAATAGGGCTTTAGAGGGAATATATATATTGATTATTTTATTTTGCCGAAACCCGGTAGCAATATAATCAATAAATCTGAAATATATATATACATATATATATAGAGAGAGAGAGAGAGAGAGAGAGAGAGATTTATCGATTATATTGTTGTCTGCTGCCAGGTCCGGATTTCTTTTTTATTTTTCTAGAATTTATTTTTAATTTATCGATTATACAGCTGCTCTTCCGAACTCGGACCGGAAGAATGTGATTTTAAAAATACAAACAAAAAAGGAACCTTGTTACTCCTCTGTAGATTGAAGCCCCTCTTGAAAATCCACTACTTTTCCTGTAAAAAAAAAATACCATGTGAAAAAGACTATTAAAAAAATATTTTTTCTTATCTTAATCAACGTTTTTCACAAGCTTATGTTATTAGTCTTTATACCTTCTTAAGTGAGCAACATATTCTTGACGGTTCATGTTCTTCATATCTTCAATCTCTTGACTGTAGTTCTCCACCTGAATTACAAAAAACATTAATTACACTTTAAACCCCATGAAAAAAACAAAAACATGTCGCCGGTAAATTTGACTTTACAGAGATTCCGATCAAATCTCACCGGAAAGTTTGTATGGGTCGACGGCCCCCAGTATTTAAGAGCAGCAAGATCATAAGCTCTTGCAGCTTTCTCTTCCATATCATACCCCCCTAAAAACCAAGCATTTTCCACTTGATTAACAGAAGCTAAAATGATTAGCGTCTTAATGACGTGATTATTGTCGGAATTAGAACTTACCCAGATAAACTGAATCATTTGTTATTGATTAATCCACCAAAGATGTCGGGGAAAAAAACAAGAAAATGACATTAGAAAATATAACGAGAAAAATAAAAAGGAAAAAGAAAAAAAAATGTTCTTTTCATGGCTCACCTTGTCTTCCTTTTCTGGTCTGACCTTCCTTCTTGCAACTGTTATCCCATAGATGTGCTTCGTACCTACCCGTCCATCGATGTCTGATATACAAAAAAAAAAAAAAAAACATATTTATATATATATATAGACAACAAAAAAAAATTATTATTAAATCCAAGAAAAAGGAGACCTCGTGACGCCTCTGTACTGCGATGTTCTCTGCCCAAATGTATCGATAGATTTCCGGTGAATAGGTTGCTTCGGAACCACTTTACCGGAGCCCCTTTTCTTTGTTTCCATCTCCGGAAAGTCGGCAGATCCGGCGGCTGAGATCTGTTTAGAAGCCGTAACGCAGCTCGACTGCGAACCAGGGCTCATGGACAAGCTTAGAGGCTGTAAATCGCCATACCCAATTGCAGAAACTGATCCAGAAACACCTCCGTCGTCAACAATTTCGCCGGTCATATGCGGTTGGGAGGAGTACTGTCCAACGCCGACCGCCCATTCATTGAAGTTCGTTGCTTTGGGTTCATGGCCCAAAGGTGTCTGATAAAAATCATGACAGGAGGGTAGTGTCTGCAGGTAGTAGTTATGTTGGTCTTGAATCTGACCGTTGTTTGACCGAAAGGGTTCTTGAAGAAAATCCATGGAGTTTTTGGGTTCTGGTTCATCACTTGGGTGGTGATAGTACACGCTGTCTAAGCTTAGAGCCATCGCTTCTCTGTCATGGCTGCCATATCCATGGGCATCCACAGTTGCAGACCCTAAAAAGTCCTCCAGTTTTGGAGAAGCGTTTGGCACCATTCCTGTTTTTTTTTTTCCCCAACTGAGTACTAAGATTCAAATCTAAAGAAAGCAGCCAAGATGAGAAAAATCAGAGAAAACTAACCTTCGGCTTGCGATCTGCTTAGAGCTTCCATGATGCAAAGAGAGCCGTCCGATTTGAGGGGCATTACCGACAAAGGTGAGTGAAAGCCACCGCTTTCGCCACCGCCGTAGCAGAGAGCAGCGGCGCCGGTGCTGAAATGTGAAGTAGGAGAGAGGAAGAAGCTCGCCGGAGACTGAGATTGATGATTGTACTGATGATGAAACTGCTGTTGAGGCTGAGACGAAACCTCCATTTTCATGTGGGGGGAGAGAGAGAAACCCAACCAGCTGCTGATGTTATTATTGCCATTGCCATCTTCATTCAACGACTTCATGATCTTATGGCTTCTTCTTCTTCTTCCTTTTTCTCCTTCCAAAGGGTTTTTAAGCAGTTTCGCTATTTTTCCTGTGCCTCAAAGGCAGCTCAATCATTGGGGAGAGCGAAAATAAAGCAATCATTTCACAAAATCTATTAACTTCTTCATTTTCACTACCCTAATTTGAATAAAAACTTTGGATTTCTCTTTTGTTGTTTAGCTGCAGACACTTATGGAGCCAAGAACACTCTCTTCTCTCTCTCTCTCTCTGAAATCTATCTATGCACAACCCACAAAACTCTCTCTCTCCTTTTGAAGAGAACAAAAGTGGTCTCTTTAAGCTAAACAGAAAGAATGAATTCCAAGAAGTAATGCTGGGAAACACACCTGCATTCCATGGGGATCTGTGTATGTATGGAATATACACTACCAGAGAAAGACCAAGCCTTCTTTCTCTCTCTCTCCTTTCCTTTTAATAATTCACTTCCTCTTAAACCCTAACCCAAAACCCAGAATTTATTTCACCACTCGCTCTCTCCTGACTTCGTTGAACCAACTTGTTCATTATCCAGATCACCCACAACTTGTTATTTATCAACCTAGCACGCTCTCTCTCCTCTTTCTCTCTCTAGTACAGCTACACGTATTTGTATCTCTGGTACAAGATTTGTTTCAATCTTGTGGGTATATAACAGCCAATGGAAAATATGAGTGATCAGAGATAAATAATGGAGAACAAAAACTAATTTACTTTTTACTTTTTTTTTTTTTTTGACATTACGGAGAAATGGATGGATGTAAGCCCGTACTCCAGTCACTTCATATTCATACTGTGTACAGCTTTTTTCTGTACAACCCTTGGTCCATTTTCAACCTAATTTTACTCTCTCTCTACTCTCTCTCTGTCTCTCTCCAGCTGCTTTCCAACTTTCAATTCAGATCCAATTTTTGAAACTAAACAGTTTTTACGGACAATACAGTGACTGCTAGATGCTCAAAACTCTCGTCTCCACCGTTGATATATGATCGGACAGAGTATTTCGGTTCATTCCTATGAATCATGTACGAAGTTACTGTTAGAATTAAAACATATGATATGCATTAGTTATTATTATTATTATATTTGTATTGTAAAGGTTTATTTAGCTGGAAGGATAAAAAGGTGGAGAAAAAATAGTAATATTTTTATCCGTTAGAACATAAAGGTTATTTTTGTATGTCTACCGTCTAGTGAGAAAAAAACATGAGACCAACAAGACAAAATGTAATTCAAATGACAATGTACATTTAAACTAAAATAATTGAAGAGTCTATATAAGGTTAAGGGTTTAAACCTATAAAGAAGTACTTATTGGGAGAAACAGTCACGCACTTCAAACGAGATAGTCTTTCACCGTGTGTGAGTAGCGGGACACTCGTGAGTATACTAAAAGAGAAAAAAAAAATGAAAATAAAAGAAAATTAATATAATTTACTATTTTACCTTCACGTACTACTGATGGAGTATTTTCTATCCCGATTTCGAATCACTTGTGGGAGAATTCACGCGGACAAAACGCTTTCCCTGGAGGTGACAGCGTCTCACCATATTCTCGGCCTGTCTCCCCTTCTCCCTCGATCGGGCACCCTCCTCCTCGATTGGGCCCCAAATGAAATAACTCATTGGGCCTTTTAAGCCCATTGCCTGTCAAACACGTGGACTATGGCTATTGGGCTATGTAGGGCCGGTACATGGGCCCCGTTGCCATTCTCTTCCAATCACAACACAACCCGGTTGGATTAGGCCGTAAACCATTCTGGTTAAGGCCTAATCCTCCTACTTCACCACCTTGGAGTGCTCCCTAAATCGGTTTCCTCGTCTATAAATATGGGGATGCCCCAAAGGCCAAGGTTACGATATTTATTACGTCCCAAATGGTATTATCTACTCAAACAATTTACTTATTCTCGCACTCAAGTAACTTTGCTGGGAAACACTACGGCAGGTCTTTTTGCAGGTCTCTAGCCTAGCAAGGAGCGTGTGAGAGGCCCATCCGTCCTACTCTGTGCCCAACCCACGAGTTCTCTACCTAGCCTAAATCAGTTTATTTGTGGGCAAATTTTGTACACAATCAAAAAATAAGTTAAAAATAGGTATAATTGTAATTTTATTATTTTTTTAAATATTTTTTTTTATATTTGCTCAGTTTCCTCCCAAATTATGTATTTTTTAAATATTTGTTTTCATATTTTTTTATGATTTTTTATATATTTTTTTTCCATCCAAACAAATGCAATTAAATTATGGGACAATCGGTGGGAAGTCCTCCATTTAAACTCTAATTGGTCAAAAGTCCTACATACGATAAAAACTTTTGATTTAGTCTCATCTGTTTTAAAAAGATGAAAATTTTGCTCACGTGATAGTTACGCGCCAGTTACATATAACTACTTTGTGTGTAATATTATTGTATTAATTACAGGTAACTAATTTTTTATTTTTTTTTCAGTTACATGTTCTAATAATATGTAATTTTTTAGTTACATGTCTCTAATATATAACTAAAAAGTTTGATATTTTTCAGTTATATGTTTCAATAATATGTAATTTTTGAGTTACGTGTCTCTAACATGTAACTAAAAAATTTGATATTTTTCAGTTACATATTTCAATAATATGTAATTTTTGAGTTACATGTCTCTGATACGTAACTAAAAAGTTTAATATTTTTTCAATTACGTTACAAAATATTATACATATATATAATTGTAACATGTAACTAATATAATATAAGTACATGTAACTAAAAATACCAAAATATGTGTGAAAAGTAATAATTATGAAATTATAACTAACATTAGTTATATGTAACAGAATTCACTATAAAAATCGAATGTACTCACTAAAAGATTTCCTACAATTCCTGCAATATCTATATAATTCCTACAATACTGAATCAAAACACAAGTGAAATTTAATTTAGAGAACTAAATTAAAATTTAATAACATAAAATGACTTTTCACCAATTACACTTAAAAGAAGAGATTTTTCACCGATTTTTATTTAAATTATCATAATAATAGGAGCGTTAAGTCAAATAATTGTGGACAAAGCTTTGCAAATTTGGCATGGAGTCAACACCTGCTTCTGGACAAAAAGTCCATAAGTGGGTCTCCTATTTGCTTTGCAATATTCCTGGAATGATGAACGGAGGCCCCAAACCATTATCTTTTTTAAAAAAAATTATATCTTTTCACTTTATTTACAATTATAGTTTTTAAATTTTTTATAATAAAATCAAAAAATTATAAAATATTTAAAACTAATGTCTTGATTTAAAATTATTGACTTTAGCCACAAGTTATAGCCAGTATAATAGAAATTTGGAATGTATACAACGCACACATGAATCTCCACATTCTCAACTCACCCAATCATTTCTCCGTATCAAGCTCTCTAGTTGTGTTTATTCACTTCTTGAACATATCCCTCGACTCCCTATCCCCAAAGGCTCACCCATGGCCTCTTCTTAGCCATGGCCAAAGGCCTTTTTTCTCTCAAATGCTACATTTAGCATTGGTTCATATAAATTTATGAATTCAAAATTTATGTATAATCCGAGAGAAATACAAAATGAGTATTCTGAAAAATTTCAAAACGCGTTTTACAATTCACGCACACACAATTTACTGTTCACACGTAATTCATTATTCACTGTCGGTGTAACCGTGTACTATCCATGCGTATTACATTGTTAATGCATACCGCACTATTTACTCGATAAAAATATCAAGAAAATACCTAATAATATTCATGACTTTAATTACAATATGTAACTCATGCCTTATATAATATAGATTAAATAATTATATTTTATATTATATATAAAATTATTTTTAATTAGAATAATATGAAAGCCTGGTATATCACAAATTGTAGTGAGAAAATTAAATATTTTGATGTAAATAAAAATGATAATTTTATTTGAGGGTAAATACTTTTGTTGAAGCAAAGAGAAATTGATTGCATGGAGACAGAATTTCAAATGGAAATGATTTGGTCTGAAGGGGGAGGGAAATTGAATCCCTTCAAAGCAGGGGGAGGAGGAGGAGGAGGGGCTTTTTTTATGATATGCTAATCATGACTCCTCATCCATTACCACTGCTTGCTTCCAAAAATAAAATCGACCAGGAAAAAAAATTGCGAAAAAAAAGAGAAAAATATATGATTTTTTAAATAATTTTTTTTTACACCAATCAAGGAATAAAATGAAAAAGAGTTTTTCAAAGAAAATAATAAAATTGTAATTATACTCTTGAAAATAATATTTTTAATTTTTTTTTTTTTTTGTAATATACGAATGTGAAATAGTAAATTATAATAAAATGAATATTTTTCGTCAGTTGATTTTTCTTTCTTAACCAAAGGGATGCGTTTGTTTGGGTAGAAAAAAATGATGGATAAAAATAAGATAAGAAAATATGAAGAAAAATGCACAATTTTGAAAATAATTTTTTTTACACAAATTTGGAAGGAAAATGACAGAAAGTGAAGGAGCATTTTTCAAGAAGAGTCAATTACAATTATACTCTTGATAATATAGTTTTAATTTATTTTTATAGTATATAGGGATAAAATGATAAATTACACTAAACTAAATTATTTTTTTTCTTTTCATTTTTCTTTCATAACCAAACAACACTAGAGAAAATAATTTTCTTTCACCATGAATTAAAATATTATCCTCTCATTTTCCTTTCATTTCCCTTTTTCATCTTTTCAACTAGAAGAATATTATTTTTTTTCACAAATATTATTCTCTCATTTGTTTTTTTTTTATTTTTAATCCTTCCAGTTAAACATATTCCCGTGTTATTTGGTTAGAATAATGTAAAAGAAAAAAAGAATTAATATTTAGTTTGAAATGAAAAATGAGATCTAAAGAAAATATATTCACCTATATAATTTATTATTTGCATAGTGCTATTTGGTTTCTCTCAACAATCTAAAAGTTAACTGGTTTCTCCCAACAACAACCTAAAAGTTAACTCACTTCCTCACATTTATAACTTTAACCATCAAATTGGGATAAATCCAACAAATTTTTTTTTACACATAGGGTTATTGGTCGGCTAACTCTCAACTAGTCTCTTCTTTTGCGATTATTGGACTATAATTGTTGTAATCTGTCTATGATATCAATGTATGGTGGTTTTGGACCTCTTTCAACTCTAAAAAATAACGCATGATGTGAGCATTTTCATCACACTTTTACTGACCATTAGCCCCTTCCATGTACAATGCGCAATAAATCCAACACTATTTTTCACTAATATATTACAAGAAAAATAAATATTTTATTATCAAAGATACAATTTTAATTTTAGTATCTTCTTTAAAAAAATCCATCATTTCCTTATAAATTGTGCATTTTTTTTCTTATGTTTTTTTTTCCTCCTATTTCTCTCTCTCTTTTTTTTTTATATCCAATTTTTTTCCTCCCTATTTTTTTCCAACCAAATAAACCCACCCAAAGGAAAAAAATAATATCAATACATTTCCTTCTATTATACAAAATAAGAATAATAATATCTAAAAATGAGAATATCAATTAAAATACTTTGGTGACTTTTTCATCCGAACTTTCTTCTTGAATGTATAATTGGTTGGAAAAATAAAAAAATAAAAAAATAATTTACTATTTTACCCTCATATATTACAAATATAAATTAAAAATTATATTATCAAGAGTATAATTGTAATTTTATTTATTTTCTATTATTTCTCTCTATTTTTCTTCCATATTTATGATCCAAATTTTTTATTTTTTATTTTTTCATCTATTTTCTACTCAACCAAACGCGTCTTGCAAAAGAAAATGTGTTAATAAAGATGCTGTTTTTTTACACACACAAGCATGTATATGTGTTTTTTTTTTTTGGGGGTTTTTTTTTTTTTTTTGGGGGGGGGGGGGGGGGGGGGGAGGGGGTATGAAGGAGGCCGTACAGTCAGGTCTTTATTTATATGCCTTCAACTATTCACTCATCTCTTTTAACCTCATCCTCAGCCCTGACCTACTTTCTCTATATAGATTACAGATTGCAGAAGTGTGTATATATATATATATATAAAGAGAGAGAGAGGGCAGTATTAATGGAGGTTCACGTGAGAGAAGTGAGAGAGGGTATTAATTAGAGGTATAAAAAGTAAAGGAAAGAAACAAAATCTAAAAGGAAATCTAAGAAAGATGAACAAACTCATTTTTCTCTTAAAACCAGATTTCTCTCTCTAGATTTTATAACAGGGAGGGATGATAAGTCACAGTCCAGGGCCTATTTGTTTGGTCACAATCACCTCATGCATGCATGCATACATACATACATGCATACTTCTTCTCCCTCCTAATTTTAAATAAGAATTTGGTAGAATTATCTATTACAATTTGTTTGTTTGGCTGAAAAAAAAAAAAAACTTTCAGAATGGAAGAAAAATAAGAGGCAAAACCCGAAAAAAAATTACAATTTTTTAAATAATTTTTTTGCACAGATTTAGGAGGAAAACTAAAACAAACTGAGGAAGATTTTTTATCTTTAATAATAGATTTTTTAATTAATTTTTATAATATACGATAGTAAAATAATAAATTAGATTAAAATGAGTTATTTTTCTTTATTTTATACTCTTCTTATAATCAAATATCACTAAAAATAATAATTTTATTTTATAAATAAAAATATTATTCTCTCATTTTTATTTTCCTTCCTTTTTTCGATCTTTCCAACCAAAATATCTTAATAAGGATGTATTTGGGGAGTTCTTTACAAAATAAATATATTTTTTTTTTAAATATTCTGAATATCCCGGTATCCAGAATATCGGGACTTAAAAATATATATATTTTTTTGGTCCCGACGTTCGGAACGCCGGGACCAAAGCAAACTTTTTTCTTTGCCAAGAGAGTGAGAGGAGAGAGAGAGCGTAGAGAGAGAGAGAATGAAAATCAAATGGGTGTGTTGAAAAAAAACCATACATATTTTACACCCTAAAGTTTGACCATTATTTCACTTTGACTATTTTTTTGTTTTTACTTTTTTTTTTCTTTTTAAAATATAATTTGAATTAAAATTTATACTTTATATTTTATAAATTTTAATTCAAACCGTGCGGTAATTTAAATTTAAAAATGAGGTCAAACGGTCGATCGAATAAAACAAACATTTAACTGGTTAAAATAATAGGATAAAAAGTTCTGAAAACTAATCCAATCGATCAACCGACTTGACAAATCAGTCGACCATTGAAAATAATGAGTTTAAATTGCATGTCTTGATCTAATCTATCAACCGAATTGGGCATCCTGTCATTTAAATTGAATTTTTATTTGAATTTAATTGAAAATAAAAAAAAAAAATTGTAAAAATATTTTGAATAGTTCTATTTTTTTATTACCTTCCATTCCAAAATATTTTTACTTCAAAATAAAAATTAAAAAATATTTTTACTTCAAAAATTCCAATTAAAAAAAATCATTTTAATATTAGAAACCAAACCAACAAATTTTTAAAGAGAATTCAAGTGAAATTCATCTCATTTCCATCCCACTGCATTGGATACCAAACAGGCCCATAGTTTTCCATAATTAAGAGAATAGTTAGGGAGTGATATTTACCTCATGTTAGAATTTCAAGACAATAAAAATCAAACGTGAAAGAAAAATTATTTGTTCTAGTATTTTTTTTATTTTTAAATAGTTGAATTTTAATTAAAATTTTTGAAGTAAAAATATTTTGGAATGGAAGGTAATAAAAAAATAGAATTATTTTAAAATATTTTTATTTTCAATTGAATTCAAATAAAAATTTAATTTGGTCAACAAAATATCCCATTCGGTTGATAAATTAAATCAAGACATTATTTTCAACGGTCAACTGATTTGTCAAGTCGATCGACCGACAGGATTAGTTTTCCGAACTTTTTACCCCACTATTTTAACCAGTTAAATTTTTATCTTATTCGATCGACCGTGTGACCTCACTTTTAAATTTAAATTACCGCACGGTTTGAATTAAAATTTATAAAGTACAAAGAGACTAATTTAAGTATAAATTTTAATTCATATTATATTTTAAAACGAAATAAATAAATAAAACAAGAAAAAAAAAAGAGTAAAAACTAAATAACAAAAAAATGGTCAAATTGAAATAATGGTCAAACTTTAGGGGTGTAAGGTGTAAAATATGTATGGGTTTTTTTTAACACACCCATTTGATTTTCAGTCTCTCTCCCTACGCGCGCTCTCTCTCTCGCGCTCTCTCTCTCTCGGCAAGGTTAAGATTGCGTTTGGGTAAGAGATTTGATAAATTCAAGAGATTTGTGAAATGAAGGGATTTCAAAATTCAGGATTTTAAAATCTTTTTATTTCACAAATCCGTTATTTGGATAATTGTTTAAACTGAAGTATTTGGATTATGGATTTGATGTTTGGTTCTATTTTTTTATCCTATTTCTGAAAAAAAAAAAACAAAAAAAAAACAATGAAGACGATGAACAATGAACAAAGAAATTGAAATCTGTCATCGCCAAACACAAACGACGTTCAATCTAAACAAAGAAATCTGCCAAATACAAACGACGTTTAATCGCTACGAAATCAAACCCTATTGCCATCGCCAAACACAAAAGACGTTCAATCGAAATCCTATTTTGTTCAATTTCAATTTTTTTATTCGAAAACGAAATCGAAATCAATCAAAACCCTTTTGATTTGGTTTCAATTGATTTTGATTTCGTTTTTGAAATCATTCGAAACCCTAATTTGAAGAAGCAAATGACGGCGACATTCAAGGAAGCAAACGACGACGAAATCCGCCAACCATTCGCCGTTCGTTGTCGTTCAATTTCGAAATCGATTTCGTTTTTGACTTCGAGAATCACAGATGAAAGGGTGTTCAGGGGCGAAGAAGCAAACGGCGACGAAGAAGGTGTTCGCCATCACTACGAAATCGAACCCTACTGCCATCGCCAAACACAACTTCAATCAAACCTGTTCGTCGATTTTGTTTTTGAAATCAATCAAAAACCTAGTTTGAAGAAGCAGTTGACGGCCAGTTCGGAAGCACACGATGAAGAAGCGTTGAATGAGAAGAAGAAAAAATAAGGGGAAAAAAAAAAGAGAATGGGAAGGATTTATCAAATTCAATCTCTCCTAAAATCATTTTAAAATCATTTCATTTACTCAAAAAGAATTTGAGAAATCATTTCTCTTATTACCCAAACAAAGGATTTGTCAAAAAAAAGATTTCAAAATCCCTTAACTAAATGAAATACCTCCTACAAATCCTCTATCCAAACACAACCTAAAAGTTTGCTTTGGTCCTGGCGTTTGTAACGCCGGGACTTGAGTTTCCATATTTCAAAATGCCAAGATAAAAAAATAAAAAAATAAAATTAAGTCCCGGTGTTCAGAACACCGGTATGCTCGCATCTTGGAAATAAGTTTAAGGCACTTGTTGTCAAAAAAATATTTATTTTGTAATAAAGAACTCGTATATTTGGATTTTACGGTAAAATGTGTCCGGGTCAACTTACACACACAACAACTAATTACCATCCCGAGTTATTTTAAAGACTCGCTCTCTCACATCGGTCTGATGGATTTAAGATTAAATTTAATATTTAATTCATTGAGTGCTCTCCTAGAGAATCAAACCTCAATTGACAAAAAACAGAAGCACCTCTCATTATTAATCAAACTAACAGCTCTTAAGTCTAATAAGAGTGTCTTTGTTTGTATGGAAAAATAGAAAAACTAAAAAATGAAGAAAATAAATAGTATTTATTTCATACGAAGGGAAATTTTGAAGGGAAGAAATATCAAACAATAATACACAATTTCCTAAAGAAAATATCAATTTAGAAAGAAAATGAGGGAAGAATCTTAAGGGCGTATTTGTTTGGATGAAAATATAGATGAATGAAAAAATGCAAAAAGAAAATAGAATAAAGAACGAAAAATATACTACGAGAAAAAATT
This sequence comes from Eucommia ulmoides, assembly GCA_016647705.1. NCBI lineage: Eukaryota > Viridiplantae > Streptophyta > Magnoliopsida > Garryales > Eucommiaceae > Eucommia > Eucommia ulmoides. The sequence goes on along the minus strand of CM028332.1, from coordinate 7,777,222 downwards.
AGAAGAAAAATGCATAAAGCAATTTTTTCTTTAACGCTAAAGGCCTTCGGTAACAAAGGCTTGCTATTGCGCTTAAGAGAGTCCCTTGGTTATTGTTATACCGCTTTCGAGGTAAATAATCTTTATTGCTTCCAGGCTTTCGAGAAGAAAAATTCTCTCACAAGGGGAAGAAGCCAAAAACCTCTAGTCTTTCACCCATCCGACAAACTTTTCCATTCTTGGTAATCTAAGATTTGAAGTAAATTGTTTTCGAATGTCATTCTTCCTTATGTAGTTACAATTATATCCTTAATGATAATTTCTTTAATTTATATTTGGTAATAATCAAGGATAAAATAACAAATTTGGGTAAAAGGCATAGTGTCACGGTTTAAGCCTCTCCAGTGCTTGTTCTTGCTCATGGTCACTCGCCTATGATCATTTTCTTTTGTTTACTAGACTAGTTTAGTTTATTTTCATTATTTTTTGTAAAAGTGTCTCATTATATCTCTTCAAGCATAATAATGTCTATTAATGTCACTTGTATTTTTTTGCTTAAAGTATTATGTGGGAGGATATACCATTGTAAACTTTTCACACCCGTAACCTTCAGTATTAATTCAACTGTTGTTTTTGTAATTGCATTATCGCTACACCGTTTACATATACTGTTGTGGTGAACCTAACTGCTATTAAAATTGCTTCCGATGTTCTAAATCATTTGGTCTCCAGATTTGTTACTAGATGATCATCTAGTTAGCGTTACACGGTCCGTTCTTCAGTTTCAAAAAGGCTCAGCCCGCGACAGATAGTTTTCCTTCCTCTTTTGTCTCTTTCTTTAATTAAACATGAAATCTTCTACTCTTCTCGTTTCATTTGCCTCCAACCAAAGATCACTTGGATAAATAATTTTTCTTTCACAAGCCAATGAGCAATAAAAATATTACCTTTTTATTTTTTTCTTTCCTTCTATTTTTCCGTCATTTCAAAAAAACATTCCCTTAAATATACACTAAAATTATAATTACACCCTTAATTATTGAATGTTATTTATTTTTATAATGTATGAAAGTAAAGTAATAAACTAAATAAGTAAATATTTTTCTTTCATCTAATTTTTCTTCTCTGAAAAACCAAACGTGAAATTTTATATTATCTTCCATTCACATTTCTCTAACCAGACAATACTAAATTTTATTTTTTAAAATTATTATTCTTTTATTTAAAAAAAAATGAGAGAATAATATTTTTATCTATTACGAAATAAATATTATTTTTTCTAGTATTGTTTAATTAGAAAGACGCAAAAGAAAGAGAATCCTTACGTTTCCCTTCCTACTTTTTTTTTTTTTCTCCCACCTTCCTATAAAACAATTTTTTTTTTTTTTTTTCACTTTCCATCCTATTTTCCTTCTTCATATTTACCCCTTTTTTTTTTCCATCAAACAAAAGCACCCTACATGACAAATAATGAACCATAATTTAATTCATCTCTTCTTTAAGTATGTTTATTTGGAAGGAAGAAAAAGACGAAGGAAAAAATAAATGGAATAATAATATTTTTATTTGATATGAAAGAAAAATTATTGGCTAGGAAATAAAAACGAAAAGAAAAAAAATAATTCACTCTAATGTAATTTATTATTTTACCATCATATATTACAAAAATAAATTATAAATTCTATTATAAATTAAAAATTCTATTATCAAGGGATAATTGTAATTTTTCTTTTTTCTTGAAAATTCTCTTTCATTTTTCTCCCATCACAAATTAGCGAAGAAAAAAATTTGTTAAAGAAATTGTACATTTTCTGTTTTTTTTTTTCATCCATACAATTTTTTATTTTTTTTTCATTTTACATTCTATTTTGGTAAAAAAAAAAAAGGGATAATAATTTTCTTTTCTATTTTCTATTTTATTTTCCTTTTTATCCATTTTTTTTCACCCCTACAAAACACTTTGGGTGTGTTTGGTTGAATGAAAAATAGATAGAAATGAAAATGAAAAGAAAAAACAAAAAACTTGTTTGGTCGGATAGAAAATAAGAGGAAAAAAAATAGGTAAAAAAAAAATATAATTTTTGAGACATTTTTTTTCTATATAAATTTGAGAGAAAAATTGAAAAAAGTAATAGAAAATAAAAAAATTATAATTATAGCTTTGATGAAAAAATAATAATTTATTTTTATAATATATCAAGTTTAAATAATAAATTATTTTGATTATTTTTTTACTTTTTATTTTTCTTTTATCTTTTTGAAAATAAAATAAAATTCTACATTGATATATAGCTGTTCTCTCTCTGTCTAGAGTAGTGTGGTGCAGGCAGGTAGGCAGGCATATATACCTACATTGGACAAAACATAAAAGCTACTTTGACTTGGGAAGACAAGACAAAATTCCCCAAAAATTAATTCAGCCAAAAATTATGAGCCCTTCGATGATGATGAGGTGATGGGATAAAGATAATCCTGACCCTGGGATCAATCACAGCCTGGGTAAATAGGAGAAAAATATAGACTTGATCTGACCTTAGAGAGACAACCCCTCGGCCCTCCCAGGAATCAATCACACAACCCATATACAGAAAGATTCAGAGTATCTCTAAAAACACAGCAGATAAGGCCATTTGATTAGGGAAAATTACCCACAGTCTAGGTAATGCTTTAAATCAACCGTACTATAGTTTAGTCTAACTCCATTGATAAGATGGGTTTCAATTAAAATAATTAAAAAATCTAGAAGTTAAAAATACTTGTGTTAGTTTTATATATTACTCAAAAGTACTGATTTTATTTTTCTGGACGATTTTACCTTTTTCTTAAAAAATTTTAAACGAGATATTTTCAGAATCCTCTTCATTTTTCTCCATTCGATGTCCACGCGCAGCCACTTATTGCTGTCCTCTCTCTTGTGTTGCTCGTCGCGGTCACTGTCCCTTCCGCTTAGACTCTCATGCTCTCTCTGTCTCTCTCACATCGCGGCTAGATCTGGCCGTCGCGGCAAAATTTGTTCAAGATTTGGCAGCGACGGCCAGATCTGTTCAACATCTTATTACTGTTTCAGGTGGTGGATAACATTCTGGATGTTATGAAATCGTCCCAAGAAACGGGGAAGATGGCGGGGAAAGATTTAGCGGCGAACAAGGTGATGTATCCCAAGCTTTTGGGGATCAAGAAGGCGAAGGAGTTTGTAGAGAAGCTTGAAATCGATGCGAAGAATCAGCTTTTTGGGTTTTATTCGGACAAGGCGGCGCCTCTAATTGCATTACCGAATTAAATTGCTCAAAGACAGAATTAAGATAAAAATTGGTTTTTATTTTTTCAATTTTAATTCTTGTTCTTGAAATTGGAGGGTAGATACATAAACAGAGGAGAGGGATTTTAGTATGAGTGAAGATGAGAGACGAAGATCGGTTTTTTTGTGATTTTGTTTGAATGGGCAGCAACTGGCTTGGTGAAATTGAACAGCGGTGAGTGAAACTGCAGTTATATTCTAAACAATCTCATGTTATATTGTGAACGAAAGTAAAATATATAATGATCTCGTGTTATATTCAAAATTGTGCAGCGACAAAATTTTTTAAAAAATAAAATAAAATGATTAATTTGTAACATATTTTTTTAGAAATATGATTCGGTAATTTTGTCCTCTCATGAGAACTCCTCAGTAACCGCCCCTTTTGGTTATTGATTTTTCTTCCTGCACTCAAAATTTTAAAATTGATATACAAAAACGCATTTGGTAAACATATTTTTGTTCCCAAAATTTTGAAAGTAATTTAGAAATAATTCCTGAAGTTCTTAATAATTTGAGGAAATTTTTTTTTAATTCATATTGACTCCCACAAAACTATTTCCATTACCACCCCGTCGGCCACCATACATTTAAAATAAAAAAAAAGTCGAAAACCAAACACGTTTTTTGTTTTTGTCCTCATAAATTAAGAAACAATTTCAAGACTATGTACCAAATATGTTTCTACTCCCGGAATATTCTAGAATCAAAACAGAATTCTCATGGAAGTAGAAATAGCAAAACAGAAACTCTACATATATATATATATATATAGAGAGAGAGAGAGAGAGAGAGAGAGAGAGTTGCTTCTTACACCCATTTGACCCCCACCAAAATTTCAGGATGATCCCTCAATATTTTCTGGAATTCTCAACAGAACCCATATTTTGTTAAAAAGGAAACTGGATTTGGATTTGGATCAGGATCAGTAGTTATATATGAATTTCAGAAAGAACAAAAATGTGAATTGAGAACGTTAATCTTGAATGTGTTTTTGATTTTATTAGTAGAGTACATACTGAGCTGGAGAAGAAGAAAATGGATATATATATGATCTTCACCATCTTCGCACCAACGATGTGAGCAGCTGCCCAAAAAAAAATATTAAAAATAAAAAATTTATTCGATAACTAAGGCACGGTTTGGTTGCACGGAATTGGATTTAGAAATGAACGGATTTGGATTTTTTAGTTTTTTTTTTTCATTCGTAATTCCAAATCCGGAGCTCTAATTCCATGAAACCAAACGCTACTTAAATTATTATCGTTGTAACGACTTCAAGTTTTTGCATGCGAATCCAATTCCGAACCTCCAATTCCATAAAATTAAACATTACCTTTAGCGGCCTTGTCTGGCAACGCTTTTTCATTTTTCTAAGTAAAACTTGTTAGTTTTAAAATTAACATTTGTCTTGGGCTAAAAAACAATATTTTTAAAAAATAAGTAAAAAAAAAACATGATTTTCTTTCCTTTTTATAAAAAGTAAAAAATCGTTGTTTTTTCTCTTCTATTTTTATAAGAGGTTTTTACACTGCACCCCTTAAGTTTTGCAGAAATGCCACTTTAGCCCCTATAATCTAAATTTGAACATATTAAACCCTGAAGTTTCTAAAAACATGTTATGTCCGGTCAAATTGGTAACATCATCATTTTTTGTGACTAAAATGAGCCACGTATTAAACACAAAATTACCCAAGTGGTTAAAATTCCGTTATAAAAATTGATAGAAGAACCGCCTTGACATGATTTAAATATTTCAAGATTTAATGTGTTCAAATTAAAAATATTGGGGTTAAAATGGGATTTCTCAAAAACTTCAGGGGTACAAAGTGCAAAAAGTTATTTTTATAATATAGGAGATCGATCAACTACAACCTCTCCACCGACTTTTTTCTAATTAGTTATAGTTTTTTTTTTAATTAAAAAATCATTTATATAGATAATAATAAGATATTATCTCTCCACAATCAAATACAATTTTTTTTTAAACAAAAGTACTTTTTTGTTAGATTAAAAAAAAATACTTAAGAAAACAATTACCAAACGGTGTCTTAATATTTCGTTAAGAAACCCAGAAACGGGAAACCCGAATTTGGACATCCAAAAAAGATTGCATTTTTTGTTAAATTGAAAATTTTGAAAGAACAAAAATTATGATTCAACTTTACATTTCAAGTTGAGGGCACAAGGAGGAAACGTACCTCAAAGAGTTCAAATGGGCTACCACGCTTGAACACGTCGTTCTTTTTGGTCTCACCGGACAAAATACCGGACAATAATGCCCTCCATCCGATAAGCAATACCGCCGTACTTCCCATCGTAACTAATATAAAGTTAATTTTCGGGACATGACCCATGGCTGCAGCCCTTATAATTATTCCCAACTGTCGATAGAATTTACCCCAAAAAAATTAAAAAAAAAGGCATTATATTCAAACTCATTTTTAATTTCCGACAACTTCGACTAACACGAGTTTTAATGTTTGATTCATGAAATTAGTACAAGAAGTTGTTCAAATGCATGCCAAAAAAAACATCAGGTGGCGTTTGGTTTCATGAAAACATTACACAAAACAAGTAAAGATAGATTAAAACAAGAAGACATAAAGAGTGTATATATATATAGTGGCAGACGCAGGATTTTGGTGTTAGTCTATGCTAAAAGGGACGAATATGCATATAGAACGTTTTGGAGAATTTGGATCATAGCGAATGCACAGCGCTTCCACTCAAACGTTGGAACATAGCAAGCAATAAGACAAGTGACTGGACAAGAAGCCGAAGGATTTGCGCTTAAGAGTACATATGCGTAAAACCGGACAAGCAAGTAGACAAACAACTTTAACTAGCCACAAATCATGCAAAATTCTAACAAATTTTCTTTACGGTGGGCAAAACGGAATGATCAGTCTATTTGGGTGAATTGGATCAAAAGCCAAATTGTAAGAGGAAGACATTTGTCGGAGGTTAAACACCCCCAGACTTGCTCATGGAACTCGAGAAAATTATTGGAACTTAGAGATTTTGTAAGGCCTTGGGCCGGTAATAGTGAACCCTAATATTTGTTGTGGTAGTAGCGGTGATAGTGAATATTTGTTATGCTGGTCAACGGTAATAGTAAATATTTGTTATGCTGGTCAACGGTAATAGTGAATATTTGTGATGGTGATGAATATTTATTATGATGGTGAATTGTTGTAGTGATCGTGGTGGTATTGATTATGGTTCAATGGGGGTTGCGTATGGTGGCAGCAACGGCGGTGATATTAATATTTGATGTGCTTGTGGCAGTGAGAGAGAATTATATTTGTGGAAAAAATTGATTGAGAATATTTTTGTCATCATTTCCAGAACTGGGATTCTCATTAAAATAATTATCATCTCTAAAAATAGCAATGTTTTCAAATGTGAACACCCAAGCCTAGGGAAGCTTTTCTCCTTAATCCACTTTCGAAAAAATGGACAACATAAAACAACCTAATGCGCTTCATGATTCCTAAAAAACCCTTAGGTCGAGCTTGGGAGCACATAATTCAAACCCTAGAATTGGAATTGGCAATGAATGCATGTAATTTTTTAGATTCTTACATGCTTTCATTTGTAATTCCAATTTCAAAACTATAATTCTAGGAAACCAAACACTACCTTAATAATACATATATACACATGTTTGTATATTCCTAATATCTGTAGGGTTGTCTTGAACCTCTCTTAACTCTAAAAATTAGTTCATGAGGTAAGACTTTCCCTCACTCTTTTAACCTGACCACCAGCCCCTTCTACATTGGATGTAAGATAAACCCAACAATCTCTCCCTCACACATTGGTCTTTTGGTGAGCTAATTCTTGATCAGTCACTTCTTATGTAATTATTGGGCCAGAGTTGTTGCAATCTGAGCTCTGATACCGGTGTATGATGGTCTTGAGCTCTGATACCAGTATATAGTGGTCATGAACCTCTCTTAACCCCAAAAGCTAACTCATGGGGTGAGGTCTTACTACCAACCCCTTCCACATCCGATGTGGAATAAACCCAATAGTATCAAACCTGGTTCAATTTCTTTTTACTCCTAAACCAACAATGATCTTGATAAAAAATGCAAGTTAAAAAACACACTAAAGATTAAATGTATTTAAAGCATAATTTAGAGGATTAAACAGAAATTCACATTATCATTAATAAAGAATTAAGGATAAAGACCACGTTGAACTAGAATTACTTGAAGCTTTACTTACAGGAATGCCCAGAGCCCATGATTTTGCAGCAGCAACGACAGCATTGGAACGACCATTCATTCCTCGTCCATCCTCGGAGTATCCTCCTAGGAAATATGCACTCAAGAACCATCCTGCCAATTCCAAGAATTTCTTAATTTTTCATGAACAAAAACCTCAAAATTAACGAAGAGCAGAGGAGAGAAATATTGATACCGGCGATGAAAGGGTCGGCTGTGCGTAGGGTTTCAGAATCAAGCACAGGGAAGCCATGGCTGAACCTCCCGATTGCAGAGAACAAAAGCAGTGCGAGTACGTCGCCACCGGCAAGCAAAGCGACGCGACTGAAAAACAAAGAAATTAAAGCAAATAAAATGGATATGGGAGGAAAAAAAGATATGGATTATATCTATACCCCCATTTGTTGAGTTGGGAAGATGAATTGGGTTTTTCGAATTGAATGACGCCTTCGAGAGGGACGCTTTCTTCTCCGACGAAGGAAACGGCGCTTTCGGTCGACTTCGATGAAGTGGTGGCGGGATTAGGTTTGGTAGCGGCAGTAACTGGAGGAGGACCGCCGCCGGATTCGGCGGCGGCGATGGTGAGTGGTCTGGGGCATCTCCGAGTAGTTCTACAGGAAAGAGGGTGTTTTGATTTGCGATTGGAGAAGAGGGGAGGGATGGGGTTGGTGAATTTGGGGGCGGAATTGAAAGGACATCGTTGAACTGTTAATGAAGCTCCGCCGCATGCTCCGGCGGGAGCTGAAGCTGAAGCTGGGCCTAGCATAAGAAACATTCCAAATTCCAACCGTTCCTTTTTCGTGTACAATCCCTTCGATTTTAGTATCCAGAGATTTTTTTTTTTTTTATTTATATATATATATATATATATAATTTATTTTAAATTCATTTTATTTATTTATTTTTGGTTGTGGTGTGTAAATTTGATCTCCATGTCTGCAGATGCCCGTCTCCTCATCCCTCCCTCTTCCCAAGAGGTCAGTCCTAGATCATTTATTGGGTCACTCGGGCCAAGTCCATTGGACCTCGTTGGGTCTTTACCGTTGAGCCACATGGGCCCCATCGCCTTACTCCGCCAATTAAATTCTAAACAGGTTGAATTAAGTCCTAATCAGATTGGATTAGGACTATTCTCTTACTTCACCAGTCTTGGAATCCACCCTACTTCATAGTCCCTGCCTATATATAGGCATTCCCTTACTCTCGCACCCAAAAAACTTCACTAGTGGAACACCCCAAATGTCTTTCTGTAGGTTGTTGATAAATAGGATAGATTCTTGTCAGATTAAGAATATTTCTACCTCCCAGATCGGTAGAACATAACTCCTCGGTCAAAGCTTTATACTTGCCAGAAAATTTTGAGTATGAACAAGAATGTTTTTATCTTCTTATAAAATTGAGAATAAAAGTACAAAATAAACTAAAAGAACTTAACAATTATTAAAAAAAGGTTTGCAAATTGGAGCCAAGATGAAAGTGTTGTCTAGATTCATCAAAACATTATCGACTTTACAATCAACACTCAAAGTTCAATAATCAAATCTAAAAAATAAAATACCTTAAAAAAATATCATAAACAATTATATTTTTTTCATAGGCAAATGTTTATATTAAAATTAGGGGATATGGTCTCTCTTGCAACAAGACAAGAGACTTACCATATAGCTTGCAACATTATAATCGAACAAAAAATAAAAACCAGATACCTCTGACAAATAAAATAAGAGCTCACCGAGCGCTAATGAGTAAACACTTGGGTATCCCTCGGGCCATAAAACAAGCACCAATACATGTACCATTACATACATCAAGGATACTATACACCACAACTATGGGTATTGCCAACAAAAAACAAAAGATCCTAGGCTCCGATGGATATGACGACTAAGTTGAACACTGCCAAAATACCTACAATATCACATAAATTTCGTCCCCCTAGTTGATGGCCAAGCCCTATCCTTTGGTTATTCAATCTCATGTTCCAAAAAGTCATTTTGAACATCTCAAAACTTTTCTTGAATTTATAAATAACCAGTGAATCAATTCAGTTCATGATCATTTTCAAAGTTAGGAACTGGGTCCAAGCGCTAAGCCCTTTAACTAAATCTAAGTCGGTTTCATCATCTGTAAGACCCCGACTTGGTAAGTACGTCATTTATAATTGCATTTTAAAGAATGGGAAAAGTTCGGGGAGAAATTAGATTAATTAAAATTCAAGCCAAAATTGGCAGTTGACTTTCGAATTAAAACTTTTTGGGTGGAATCATAATTTAAGAAACTCATAAGTGACAAATTGAAAAAAAAAAAAAGGAATTATAGAAATTAGGGGGGGGAAGAAAAATTAACCAAAAGTTTTTTTTATATATATATATATATATATGTGTCGAATATCAGTGACGATTAGCTGGCCACCGGCAGGAAGAGTGGCGACGTGGCTTGAAGAGGAAGCATGATCGATCCACTAGATCCATGCATATAATTTGCACACATGCATGTAGCGATAGGAAAATCGGAAAAGAATCGCACAGAAACAGGAAAACCGAAGAGAGAGAAAGGAAGTTGCCGACGGTGAGTTGTGTGTCCGTCCGATGACCAGGTGGATGTGTGCCGCTGTGTGTGGGTATGTGTGTGTGTTCGTTGTGGGTACGTGAACGGTGGTGTATATGTGTGTGATCAGTGTGTGTTTGTGTGTGCATGGTGGTTGCCGTCGTCGGAATGGAGGGTAGAGAGAGAAAGAAGGAGGATCGTCGGAGGAGGGGTCGATCGCAGTGGTTTGGGGAGTGCCGTTCGCCGTTATCATTGATGGGTTGTGGGTGTGTGTTCCATTCGGTAATTAGGAGATCGGGTGTGTGGCGTGTCGGCCCTGCTCAGTGGCATAGAAGCAGAAGCAGAAACAGAGGAAGAGAGAGAGAGAGGTGGGTCGCCGGTAGTGAGGGCCGGTGGAGGTGCCGGCAGCTGAACCAGGAACACAGATGAAAAACAGAAGAAGAAAAAGGAAAAGGGAGAGAAAATAGTGGCCGTCGCCGGCGGTGCAGGCCGGCAGAAGAGAGAGAGAGGTTCGGAGAAGTGGGCGTAGACCAAAAAAAGGGAGAAGAAACAGAAAGAAAAGAAAAAGAAAGAAAGAAAGAAAAAGAAAAAAAAAAGGGGGGGGGGGGGGGGGGGGGGAATTCCACAAACCACCCCAACAAAAATTAAAAATCCAATTTTGCGACCGACGGAAAAGTTGGAAGAGGTAAAATTCCTATTACTTTTAATATATGCATTTAATTGTGTTTAAATTGTCTCATAAGTAATTGAAATATTAATCTCTAACACCGAAATATCGAAATGACGATAATAAATATTGAGACCATTCGCGTGAATGAATTTAATACCGTAAACGGTAACGGAACCATACTCATTAAATAGTGATATAGAATGCGGGGAATATGAAATTTCGAAAATTAGGGCCTATATTTAATGGTTAGATTATTTTTTACATAAAATATTAATTTAGGCCTTGTCACTAATAGGTTCTCGATTTCCAGAGGATCAGTAGCAGAGAGTCGGTGGAACTTTTGGAAACGGATATTTAGGTGAGTGTACTGTCTTCTTGCCAAACTATTTTTCTATGAATATATATATGATGAAATATGTGATTATTTAAACTGTATGAATTTATAAATGATATGGATCAAACAGGATTTGAGTGAGTTGGTAAACTGGATTTTCGGAAGATTTCGATAGTTTTCAAAAAGAAGTTGAAAATGAATTTTTGTTGGATTTGGTGAAATTAGACGGTGTTTTTTTTTTTTTTTTAAAGAGAGAGAATATAAAACATCTATTTTTCTAAAAATGCTTGGTTTTCTAAAAAATAAGGGTGAAAAAGTGGTTTTGATAAAATCAAATGTTTTCTTTAAAAGAAAGTGTGAAATATGATTTATGGATTTAAAAGTTGGTTTTGAGGAAAAGAGATAGACGTGGTAATTTGACGAGATTGAGTAGACGATATTTATTGAGTTGTGATTCGATAATGCTGTATTTGATTTGACGATGCCATAGTATTTATCTGTTTCGGTAGAGTGAGGTTATCCGTTTCGGCGGAGTGATGTTATCCGTTCCGACGGAGTGATGTTATTCGTTTCAGCGGAGTGATATTTATCTACTTCGGCAGAGTGATGTTAGACGTTTATACTGCGCAGTGATTATCCGCTTCGGCGGAGTGATGGGTGTTCATAGGAAGGCATATCCTACGAATGGTACGGTACCGTTGCAAACTCCCGATCGTGAGGTTAAAATGATCACTAGGGCTGGCCAACATGTGTGTGTTTGAGATGTGATGTTCTGCTTACATTTGATGATTTATTATTTATTATGGTGATTGGTATTATTTTACTAGATGGGTTGGAATGAACTTATATTTATTGCTTTATTTTCACTGCTTATATTATGGAGAATGTTACTAAATACGTGTTGTTTCTATACTCATGCTTGATCCATTAGATGCGATAGAATGAATTATTATTTTAAAAATATTTTTACTAAGAAGGCAGTACACTCGCAGGTAAAATAGCTAGGAGTGGATCGATCCCCTACTGGCGCTAGATAGAGTATGTAGGTCAGGCAAAGGAGTCATTTGAGGAAAATTTTGGAGACGAGATATTAGAAATGGAATCTAAGGAAGGTTCAGGGGATTTGTTGATTGTATTTATATTCGGGACGGTGTATCCCTATCAGATGAGACTATTATATGTGTTGTATAGATTTACAATTTTGTTATTAATGTATTAGGGTTGGCTAGTGAGTTGGGCGGTGTCTTGTCTACGTCACGCCGGCCTCACATGATGGGTGTCCCGTGTGGGGTGTGACATCATCTTTTAAGATTCAGTCTTTGGTTTTGTTGGGTTGTCCTATTATGCTGGTTATTCGTCGTCGGCCGCTGATTTCTTGTTGGACCCGTCTGCCTGAGGGGAGTTTCAAACTTAATGTGGACGGTGCTTTGAAGAGAGAGACCATGACGTCTTCTTGTGGTGTTGTTGTTCGAGACAGTAATGGAGCTGTTAGTTGGGCTTTCTTATCTCCCCTTACTGTTAGTTCAAGTTTCCTAGTTGAGTTCCACGGATTGTTTTTAGGGATTCAAGAAACTTTACGTTTGGGCCAACTTCCTCTGCTGGTGGAAAGCGATTCGCTAGCTTTGGTTCATTTAATCAAGAAGGACAGCCCAATCTGGTCGATTGTCCATCTTTGGAACACAGTTCGGTTTTGGATGCTTTCATTTGACATTCAGATTTCTCATGTTCATTGAGAATGCAATTTTGTTGCTGATAGTCTTACTAACATTGTTTCGTCTAGCCCTTTGTTATTTCCTTTAAGTAGTCTCTTACCTCACGACGTATTTTCTTATGCTTGTGAGGATCAAGAGGGTTTTCTTTGTCTAAGGTTGTAATTTTTCCAATTCATTTATAAAGATTCCTTTCTTGAAAAATAAAATAAAATAAAATAAATCAGTTCATAAAAGTTGACTAACCAATCCACACGTCACACTCCCATCTTTACAGGTCAATAAGAAATCTCAATCCTTATTAACTACTAAACACAATACTTTTAATACTCCTGATGGCAAATGACTTCTTCTTTCCATTATTTTTTGGGATCCAGATAAGGGTTTTTTTTTTTTTAAATACATTCGATCACGAAAAAAATCTAATATATTTCATCCCTAGGAAAAGGCACATCAATTCTCATAAAAAATCTCTTAAAGGTGTCTTGTGAGGCCACACAAAGACATGGAGGAAAAATACTAACTCTTTTTGTGGTGGTCAAATTTTTCAACAAGACTTCACCGTCTATAATTACATCTTCATCTTCCACTACCTATGATTGAATCATATTCATCTTCTAATGAAACTTCCCCATCAACTACGTTGGATCCATTTTTTAACTCCAAGTACACTACCTCTTGTTGATCATTCTTGCGAACCTCTCTTTCAACTTAAACACCTTTTTGAGTAGATTATTACCCACAACTCTTATGTTATTGGGGATAAAAGCATCTACAACATCCCCATGCCATTGGAACATATTGAGCAACCACCAATGGTTTATCTTATTTGGTAAATTATCAACAAAGGCAGAGGCCATTTCTTTCCAAAATATTGAGGCATCCCCATTACCAGCTAACTAAATCCCCCAAAGGAAACTAAGAGTTATGATTACTAGGCAAACGAAAACCCCAAACAAAGAGAAAGAGCTAGAAATGTCAAGAAACCAAAGCAACTAGGAAAACTCACCAACCAATTATTCAACTCTGAAGTCTGCCCAATTCATCTCCACCATTGAGACATTCAACTCGGGAATCTCCTCCACTTAGATGGAAATTAACACATTTCCATTGAGTTCTTGATATTCGCTGCTCCCGACAACTCTTCATCCAAAAAATTTAAACAATCTTTACGTACGGGATCGAGCGATAAGCGGATCAATTGAATTTTAGATGGGAAGTGAAGAGAAACGGATTTTAAAACTATCAAATCTACATAGTGGAATATAAAAATTTTAATCTAAACTTAATATCCAATTCCTTTAGGCGGATCTAACTATGTTAACATTAAAACAATAAAAACATGTAATATTAAAACTCTTTTAAACATACCTCTTTCGGTGCTTCAGTCTCCAAACTAGTAGTTCCCAAGGCTTGATCTAAGAAAGCTCTTCCGAGAATGTCTTAATACGAACAAACAGGTACAAAAGGCTGATTCTCTTCTTACATAATCCACGCAGAGAATATCTAGAAAGAAGAGTGTTATTAGAATTTCTAAGATTAGGTCTAATCTCAAGAATAAAAAAACAGCTCTGATTTGAATCTATGAAATAGTCGGATTCAAACCAGTGATACAGATTACGAAACAAATATCACAAACAAAGGAAGTTGGGACAACCCAGAGGGGAGGAATGGATAAAGTGTACTAGCTGAATTCTTGAATAGGGGCGGCCACTTTGGTCTTCCTTCCTTATAAATACAATTCAAGGTTCAAAACCCTGACCCCCTATTTTCTTAATTGCACTTTGGTCATGAACTTTTTAAGTTCAACATTATCGCCTATTCAATTTTCAAGAACTCTTTTAACCTCAATTTTTTATTTGTATGTGATTCATTAAGTTTATACAAAAAAATGGATGGTAAAAGTAATTAATTAATTTACTAATCAATTGACTAACAAAAATTGAAGCAATTTCAATTTTGCCCTTCCAAAAGAAAATGATTTTTTTCTTAAGGTTTTTTTCGACTGTGAGTGACGTTATCTCCCGTATCGCAACCATGTTCAGTTGATAGAAATTTAAACAAGAAAACCCCCTCAAGTGTGATATATGTATTCTGCAATCTCTCTTTATGTGTACCCGAAAGGACCAACAGGATATGGTTAAGTCAAAAATCTTAGTTCAATCATATGTATTTGATCGATAATATAATTCCTTATGATATCTTATTGGAATCATCTCAATTATCACAGTGTTTGGACTAGAAGTTTGGGTGAATTATATCAAATTTAATTATATGGGTCACGTCCCTTTTTGCTAAGAGTGATAGATATTTTCTTGATACTCGTATAATACTATGCATGTCACACTTATCTAATGAATACCTTTAAAGTCTCATGGTTAGAGAACAACACTCAATATTATCAAAGTATGACAACTCATACATGTAATTCGCAGTATGTAACGACCTGATTTTTCAAAGCCGCCACTAGGTTTCTCCTTTTTTACGGAGGAATAGAGGTAAAACACAAACTAATAGCCACCACTTTATTATTATTTATAGTTATTACAAGGACACCAATATTTACAAATATTACAAAATTAACTACAAATCTAAATATAATTTCTAGTACAACTCATTTATCATAGATCCTACAACAAATATTATTGAAGTATGAGTCAACACTCAGTATAATTTTAACCCTTTTAGCACATGCATTTAATCTCGCTCATATTCTACTTCATATTAGGAGCCCTCTATCTCCTCTTACCTTACATCCGGAACCATCTCTCACTCTCTCCAAATCTTTGATTGATTCTGGTCTTCAAATGATGAGGGTTCCAGCCGCACAACTAATCTATTCCTAGGGTTTCAGTTCAACCATTTGTTTGTATCTCTCTCTGTCTCATATTCTGTCGTTGTTGCTCCAACGCCAGGCACCACCGTCATCATCGCTCCAGAACGTCTTCATTGATTCGCTAAGGTTAAAGCCCCCGGTCTCTCCCTCACCGTCAGGAATCCTAATCGCTTCTCTCTCTTTCTTTCTTAGTCTTGGTAGCGGCGGCTTCTCACCCCCTCACAATGATGATGACAACTTCTTGATAGGTGTAATTTATCTATTTATTCTCAAGCCGATTTTGGTAGTTTTTGAGTATTTTTATAGCGTTTTAATATATTTTAATATGTATTTATTTGTTTTGTTATAAATTAAGTGTTTGTGACGAAAATGGATGAAAAGGGGTTATAATCAAGTAAGTTGGTGGAAGAATGGTGGAGAAAAAGAGCAAAAAGATCAATATTCAGAGCCTGCATCTACCGCTGTAGCGGTGAAATCACTGCTACAGTGGTAGGGAAGCCAGTAGGCTTTCTGGCGGGTGACCGCTGTAGCAGTGGTCAAGCAGAAAGTTAACAGCTCTCTGCATTTTTATCACAACACTTAGCACGTTTTTGGGAGTGTTCTTGAGAGCTCCAAGGCCTATCAACCTAGAGAATATCACAAATCCAAGAAGAGGAAACGTTCTCGAAGCGATTTTAGCGTCGGTTCTTCAGATAACGGCTAGTCTTTTTGTTTCTCTCTTTTATTCTTAGTTTGGTTGATAGTTTTGTATATGTTTAACTTGTATTTTGTTGTATATGTGGTTATGGCCATGAAAAACTAAACATATATTGTCTAGGGAGCAATTCGTTTATAAAAACGTTGTTTGGTTGAATTGATGTTTCGTTATCGGTTGTTTATCTTTATCCGATTGTGTTTACCGTTTTATTATAATCTTGATATGTTTGTTATGATATTAGGGTTGATTTTGAGAATACTGGATTTAACACTTGGGAGAGGTAACCCCGGATTCAGACTAGGGTTTAAACACAACGTGACGATCTAATGACCTGGGAGGGCGTTAGAAAGTATGCAATCCGTGAGGTTGGGGCGAGACTCATGCGACCAAGTATCGTATAGACGCTCGAGTGGGAGTTCGACGTTAACGCGAAGTCACATATTTATTCACTTTACATTCGGGAGAGTTAGTGAGTGAGATTTCGATACCTAAATTGTCGAATAGTTTGAATGTTCTTAATGTAAAGTAGATTGAATTGAATGCGTTTAAATGAACGAAGTTAATCCCTAGATAATTTACTCTCTTAAACGTCAATATTAGTATATTAGGTTAATTAATTTAATTAGTTAATTAGATTAGTATATTATATATATATATATATATATATATAAATTGAGTCGCCTAGATAAAGTTAAGTTATGACAATCGCGATACTCAACGACCATCCAATCCAATCCCTATGGATACGACAACCTCTACTCTTCCCACTCTACTAAAACTTGACTCGTACACTTGTGGTGAAAGTAGCGACGTAATATTCCGCTACCACTTCTTCCTCCCTCGCGATGGTCAAGGCTTCCTTCATCAACGCCTCATCGTTATCAACAAATCTCTCATATATTCTCTCTCTCAATAAGTTTTTCCATTTTTTTTTATTATTATCATCTCTGTCTCTAAAAACACAAGGTTTTAGGGAGAAATTGCCAAAACTCAATGAGGGTATGGTTCCCCTATTTTGGGGCGAGTCGGGTTACACCGATATGGGGGTATGGTTCCCCTATTCTTGATATGTGATTATCTATTAAAAAAATCATATTCAATCAGAACCTCCAGTCGAAGTTTTTTTTTTTAGTTCTTGAGTATTTGTGGAATGATATTGATGATGGATTAATCGTTCCCCCAATTTATCAGACCTATAATTGGTTTATGTATTTGATCTATTCTCTTTTTGCCTTTTTTTAATCCAAAAATGTACTTGAAAATTTTGTTTGTTAATTACTGTGTTGATGATGATGATGTATTTTTTTTTAACACTTGAACTGAGAAATAATATTATCAAGTGATGCATATACCTATATGATTGAATCTCACTTTTGTTCCCAAATTTCTGTTTTTGTTATGTTCCCAGCTTTATGTATTTATGTTCCACAATTTCAAGGTGTTTACCATTAGAGCTGGTCGATGGCTAGGGCTAGGGAAAACGATGTAAGCTCATCTTCAAGTTTGCTGTCGTGCGAGCACCGAGGTTTGGTAAACAACTAGACAAACAATGAGGGAAAGGTCCCAAACATTTCTTAGGTTGGTTGGTCGTTGGGCTGAGAGATTCAAAAGGGAACCCCCGTTCAGGTTGGATGTTAAATTAATTTCAATTTTAAACTTCTCTTTCTGCATTCTTCAACAAATTTCGATAGTTAAAAAACAACTGTTAGTATTAAAGTTCTTTGCTATTTTGTTACTCTTATAAATTTTGAAGTAAAAATTCAAAATCAAGAAAGTTTATCTTCTGATTTGTAGTTCCGAATACCTCATTCTTCTAATTTCGGGACTTTAGCTTCTGAAATATAAAATTGACCATTTTTTTAGAGTTTTTATTAGGATTATTATAGATATGGGTGTATGGAAAACGTAATTACAAAGAATCTTTGAATTCAGTTTTATTTTTCCCATATTTGATTTAGAAGAGGATTTTCTATCGGATTTATTTATTTATTAATTATCATAATTGTTGTGTTCAATTGTGATGATTTTTAATTTTTCCCTTGATGGAATAATTAATCCCTTATCATTAGACACTAGAATGCATAGTTGTCTCAATTGGATTCCTCTAAGCAACCATTTCTTTTGACTTTGTGTAGGGTAGTTTTGGTGCAGGCTTTGTGAAGGAAGGATAACTCAGGGTCCATTTAGAGGTACCTCAGTTATTTTTAATGCAATGGTTGGTTACTATTTTTTTTTTTTTTTTACAATTTTTAAAATACAGTATTCCATTTATATTAGACCACTGATCAAGAAAAGATTCAATTTTGATTATCTCGAGCAATTTTGAATCTTATATAATAAGTGTCTTTAGGTAAGATTCAATTTTGATTAGTTGGCATTTTTTGTTTTTCTAAGGGGTTTTTTTTTATTTCCTTTTTTTCTTTCTCGTTTATTGTTTTTTTAGTTTTTCCATTCTTTTTCTTTTCTATCTTTGCCTTTGTGGGTTATTAATTAGAATTTTTTTAAGTATTTTACGTTTTTTCCTCAACCTAAAAAGAATTATTACTCGCTTATGTAATAAGATAAGAGTATTTTAAATTTTATGTTCTCCATTTCTTTAATTTTTAATTTTTTTTCTTTGTTTAAAAACTTTTTTTTTCCGTTATTGTTGTTCAAGAACTAATTGGTGTTTTGTTCTCAACTTTTGTTTTGCGTTCCCAAAAAAACTCTGAACATGAACTATAATCTGGGAACAAAAAAATAAAAAAAAATAAAAATGTATTTATGTTTTGCTACAAGATTTTTAGAACAAATGTGTAAGGCCCAAACTTTTTCATATGCACATTTTAAGCTGTATTTTAGAATATTTAGAAAATAAGCAGGTTGATTGTGTCAAATAATATTTATTTTTAGTTTTTTTGGGGGGAATAATTAGTAATTTTAAAAATATCAATCTTTGATTTGGTTTAAATAAAAACTTAAAGATAATTTAGGGGGAGATTATGTAATTAAAACTAAAATAAATAATAATAATAATAATAATAATAATAATAATAATATATACTATCACAATTGTGATAAGATCAAAAAAAAAAAAGAGAGAGAAAGAGAGGGTCGCTGGGGCTTGGGCCTCTTTTTCAACACACATATATATCCATACATTTATAAGGACCTGAAAAAAGAAGAAAAACAGAGAGAAGAGAGATGTGGGCGGTGAGTGATCGTCACTGTTTTCATCGCTAGTGTGGGTTTCGGTTGTCCGTCGTTCGGCCGGCGGTGTGATCGGTGTGATTCAGTCCAGCTTGTGTGTTGTGTCGGCAAGGAACCCAGCAGCAAGTAGAAAAAGGAAAGAAAAATAAAAAAGAGAGAGAGAGAGAGAGAAGAGGGTTTGTTCAGTAGGTGCTCTGTGTGTGTGTGTGTGTGCGTGTTTCGGTTGTGGGTGTGTGCATTTCGGTTGTGTGTATGCATGTGTGTTTTATTCATCGTAAGGGTGGGTGTTCTGTGTTGTTCAGTTGTCGACGAGTGTGTGTGTGTGACCGTCATGGGTGAGGTCGCCGGAGTTGGTGAGGAGAGAGAGAGGTTCGGCCAGTGGGTTGCCATATTCGTCATGTGTGTGTGAACAACGTTCATCGCCGGCGGAGGGGGAAGAAAGTATGTGCGTCAGTGGAATCCAAACAGAAACAAAGAAAAAAGAGAGGGTCAGTGGCGGGGTGCTTGGTCAGCGTGGGTGTGGTGCAGTTCAACGGTGTAGGAGTTGGTGGGTGTGTTTCGGTAGTATGTGTGTGTTATCGGTCGTTCCGTCGACGGTGGGTTGTGTATGTCGTTGTCGATTGCGGGGGAGTGAGGGTGGTCAGCCATCGCTGTTGTTGCCGTGCGTGTGTGTGATTGGCCCGTCACCGCGGCGGTGAGCACCGGCGAGCAGAACCCAGAAAATCGAAGAAGAAGAAAAGAGAAAGAAAGAAAAAAGGGAAAAAGGAAAAATTAAATTGCACAAACAACCCAAATAAAAACTAAAAATTTATTTCGCGGCCGACAGGTGATTCGGAATAGGTAGAGATTTTGTTGGTTAATATTTTAATCATTAATTATTATTTCCATCAAATTAAATTATTAGCATTACATTTTGAAATCGCTACAATAATTTCGTAACCGCTAATTTTAATAATGTCGTACAGTGAATATTAATGTAGCGAAATGAGCAGAAATAACAAATTTTGCATAATTAATTTGGGGAATGAGAAATATGGAATTTAGGGCCTGCATTGCATGTTACATCATTTTAAAATAAAATATTAATTTAGGCTTATCGTTGTTAAGTTCACAGGCACCAACTTCCCAGTAAGTTTTGGACAGTGACGTTTTTGCAGTGCGGAAATCGAGGTAAGTGTACTGTCTTCTATATAAATTACAAATTTTATTTTAGTATAAATTATGAAAAATGTGTTTATTTAAAAATTGACAAATTTGCAACTTATTTGGATCAAGCGGTTGTGGGTGTTTGTGGGAAAAAATGATTTTTGGATCGTGTTGGTTTTAAAGGTGTGAAAAGAATTTTTGGATTGAGTTGGTTTTTAAGGTAGAGAGTGATGTTTAGTCTGACTATGCCATAGTTTTTTCCCGTAAGAGATGTGGATATTCTTCCCGTAAGGGTTGTAGATATTTTTCCTGTAAGGGATGTGGATTTTCTTCCTGTTAGGCAGATATGACCTACGGGATGTAGATTTTCTTCTCGCTAGGCGGACATGACCTACGAGATGTGGATTACCTACTAGGCAAGTCTTGCAGGGTGGTTAACCCGTCAAGAGTGCAAACATGGCGGGTAATACGGTACCGTTGCAACTCCCGATCATGAGGTAAAAACGATCCTATGTCTAGTAAGAAAGGGGTGTGGTGTATTTTGCGATGAGCTGTCTTGATTGATTCGGTTTGGATATATTACTATAAAATGGATTAACGTATATATATTATTTTTGGTTGCACTGGCGGATTTAAACTATTTGGAGTGATTGATCTAAAATAATCGGGTTGGTTGATTTAAAATGTTTGAATTAGGTATTTTAAATATATATTGGTTTATTTCATCGATGACTGGAAAACTAGATTTACATACGGTATGTGATTAAATTATATTTATATTGGGTATTTTAAACACATTATTTCTTTACATTGGTGACAATGGGAAACTGGTTCCGAATATGGTGTGTGATATACTGTATTTTTGTTATATTATTTCATTTCATTGGTGGCAGTGGAACCGAATATATGATTATATAATGTTATATTTTGAAACGTAGTGTTTATTATTCATACTTGATCCAAGAAATATTTTTATTACGAAAACAGTACATTGATAAAAAAAATTGGTTTCAGGTATCGTGGTTAGGAGTTGGTCCACTACTGGCACTAGGGAGAGTCCAGAGGTAGTGTCGTGTTAGAGGTGAGTCGGTCGGACGTGAATCGTGAAAGGTTAAGGTATATATATATTTTTGAGGAAATTTTTTTTTACAGTAACGTGAGTGTGTATGTATATCTGTATGTTGGGATATTTGTGGATTGGTCCGGTAACGTCAGGTCAACGTCACGCCCGGCCTCGGGTGACCGGTGACCGGGGTGGAGTGTGACAAAATGTCTAGAAACAAAATGGAATCCTTCGCAGCATGGATGGAGTCACCCCTTCACCAAGAGAGATATGACTACATGTATGAACTTTCATTGATTTAGATTTATTTGTTTCATTCCATTCGCTACAAGAACCTCTCTTCATTGACTGAATAGTCGGAGCAATTTCATTGCCATCCTAGATTTGTGGCTCTTCTGTAAAACCTAGTTCTTGCGCATGTAGATTTCTAGTTACATTTTAGAACATTTAAAAATACTGGGGTTCTGTGTTATTTAATAATTGCTTTAAAAATTTTGGGGGTTAATTTGCACTAATTACTTTTAAGAGTTGTAGGAATTTAATAAATATATATAATATTATTCTAGGGCCATATATGTAATATGTATAAATCATTAATAAATAATTATAATTTTGTTTTTTTTTATGCTAAGATCGCACCAAAAAAATTGTGGTAAGCAAACGTTGTCTTCCCAATTAAGGAAGGCAACAATGTTAGCATTACAGGACATGCGTAAGTCACTAAAAAAAATGGCGGTAGAAATTGTTTCAACTCATAAGATTTCTTTGTCATTTTCTTTTCCTCTTTCATGGTACCAATTCCAATTACTCTTTATATCTCTTTACCAATTTACATTATACACACTCTCTCTAACTTTTTTGCTCTCACTCTCTCTCCACACTCAAGTTTAATCATATAGATATTTTAATAAAAGAGATGTAGAATATTATATAAATAGAAGAGATTATGTAAAAAAAAAAATTAAGGTTCATCTTTTACACCCGTGCCTTTAGGCACGGGATTTTACGCTAGTATATATATATAATATAATATTTAAAAATTATTAATATTTATCTTCTTCTTTAATTATTATCCTTATCTTTATGTTTAATTATTACTAAAAGTACACCAACACCCTTATATTACAAATAAACTCTATAATTACACTTATAACCTTAAAATCATCAAATATTTATTTGTATTATAAATTTTCATAATATACAAAATAAACCCCGAAAAATATTTAACATATTTTAAATAAAATATTATTTTCAAAAATATAAAATTTTCAGAGTATTACACAGTATATGTACAAAAGTTCAGGGAATACATCATACCTCAGATCTTATTTTGACTCAAGCAAAATTACCACGTAAAATATCAAAGATGATCACATTCGGTCTCGTACTACCACTTATTAAATCTCCTTGCAGATGTTCCAATATTTCATACTAATGGATTGAGAGTCACCATTCACAACGAGATACTATTAGATCAAGTTCGTCTAGATTGTTGAAAACCATTTTCAACAATCTAATATCAACTATGAATATTTTAGAATATCGAGATAACAAGTATCTTTGGTCTTCTCTTATTTAATCACATTAAATAGCCAGACATTCCACTCGACACTCAAGATCTACAACAACATTAAGATAATTAAATAATATCAAAATACATTTAAATTATTTATTTGAGATTATTACTAGAAACAAGTTTGTCTATGATAGTCTATAAAACTTATCTCCAACAGGAAAGCCATTAGCGAGCAAATCCAGACACTCGATGATCGGATCTGGGCATGTGATGAGTAGATCTTAAATTAAACCAAAAAGGCCATGAAAGACCAATTCAGATCTCGTGCTTGAAAACAAACCCACCCTTTGTGTAAGAATCTAATCAGTAGGCTTTCTAATGTCATCAAAGAATTGGATTAAATTTAGATTTAAAAAACTCATTTGATCCAATAATGCTCATTTAAAACCAAGGATATCTATCCACCACAAGGATAGCCATATTTGTGAAAACTTATTCCACAACACACAATTGTTTTTACAGAATTTTATTGACGTCCAAAAAGTCAATAAAACCCCTTTATGGGACGATTAGAAACTTTAACGACTTATATGTTAAAAATTAAAACTAAAAGGACCAAAGTGAGATATTAGTAAAACTTCGGGGTACAAAATATCAAAAACCCTAAACTCTTCAAAAATTTCATAGAAATATCCCCTTTTTATTACTTAATGGGGTGATTTTTTTTCTTTTCAAAACCCTATTACTTTATTCTTATTTTTTCATGAAAATTCCAATAATAAAAATACTCCTCAATTAAGTTTTTAAATGAATATTAATTACCACATAAAATATTTCATAATTATAACAAATATTTATATCACCACATAATATTGTTATTACTACAGCAAATATTTATTAATTATCATCACCACCCTAATAAACATGTACTATTATTGCTGCCATCATCACTGCTGCAATAAACATTTATTATTATCACTGCCATCAACACATCAAAAATTTACTACTATCACCGCCACCGCCACCGTCACAACAAATAATCATCATTACTGTCACCATTATAACAAACATTCCTATCACCACCGATACCATAACAAAATATTAAATATCACCATAATAAATATTAAATTACACAAACAATCTTTACTAAATAACAGCAAACACATTTCATTTGAGAATTTCATTGAAAAAAACGTACTTTTAACAACTTGCTATCCATGAATATGAATGTAGCTTGATTTGTACCTGGAAATAATGGGTTCACCCAATCATAGGAGATCTTTTTTGCTTCAACACCAAGACATAAAATTCTCTCATCAATTCACCAACTTTACATCAATTTCCCAACAACCAAAAAAATAAAATTATACATTGTCAAAGTCAAAATCTACCACAAAAATTCCATCAATCAACAAGGTGATACAAAATATCATAGAGATTTTGAATCATGAAAACACGAGAGTGGAAAAAGATGAATCTATATGAAAAAAAATTTATCAGCGGAAACGATCAACCTTAGCTGAAGATCTATTCGGCAACAGTCTAATATGGGCCATGGCCAAAAAATCTGGCCAAAACGATCAGATCGTGAACAAATCTAGACTGTGATGGCCAAGATTTGATCGTTTCCAGCCAAATCTGGGTCATTAGAGAGAGAGAAAAAAAAAATGATCTGGTGCTAGGCAGTGGTGGCCGGTGCTCTTGGTGGAGGCGGTGGTGCCCTCTGCTCATGGGGGTTGAGACAGTGATGCCCCTGCTCATGGTGGTGGAGGCAAAAAAATGTGTTTTGTCAAAAAATAAAATTGTTATCTTCGCCATTCTATTTTTAATCTTTAAAATTGGGTTAGCTCCAATTATTCATTATTCAAAATAGGGCCCTTTTTTTTTTTTGCCATTTCAAAATGGCCCAAGAAATTAAACTTGGGTCCTATAATTCAAGCCCATATTAAAAAGCCCACAACGATACAAAGTCCATACATTATCCATTTACCCAAAAACCAAGATCAAAAGAAAATGATAAATATATATAATTAAAAATAATAATAAATGCAAATGGTGAATTTCAATTCATCATTTTTTTTAAACTATGGTTCTTTTTTAAATTAATTTCTATTTGTTTTTTCTCAATACGTTTTCATCCATCACAACATCGTGCTAAACATAATTAATAAATATTACAGTATAACACATTACTATATATATTTTTATACATTTTTCATAAAAATTAGTTTTTTATTTTTCTCAAATATTTAACCGATCGATAAGATAATTTTACTTACAGCTTCTGGAATAAACCAAACAATCTTTCTTATACATTGGATCTTTAGATTAACGAACCCTTGAATAATTTCTCTTTATGTGACTATTGGATCAGAGATTTTGTAACCTGAGCTCTGATATAAGTATACATTGATCTCGGGTCTCTCTAAATCTCAAAAATTAAGTCATGAGGTGAGACCCTTTAACCATCCACGTGGAATAAACACGATTTATAAACTTAATTATAATGTCCAATAAAATAAAATACATGATAAAGATTGGATGAATTAAAAAAAACTTTGGTCACTTTGCTCGTGCAGAACAAGTCAATCCCGAGATCTCCTCACATGTTTGAGCAGCAAGTCCTAGGATTTTTTATTTAATTAAAGAAAAAATAATAAAAAAAACTAGTGGTCTTGTGCGTGCGAATATTCGATAATTGCGTCCAATTTTATTATTTATTTATTTTCCAATCTTAATTAATCATTTTAACTAATCAAATCCCTTTTTTTAATTCACTTTGCATGTGACCTAATCTTTGTTGCTGGGGACTTTAAAATTAAATTAAATATAATATAATAAATTTGGTGCTTTGAGGAATTTGTTGACTGACCTAACCTATGAAGAAGGGGGGGGGGGTTTGTGAAATGACCATACTACCCTCTTCACATTTATATTTGTCTGCCCTGACTAGCCTATTTTCGGTATTTTACTGACCATAAGAGAATTTTTTTCAAACTTTTTAACAGCATGTTTGGTTAAATTGTGGAAAAAGTCTCTTTCTCTCTCTTATACATACATATATATAATGGCGCAGCGAAGACGATAGTGGTGGCGTTAGAAGAAACTACGGGGTGCCATGGACTGACGTTGACTATAGCGTCAGAAGAAGGGTGGTAGCGTCGTGACGATGACGTGTCTGGAGGTGCAAAAGGTGAAGAAGACTGAACAACGAAGAAGGAAAAAAAAAAAGAAAAAGAAAAGAAGAAATTTTTTAAAAAATATAAATTTATAAATTTATTCTTAATTCTGTTTAATTTAACAGTCAAATTAGCCAAATAAATTAATTAAAAATATGATGGAAGATACAAAATTTAAAATAAAATATATAAATTTATTGGAGCACGTAAAAATATAATTATAATTTAAAATGAAATTTATTTAAAATATAATATATTAAAATTACTAGTTGATTAAAACTAGTAGGCAACTTGGGTGAGAGAGTTGAGATCATGAGTGGAGCTCACACCCCCCAAAAACACAAATTAAATAATTAAGTATAAATAACTAACTCTCTATTAATTAATAATTATTAATTATTTTCTTGGAATTTGGTACAAAAAGATTTTACACTCATCCTCTGCCTCTGGGTTTTTCAATAATCCCTCGAAAATATCGAACGCCACGTGGTGGTCAACATGCCATGTGGCACATGACACGTCACAACCTACACTTTTTTTCTTTTTTTTTTTAAATTCCCTAAAGTCCCATCACATTAAAAACATTTATAAGGTCCTGTGATAATAATTTTTTTACACATGACATGTGATCTAAAAAGTAATTTTTAAAATTTTGAAACTTCTAAAAAAAAATTTCCTACCGGATCTCAAGTTTTTAGTTGCCAAAATTTGACTACTGGCCAACGAATTTTTTACAATTAAATTATGTGATTTTTTTTTATGACCTGAAAGTGTAAAATTAATTGAATGTAATAAAAAATTATGGTAAAAATTTGTTACTAAAAATAATCCAACAACCGAAGATTTAGGCACCAACAACTGGAGTTTGGTGGTGGAAGTTATTGGCAACATAACCCTAGTTACAATAATAATAAATTGGACCGCAATTGAAGTACTTGTTTGGTTTGAAATTTTTATTAATTTGGTGTATTTTATCAAATAAATTTAAAAAATAAAAATAAAAATAAAACTAGTAAATTATTCTTGAAATTAGTTAATTTTATTAATTTAACCTTTTTTAATATTTTTATTTGAATAGTTGTATAGTTTTTATTCTTTCGGTTAGCATTAATAATAGATTACATTACCATGTTAAATTAACTAAATATGATTTTTATTATTTGAAAAGGGTGTTGGTGGTAAGTGGCGGAATTAGGTTAGGTCAAGAGAGAAGTAAAGTCTCCTCTTTAACTTTTGAAATTTTTTATTTTTAATTCTTAGATTTTTATAAAAATTAATTAAAATCTTTTAAAATTTTAATTAATCTTTTTTTAATTTATATAAATATCTAATAAATATAGAAAAAAAAAAAAAAAAAAAACAACCCTCCACAGTCAATTTTATAGATCTGCCGTGAATAATGTTAATTAAAGAATAAAAATAAGTTCAAATAAATTAATAATAGTTAAAAAATAAAATATTTAATAAATAAAATTAAAAAATAAATTGAGAACTTTCTTTCCTCTTAATATAAAAGATTGTATCACAGGACCCAAGAAGAGTTGTTTTTCCAATGTAGTCTCATTTTTAAAGTAACATTATGTATGTCATGCTTATTTATTATTATTATTATATAATTACTTATTTATCCCTCGCATCCTTCGAAAAAATAACGATCAACATATTTTTTATTAAAAAATAAATATTCTTCTTTTATTTAAAAAAAATATATATTATTTTGAAAAAAATCACTAACACTTATTTTAAAAAATATATATTTTTACTCCTAATTATTTAAAATTATATTTACACCCCCATCTTCTTACCTTCACTAGCCACCCACCCCCCGCCTCTGCCTTTTTTTTTCCCTCTCTTCTCCTCTCTCTTTACCAGATACATGACGAATCTATTGAGCGTGTGAGAGAGAGAGAGAAGAGAGGTGGGAGTTTAAATTTTTTTTATTTGTTAAAAAAATGCGAAAAAAATAATTTTTTAAATAGAGATACCTGTTGGTAAAAAAAAAGTTAGGAAAAAAATTTAAAGAGATATTATTGTATTTTAATTTTTTATTATTTAATTATATTTAAATTATTAAAAATAAAATTATCGTTACAATAAAAAATTAAGCATTTTTTATTTTTTTTGTTATATGATAATGTGTGTTCGGATCAGTTTATGCGTATCTCGATTAATCACCTTGCCAAGCAATCATAAAGGCGTATACTCAGAGTACGGGGTGTAAATATAATTTTAAAATTAAGCATTCATGATTAAATTTATGATTTAATTCTCAGAGTACTTCCTAGAATAATCGAATCTTGGTTGACAAGAAAAATAACACCTAAACCGGAAATTATCTTTTTTATCTATAGAAATGATAAGTGATTAATATAAATGGTAATTTATCTATTTTTAATTTTAGACATCTATCTATATCTATATCTATATCTATACATCTATAATATAAATGAAGATATTTTTTTACTATTCATTTACATATGTAAAATTACATGTTTGTCCTCAAAATTTGTGAAAATTAAAGGTCAACTTTTTTACCTATTTTATATATATTATATACATATATATATATATATATGGCTATTAACTTATTATTTATAAATATAAAAAAAAAAAAAAAAATCTTTCATCATTCATATATATAAGTAAAATAAAAAATTTATTCATAAAAAAATTTAAAACTAAAAGTTCTCCTTTTTATTTTTTAAAAGAAAGACAATTAATATTTCTATATGTTATCGTAATAATATATATGTCAACATAAACAAATTTTTTATTACATACTTAAAGTAATTCTATTTGGTAAAAAAAAAAAAAAAACCTCAAACTATTTAATAGAAATATAAAAATATTTTTTAAAAAAAATATGTATATTTAATTTAAGAATTTTTTAAGTAGTTTTAAAACACATATTGACTTTTCACTCTATTTAGATAAAATTTATATTAATTTGATAGTTTTGATAGTTATAGATTTAAGTTTTCTATTTTCATAATAGTTATAAATTTTGTTTTTTGTACTTTCATATATTTGGTGGGATTATTATCAACAATCATTTATTTTTTTTATTATAACATAAAAAATAAATTAATACCTAACTACGATTGAAATTCATGTTACTCTATTATTATTATATGACTTATTTGATCATCTTAACTATGAGATTTTTAAATGTGCCATTTACTAAAAATTACAATCTTAACACTTTGTTACTAAATTTATTCCATCAACTATTTTATTTTTTATCATAACACATAAAAAAAAAATATATATATATATATATATATATGCAATGCCATGCATCTTAGATAGCTTCAAAATCACAATTCTTGTCAATAGAAGTATCTTTCATATTTGGATCCTGTCATGTGCACATGCTTATTATTAGTAGTAGGGCTGTAATTGGTCGGTCGGAACGAGGTTGAAGGATTTCAGCTAGTGGACCCCAAAAAAAAATTGGCAGCTCCCCCAACCGAAACCGACTATGTGGCCACATTATCCCGATCTAATTCGGGGTTGGTCGGGTTGATTGGTTGTCAGGTAACAAGAACAAAAAATCAAAAATGAAATTCTAAAAATATGTAGATCTGAGACGGAGATAGAGAAGCAATCAAGAAACGTATTAAATAATTAAAAAAAAAACTTACAGATCATCAGATTGAAGCAAAAGACGAAGAAGGAGCAGGAGCAGGAGCAGGAGCCGTTGATGGCAACGACCAACAACATTGTAGGAATCATCGACGTCGAGATTATTTAACGGTGTGAATATTAGATGGTACAGGAATCATTACCGCAGGAATCATCAACGCAAAAATCATTGAGGAATCATCTATTAGGGTTTGATAGACAATGACGGCTTTGGGATTGAGAGAGAAAGAGAGAAAGAGAGGGGGGGGGGGGGGAGAGGAGGAGAGTGGCGAGGGTTGGAATTTGGAAATAGAATGATCTGAATTTGATTAGGGTTATATTTATATATACGGTCTTTTCCTAACATTTCATGTTCTTGGGGGATATTTGGTAAATATATATTATTAGGGTTGTTCGAGGCGGGTTCAGGTGCATTGGTTATGGGTAGATAGGTACCCGAGCCAAAGAGTTTCTGAGTTCGAACAAGTAGAATTAAAAAAAAAACGACAGACCCGCCATCGGGTCAAGAGGGTAAGGGCGGCTTTTCGGGTAATTTGTAGACACGATAGATTCCATTTGCATTATATTTATGTATTTTTTTTTTTTTTCTTATCATCATTTAATCTATAATATAATATTTGTATACAACTTAATTTTAATTTTTTAGCTAACTATAACTTTGTTATTTATGTACATGAAGTGACTTCCATTAATTGTTTTAAACAAATTTCAACATTTAATATTATAAGAAATATAAAAAAAAAATTATATACTATATTTCTTCATTGATTTTTTAAAAAACAAATTAATATACATATTTTTAGTGTGATCTTTAATGAACAAATAGTGTAAAAGGTTATAGATATATCAAATAAATAAGATAACAGGCACATGCTCTCCACCTAGTTCTATTATATCAATGAATGTTTCATTCACTATTCATTTAGATATCTAACATTACATATTTGTCCCCCAAATTTGTAAAAGTGAAGGTTAACTTTTGACCAATTTATATTTATATATATGTGGCTCTAATTATTAAAGTTAAAGATTTTTATTTCCTTAAAATCATAAACTTATTCATAATAATAATAAATAAATAAACAACTAAAAGTTCACTTTTTTATTATTTAAAAGAAATGTATTTAATATTTTTATATATCATTGTAATAATGTTTATGTCAACATATAGACAAATTTTTTGCACAATAATTTTATACCCAAAATAGATTTACAAATTGAACTTAATTTTTTTTTAAAGTAGTCTACCCATTTTTGTATTACATATTTAAAAGTAATACTAGTTGGTACAAAAAAAAACTCAAACTATCTAATAGAAATATAAAATGTAAATATAATTTAAAAAAAATATGTAACCACAAAAATAATTACGAATATTTAATTTAAGAATTTTTAAGTAGTTTTAAAATACATGTTGAAAATAATAGATGATATTTTTACTCTATTTAAAACAAAATGTATATTAATTTGATACTTTTAATAGTTATAGATTTTATTTTTGTTATTGCATAATAGCTATAGATTTTATTGTTTGTATTTTCATACATTTGGTGGGATTATTATCATTAATTTTTTTTTTAAATATAACATATAAAATATATCAACAGTATTACTTAACTGTAATTGAAATTCATATAACTCTATGACTATTATATGACTTATTTGGTCATCTTAACTGTGACGTTTTCAAATGTGTCGTTTACTGAAATTTACAATCTCGACACTTTGTTGTTAAATTTATTTCATTAATTATTTTATTTTGTATCATAACGTGTGTGTGTGTGTGTGTGTGTATATATATATATATATATGCAGGGCATGCACATGCGTTGTAAACAGCTTCAAAATTGTAGTTCTTGTCGGTGGAAGTATCTTTCATCTTTTGATCATGTCATGTGCACATGCTTATTATTAGTAGTAAGGGTGTAAATTAGTCGGTCGAATTTAGGTTGAAGGATTTTAGTCAACAGACTTGAAGAAAAATTCTGATAGCTCCCTGGACCAAACCTGACCATGTGGCCTCAGTACCCTGGTCTAATTTGGGGTTGGTTAGGGTTGGTCATGTCTGTCGATTGTCGGGTAATAAGAACAAAAAACAAAGATGAGATACTAAATATTGATAGATTTGAAAATTTTTGTAGATCGGTGACGGAGACAGAGAAACAATCAAGAAACATATTTAAAAAACAAAAAAACTTACAGTTCATCAGATCGGAGCAGGAGCCATCAACGGTGACGAACAACAGTGTTGTAAGAATCATCGACGACAAGATTATTAGGGTTTGATAGACGCAAAATTATTGGACAACGAGATTATTAGGTGACGCATGAATCATCATCACAGGAATCATCTACTAGGGTTTGATAGACGATGGAGGTGGCTCTGGGATTGAAAGAGACAAATGAGGAGGAGAGCGGCGCTAGGGTTGAAATTTGAAAATGGAATGATTTGAATCTAATTAGAATTATATTTATATATGGGGTCTTTTCGTATTATGTCATGTTTTGGGGGGGTATTTGGTAAATATATATTATTAGGGTTTAGGTTTGGGCGGGTTCGGGTGCATCAGGTACGGGCGGACAACTACTCGAGCCGAAGTGCTTTTGGGTTCGGATAGGTCGGGTTCAGGTGGAGGGAAAAAACTACTACTCATAACTGACCGACCTCGCCATCGGGTAAAAAAGGTAGGGCGAAGGGGGGGTTGGATTTTCAGGTAACATTTACACCCCTAATTAGTAGACATGATAAATTTCACTTGCACTACATTTATGTGTTTTTTTTTTTTCTTATTATCATTCAATCTAGAACATAATGTCTGTATTCAACTTAATTTTAATTTTTTAGCTAACTATAATCTTTCTATTTCTTTACATAAAGTGATTTCCACTAATTGTTTTAAACAAATTTCAACATTTAACATTATAGGAAATAAGAAGTTTTTATTTACCATATTTCTTCATTAATTTTTTTCAAAAATTTAATATATATATTTTCAGTGTGATCTTGAACAAATAATATAAAAAAAATATAAATATATCAAATAAAAAATAGGAAAAAATATATTTTAAACCCTCTAGGTATTGACGAATTTTTATATGGTCATTTTCCGTTTGAGCGTTTCATTTTCAACCCTCTATGTATCAACATATTTTTATTTGATCCTTCTGTCAAAAAATCCGTTAAATCTAATGGAATAGAGGGGCAAAATATTGTTTTTACATATTTTTTATTTTTTTTAATGATTTTTTCTTTTATTTTTTCCCTTTATCTTTCACTCTCCCGCTGAACTCTCTCTCTCTTCCTCCCTCCCTCTTTCTCTGTCTCTCACGTTCAACTTTCTTTTCCTCATTCCCTATGAAATGAAACACCCCATGTGAAAAACAGGGGGTCTTCACCCCTAGGGATGACAAAAGAAATCGAACCGATGGGTAACTGAGAGAAACCGAACCGAATGGTCTAGGTTGAAACCGACTAAATGGTTTTTGTTTTAAATTTAGAAACTGAAACGGTTTTGGTTCTGGGATAGTAACCGCATAACCGAACCGTGAGCCGAACCATGTAACCGATATATAATATATATATTATTTTAATTTATTTAGTATTTATAGTTTCATCCCTATTTTTATTTATTTACACTTTTAACCATTTTAGTTTACACTTTAGTTGGTTTTTAGTTTATATTGAAGATTGTTTTTATGTAGTTGGTATCGTAAACTATATGATTTTGAATAATATTTTTATGTAGTTGGTTTTGTTATTAGTTTTTAGCTATTTTAAAGAGTGTATGATTTGGAGAATATTTAGAATTAATAGTGAATTGTGATTCGCGGTTTTGGTTTTCTATAAAATTTAAAAATCTTAAATAGTTTCACGGTTTTGATTTTTGGTTTTGGCTAAAATTAAACGGTCCGATTTTAAAACCGTTTATAAAAAACCGGCGTTTTGATTTTATATATCTTAAACAGTTTTGATTTTGATTTTACATAAAATCGAGGAGAACCCAGACCATTGACATTCCTATTCACCATAGAGAGGGAAGGAGAGAGAAGAAGTTGATCGGGAGAGAGAGAGCGAGAGAGAGAGAGAGAGGGAGAGAGGAAGAGGGAGAGTGAGTGAGAGAAGTCAAAGAAAAAAAAAAGA
Source organism: Eucommia ulmoides (assembly GCA_016647705.1). Taxonomy (NCBI): domain Eukaryota; kingdom Viridiplantae; phylum Streptophyta; class Magnoliopsida; order Garryales; family Eucommiaceae; genus Eucommia; species Eucommia ulmoides. The sequence continues at coordinate 7,743,038 of CM028332.1, read as the reverse complement.
AAAAAAATTATTAAAAATATAAAATGACAATTTTGTCTTCAAAATTCAGTTAGTTTGGACGAATTTTTTGATAGAATAACCAAATCAGATCGTGCTGATACATAGAGTGTTTAAAATGAAACGTTCAAACAGAGATGAACTATTTAGAAATTCGTCAATACCTAAAAGGTTTAAAATGTATTTTTCCCTAAAAAATAGGGTTAATTAAACTTTACCATGTGGTTTGACCGATTTGTACTTACTCTCTGTGGTTTGAAAATCGCCACTTACTCCCGGTGGTTAGATTTTCAAATCACTTACCCCACTGATATAGGGGGTAAATACAATAAATATCTGACCACAGAGAATAAGTGACGATTTTTAAATTATAAGGAGTAAAATATAAATTCGTCAAATTACAGACAATAAAGTGCTGTTAACCTTAAAAAAAAATAAAAAATATATAACCAACCTCGCCACCTAGTTGAGGACATAAATCATAAATAAAATATAAATACGTTGAAGCTCCAAAATTATTGCTTTTTAAAAGTTATAAATTCCAAGGCAGTGTCCTCACAAGGAGACACGCACCCTACTGCCTTTGGGAAGGACAGCCCTACACAATTCCTTAATTTAATGATTTTTATTCCTTTTTATTTTGACCAAAAATTAATTAAAAAGTTGATAAGACATGCATGCCTTTGGGATTTACACACTCCTCAACACCAATTAAAAATAAGTTTGATAAAAAATATGTTCTTGTTTTATTATGCTCTAAAACCCACAATTTTGTTGTTGTTTTTTTCTTCATTAAAACCGATTTTTTTTAAGGAACATCTAAAAGTATTTTATATTTTTAATTAAACTTTTGAATTTTTTCCCATATTTTAATTAATTATTAAAAAAATAAATCAGCATTTTATATTTTTTGAATAATCTTTTATTTTATAATTGTAATAAAAAGTTTTAAACATCCATATATTGATTTATTTTTATTAAACAAAATGTTATTTTACTTTTTTATAATAATTTTATAATTTATTATTCATCCAATTCATTGACTATAATAATATTTTGAAAAATTTAATAATTTTGTTAAAAATTAAAATCACTATGTACCATAAAAAATTATTCTAATTTTTTACACGTAAAAATTTATTGTGATTTTTACGTAATACAATATTTTTTTTTAAAAAAAATAAGTTCTTATTATTTTTTTTATGGCTCTTTTATATATATATATATATATATATATGTTGTTCCCAATGCCATTGTATTCCAATGTCTACCTAGAAACTCTCACAAATTTCGTTTCCCAAACTAACCAACCAATTTATCCTCGAATTAAGGGCATGTTTTGTTAAAAAAATAAAAAATAGAGGCAAAAAATAGAAAGTAAATATTTTTATTTATTGTGATAGAAAAAAAATTATTTTTCTTAATATTTTTTGGTTAGAATAATGTAAAAGAAGAAATGTATATAAATTTTTATATTTGGTTAGAAACAAAAATTATTGAACTAACGAACTATTTTAATGTCACATATTTAAAATAGAAAAAATTAAAGATTCTGTTATGCAGCGTATAATTGTAATCTCAGTCTTTTTTGAAAAAAATCTCACTTATTTTCTTTCAGTTTCTTCTTAAATTGGTGAGGATAAAAATTATTTTATAAAATTGTGCATTTTCTTTCGTTTTTGTTCTTTCTTTTTTTTTTCAAAATTTTCCTCCATAATAGTCAATTTTTTTTTTATCCTAGTTTCTTTTTTAATGTTTACATTTGTTGTTTTCCCACACAAACAAATGCACCCATGGAGATGGAGGCAACGGAACACAAAATAAAATTAAAATAAAACTAGAAAAAAGTACCAAAAATTAATTTCTATTTTATTATTTTTCAATGATTTTTTATTATTTATTCCTAAAAATAATTGATTTTGTAGAAAAAAAAAAACATAAATGACTCAATATAAGTTTTTAGTCCTCAAATATTCATTCAATAGTTTGTATTTTTTCTTAAATCATTGTCCCTATATGTTATTTAATTTACAATTGACGTCACTCTCTGTAAAAAAATGGTCAAATGTCATTAATGATCAACTAAAAATAAGCATCAATAAAAAAATATTTCGTGAACATTGACAATGAATTAAATTTATGAAAATTATACTATTTAATCTATATTTTATTTTATTTTTAAATATCCATATTAATTATTTTTTAGTGAAAAAAAAATGAAGGTCCACTAAATATGGTCAGTATCACTTTCTTAATAATTCACCAATCATGAAAATAAACATTAACAAACAAATTCATTTTGTGAACGTTTGCAATTGATTAAATTCGTGAAAGTTACATAATGTTAATCTACATTTCATATTTTTTATTTTGATATTCATATTGATTATTTTTTAGTGAAAAAAATTAAAGATGAATGTTTACTAAAAAATGGTTTAAAGGGTCTTCGCAAATTTTAAAACTTTAATGTGTTATTTCCTAAATAAACGAATGTTTACTAGTGAAATTGTTTTAAGTGAATATTCACTGAATAAATAATATTTTGTTGTGTTGTTGAATTGATTTAGTGATTGTTCATAAAAAAAACAAAAAAACAAAAAAAAAAGAGACATTTTTTGTTGGGATAAATAATTCACTGAACATTTAATAAGTAATTATTTTTCACTAAAAAATAATCAATATGAATATGAACATCAAAATAAATATGATCAAATGGAAATTAAAATTATATAATTTTTATGAATCTAATTCATTGTGAACATTCATAAAATAATTTTTTTTAGTGTTTATTTATATAATTAATGAATTATTAAGAATCCACAAAGGTATCATCTAAAAGGGAGGATTAAACTCTAAATATTTAACAATAAAAAATCATTTTTCAAAATTAGCAATAAATTTCATTAAAAACACGAAAAATAATTTATTTCTACAATAGTGTATGCCAGGACTAGCAACTAAGGCTGCGTTTGGTTAGTGTTTCTACTTTTCCATTTATACCTCTAATAAACTGACATTACATGAGGTGAGAATTCTATTTCGTTCTCAAATATTCCAGAAATAGAAATATATTTTGTTACAACTATTATATATTTTGTTACAACTATTATCTTGAAATTGTTTCTTTTAGTTGATAAGAACAGAAACAAGAAACACGTTTAGTTGTAATATTTGTTCTTTTTTTCTTTTCTATAAACGTATCGTAGCCAGTATTGTAATAGTGGTGGTGGCCGGTAGGATGGTAATGAGAATAATTTTGTGGGACTGAATAAGAATCATATTTTTTTATTTTTTATTTTCAGAATACTAAAAAATTGAAGTAATAATCTTAAATTATTCCAAACAAAATTAGGAATGTTTATCAAATGAATTTGTGTACATTAATCCTAAAATTTTTAGAGGTAAACAAGAATACATAAACAACAATTAAAGGGGGCCTAAATGCTTAACACGCCATTCAACAATTAAATGTGAAATAGATTAAATAATTTGTTTTTCTTCCCTAAATTCGAAATAAATTCTAATTATGAAATGTTATTTAATGGTCAACCAACTTTCTTGGGGGGATTCTACCCTGTACCATAAGTTCAGTGACAAATTTATTGCTCCAATTTACACCCACAACTTCCCCATGCAGTTTTGTTCCCTTTGGGTTAATTACACAATTCTCCCCGAAACTTTGGGGGTAACTCTCAATATAGCCCTCAATCTATTTTTTTTACCTAATTTTTTTTTCCTAATTGTGTTTTTTTTTTTTGCCCCAAGTAGAACACATATACTGTGTGAAGGGACCGGACATTAAAAATTACCTATTTATGCAACAGAATATAAAAAAAATTACAATTTATCCAATTTCATAAAATTGAGATGTGATTTGAGAAGACTCTTCCGAGAGCGTCTGAACATGAACAATACAACTACATGAGGTTGTACTTATTATTAGTATTTACGATTTTTTTAACCATAATCCAAATTTAGGTAGAACTCCCGATACCAAGTTTAGTTAAACAAAACATGACTATATATATATTTTTTTCTTTTAAAATACCCCTATACTTTCTTCTTTTTGGTACAGAGAAGTGAAATAAAAACAACTATGGGCACCAATCAAAGACGTTTGCGTCCATCTCTGCAAAATCATCTCCATCATGTCTTCCTGTGAGGATTACATAATCTTTGGCTCAGTACTATCCTTCATACTTTTCTTTAGCTTAGTACTTCATATTTAAAGCCTGAAAAAGACCCACAAACTTTTTTATTTCCTAAAAAAATAAAATAAAATTGCATGGCAATTTAATAGACTAATTGGGTTCCCCTAAAACACAATATTAATTGGTGTGGGCCTATACGTAGCATAGTCTTTTGGAGTCCAATTAAAAAGACACATTTTTTTTCACTGGTGTTAGTACGGTTTCTTGTTTGCAATTTTCTTGTCGTAATTTGCCTATCCAGTTTATCTACTGAAGTAAGGAACATAATATGTCACGGTAGAGTGGAAAGTTGGATATATTTGTTGTCAAACCAAACAACATACTTACTCACGCTAAAAGTGTTAATTCGAATAAGTTATTTGATCTTGATCCCACGAGAGATAAGAAAACAATACATTCTTCTGAACTTATATTTTTGCACTAATATTATTTATCTAATAAATTAGAAATAATAACAAAAAAAAATAAAAAAATGCTTGCATCACTTGAGATTGATGAGGTAATTTTTCTTACTAGCTCCAAAAGTTTCCACATGACGAAATAATCTCACGTGACCTACACGCAAATCGAAACCACATGCCAAACATGTGACTTCAAACCAGCATTGGTAGTCGAGAACACAGTCCAGTATTGAGAAGAGTATTGAAAATCTGACGAACCAAGCACTACATACCTTGACCAGGTCAACTGCTCGGTTGCCTTACAAGCCCATCACTTGTCAATCGAGGATGGCCTAGGGGCACTTTATCTCATGCCACAACCTGAGTTGAAGAGTTGTTTTTCAATTCTCTACATAAATGGAAAGAACGTCAACATTTAAGTGGTAACGTCCCATTAAAACCCCATAATCTTACAAAATTCGGAACATTAATGAAAATCAATCATGAATTATGAAAAAATTTGTTTAATAAATCTTTTATCTCCTATAAATATTACAAAAATGATCTAATTATCAACGTACGCACAACTTTAATAGTTATTTCTCAATCAAAATTCTTTTAGAATTCTTTGTTGATTTTCAAATGAGAAGTATAACACAAGTAGATTCACTCGTAGTGCGTTATCTTTCAAGATAACTTTCGTTTGTTTTTTTTACAATGTCTATCTTGAATACAATGTCTCTAGACTCAAAAGGGGTGATGGGGAACCATATCCTTCTCTATCTCTATCTCCATCTCTAAAGAAAAGATGTAAAAAATAAAGGGGGGAAGGGGGGAGAATATGTGGGGCCCATTCGTCCAAGTGGAGACGACGATGGGACATGTTGTGTGTGGGGGGGGGTGGGCACGCATAACCCCAAACGTAGGATTAGGTATACGTGGGTCCCACTCCAACCCTGTCGGTAAAGAGGAAACGAATCTCTCTCTCTCCCCCCTCTCTCTCTCTCTCCACTTGCTTTGCTTGCTTCTTCATATCTATCTAATTCTATTTTTCCCACAAATTCAAGCAACAAAAAAACAAAAAACAAAAAAACACACACACGATAATTTCATTAATATTTAATTATTTAAAATGGTGTTTATATTAGAAAAATAAATACAAAATAAAAATAAAAACTTCACCCTACAAAATTATTTATTGAAATATATAAAAAAATAATAAAAGGTGAATTTTATTTATATAAAAAAATGAGGAAAGCATATATATATGTATATCATTTCTAGTGACGTTTAGCTAGCTTTACTCGTGGAAGATTTAAAGTTCAATCTCTTCTCCCAATATATATATCATTTTTTTTTTTGTCACTATATGTATAATATATATTTTGTTACACAAATCAACATATGCGCATCTCGATTAATTATTATACCAAGTAATTTTAAGGGTGCACTTTTCCACATCAACTTGGTACATTTAATTTTTAGAGTGTTCTATGGGAGAGTCGAATCTTGCTTGATAAGGAAATAAATATCTTCCTTTCCAATCGGACTATATATGATAATTAATTTAAAAAAAAAAGTGAAATTAAATGAGTTATTTGAAATAATGTGGAGGAAAGAGTAAAGTGAAGTTAATTTGTTGGGACAAGGCGAAAGTGTAAACTGTAAGTAATAAGTGGGAGGTGCGTGAGAGAGAATTAATGTTGACGTTAGCAATGGGGGAGGAGGAGAGGAGGACCATGTCTCGGCGGCCCACACGAGGCACCACCTCCCACCGCGTTCCCACCGTTGACACGTCAACATCAACCGAGACACGACACCCCCTCTCTCTCTCTCTCTCTCAACGTAGGTAGAAAAGTAGCACACGGTATTGCCTATTGCGATTCCAAGGAGATAGAGAACAAAATATAGTACGTACACTTGCATATATATATATATATATATATGTATATATATTGTGTGTGTGTGGTGTTGTGCTTTGATTAAGGACTTGTTTGATAACGATTTAATTTTTAAATGCTGAAAATTAAGTGTTGAAATTTTAAGTGCTGAAAATTTAAGAAAGTTATTTGATAAAATTATGCTGAAAATTAAAGTGTTGAATTTTTTTTATTTGTTTGATAAGTACAAAATTTGTATGCTGAAAATTGTTTAATTTACATAATTACTTTTGAATCAAGATAATATGAAAAAAATAAATAAATTGAGAACAAAATAATAAAATTAGGATGCTATTTTTTTTTTAAAAAAAAATTATATTAAAATTAAAGTAGAAATTAACCCAAAAATATGTAAATATTATGTATTTTTTTTTTTTTAATGTAATTTGATTGTTTAAATTAAATTATAACAATAATTTAACTATAAAATAAAATTAAAACCATAAAATAATTCAAAATTAATTCAATTCTCATTAATCCTAACTCTAATTAAATCCTCATAGGGAATTAAGGGTAAAATAGTCAAAATATATATATTTTTTAATTGGAAGATAATAAAGTGCATTAAGTAAAATGAAATAAATGAAGAGATTTTGACTTAATTTTTTACTCATATTTTGACTTAATTTTTAAGTTAACTTAATTAATTAAGTGATACTAATTATATTTATCAAATAAATTTAATTAATTAAATACTTAATATAATCAGTTTTAAGTACTTAATTTTTTTATCAAATATGTGCTAAGTAAATAAAATGTTTAATATTCACTTTTTGAAAATAAATAATTCAAGGTAATCGATGTGCTTGATTCACTAACTAGAAATTTGATGACACTATATTTGATTTTTTTAATGGAAAAATTACCCAAAAGTCTAGTTAATAAAATAAATCTATCAGACAGTTTCATAATTTTTTTTACACAGTATAGTCCTCCAATTAGCGTCATATGTTACTCAAAATTCCTGATTTCATATGTTATTCGCTTCGCTTCGCTTCATTTCTCTCGCTATGCCTCTCTTTCTATTTTCACAGTTGCCCTCGCCGCCACCGCCATTCGTGCCCGTCCCTCGCCACTGTCCAGATTTGCCCTATCGTCCGCTGTCCTCCACCGTCCAGATTTGTCCTATCGTCCGTCTCTCTCTCTCTCAGTGGCGGTAAATGAACCGTCGCGTCTAATGAAACACGAGATCCATAGTGCTTGAGAGCTTGTTTAAGAGGAGGTCAAGTGTCTATGCTATCCGGACAAATAGGATTGAAGAAGGCTTCAATCATGACGGCATCGATTTTCGGCGCATGATTTTCGTACCAGAACCCATCAAACTTTCGCAGAATCGAACAATAAGTACAAATCAAATCGGCAGCAAGATTGAAAACGAGTAAGATCAACGTAGGTACAAGAATCAAGAGGATTGGAAACTGCATCTCTACTTATGATCTTCTTCTTCGTGTGCAAGTACTATTAGGTGTATGATAAAAGGGGTGTGTCAATTTCGCTTGCCATTTGGAAATGAATGGAAATTATTTGTCAAATTTACCTTGCAATAGATGATAAATGGTGTTAATAATCACTGGATGACTTATCTAAAGAAGTGCTAAATTGCAAAAAAATAAAAATAAAAAATAAAAAAATCGCCTTAATTATGTTCATTCTTGAATGTTGTGGATTTAGCATGTTTGAATAGGAAAGAGTTGTCTGGCGACTCATATAAAGAGTTGTTCGAAGGAGTGGCGGTGTAGTCGGCGGCAGCTTGGTGGAATTGAATGGCGGTGTAGTCGGCGGCGGCTTGATGAAATTGAACAGCGGTGAGTGAAGCTGCAGTTATATTTTGAATGATCTTGTATTGAATATAATACGGTCTTGTGTTATATTCAAAAGTGCGGAGGGTCAAAATTATCACAAAAAACAAAAGGATTAGTTTGTTGCATGTGTTTTAAAAATGTGTATTTGGTAATTTTGTTTTCTTATGGGGACTCCTTGGTAATCACCCCTTTTTAATTTATGAATATAAAAATTATTAAAGAATAAAAATTTAATTAATTAAATATAAATATAAATATAAAATTTAAATTGTACAAAATATAATTTAATTTAATTGTGTTTTAAAGTGAGAGAGTGAAATTTTTGGGTACATTTTTTTCCCAAAAATTTTATAATCCAATTTAAATGCCTCCCAATCAATAACAAGAAGACATTTTTCAAAGATAACCAAATTTAATTGTTTTCATTTTCAAATGAAATAATATAAGATTTGTCGTTTTGGGGGTTATATTTTTGGTCCATCAGGTATAGAGCGGGTGTTTATGTGGATCATAATATTTATTAAGTCGAACATTTATTCAAATCTTGCAAAATTAAAAACGTTATTAATAATTTGAGATGAAAAATATTTTGTGCTAAGCACATAGAATTAAGAACATTATTAATGATTTGCGTTAGGAAATGGTTTTGTGCTCAGTTCATACCTTTCTAATAGAGATATATTTGTCCTTCCATCACTTTATTAAACTTAAGACGTTCTCTATTGACAACAATTCAGACCTCTATTTTTCAAACGAATCGTAAGTCAAGAAAATATTTTTTGGTTAATGGAGTGATAAAATGATGAGAATGTCCCTATTAAGAAACCACGTGATGAGCACCCATTTTCACCTAAAATTATTAATATTTTTAATCTTGATGAATCAAATGTGCAATTTAATAAATCTTAATATCCACGTAGACACTCACTCATACTTTGAGAACCACAAATATAATTCTTCTATGTTTCTACTTTTTTCTTTTTATAATTTTTTCTTTCAAAATGTAAATAATTAATTGATTGTATTTGTTCTTTATCCAGGAAACAATAACAAACGTTTTACAACCAAATATAGTTTTTTATTAAAAGCACAAATATCCCATCTGTTAAACTCGTTTATGTTAATCACGTAGTTAATTCAATTCAATCTTCGCCCAAATACATTAAGTCAACACATACAGATCAAATGTGAGATAGTTGGAAATAATCAATTGAAAGAAATAGCGTGTCAACGGAAGATAAGCCGAACACTTTTGTCACAATTACTCTCTCCACGTTTGTTGATTTCATGGTGTTGAGGCCTTTACACGTTTGCTGACATATCAACAGAAGATAAGTTGAACACTTAATTTTTGGTCTCGTTTCACGTTCTGCTTATATGTCTCACTATTTTGAAATATCTGTTATTTATCTTTAAAAAAGTAATCATAATATTTTTTAAGCAGAAAGAACATTTTTGCTGATCTTAGCAAATCAAAATTGTGCCGTCAAAAAATAAACCCGCATAATTTTATTGAATGTAAAAATATGAATATAAAACACCTAAATTTCTATAACTAAATTAGAATGGTTTTTTAAGTATGTTTTCGTTAGCGGATTGTATTAATTTGAAAAAAAATTGATAGTTGAGATGAATTGCTAAAACATTAAGGAAGAAAACTTTCCGCCAAAAAATTTCACTTCCTCATTTACATAGCGGTTGAGTTTAATTACATTTCATATCTTTTAAGTTTTATATTATTAATCAATTATTTATTATTTTCTATTTATAAATTTTGAAATTGGTATATTTATATATATTATAACAAATTTATTTTTTTGATTGCTGAGTATTTGTGTAGGAAGAAGTATGGGAGGGGGAAAAAGAAAACTAAAAATACCCACAAAACTCCTTAAAAATAATTGCATGATTAACAAGTGACTATTTTCTATCTAAAATTGTAATGGGGATAATGATTTGGACTGTAGTGAAATAATTAGAAAACTTCAAGGTGTTATATGTTCAAATTGAAACAATTAGGACAAAAGTGATAAAAAGTTCAGGGGTAGAAAGTGTAAAAAACCCAAATTTTAAACAATGGGATTAAATCACCTTAATGAGCTCCACCTAAAACATGTCGAACCAGTTAAAACATTCAAAATTAGTACAACTTCGGCGATCCAGTTCAAACCATCTACTACTTTCTCTCTCTTCATTGGTCACTTCTCTTCTCTCTCACACACTCGCACACACACAAGGACCCCCAATTATTTCCCTTCCCCAAACAGTAGACTCAATAAAAACACTAACCAGTTCGATTTTTTTTTTTTTGTTGCCTATTTGAGCTTCTGCTTTAGCCAAAAACACACAGAGCTTCCATCAAGAATGGTCCTCAACAGGAAGGGATCAAGATCAACCCTCTGTCGGTTTCATTTTCCTTGTCTGGTGTGTCTGTAATTCAAGCCTCTCTCTCTATATATATCTTCTCTCTCTCTATCTATCTATCTCTGCCGGTGGGTGGGTGATGGATTTTGGTGGGTCGGTGGGTTTGGATGGGGGGGGAGGAGGGCTCTGTTCAGACTCTGTTTTTGCTTCAACAACTACTGATAACAGTTCCGAGACGGCGAAGCAGAAATGGTACGGATCTGGGTTTCTCAAGCAGGAAAGATCTGGGTCCGCCGCAGACGACGACTTTAGTCACCTGAAATTGGCTAAAACCAGTGATGGGTCTGATTTTTCATCGTCCAGGCCAACAACGACTCCAACCACAACGTCCCCTTTACTGAGATCTGACTGCACTTTCCTCTCTGATGGTCAACAGATGCTCTGTTTCTCTCAATCTGACCCACAAACTGCGGCATTACCTTATTATTACCACGCATCTGGAGGTTATGGAAGAAATACAGGTACTATGTTTTTGCCTTCTTGGCCCTAGGGCTCATTTACATGTCATGAATGATAAAGATTCTGTTTTTTTTTTTTTTTTAATGGGTTTTGGGTTTCTTGGTCTTCCTTGTAATCTAGGTTTTCCTTCTGTGAGGAGATGATTTTTTTTTTTTCCTTTTTTCAGTGAAAAAGTAAAGAATGGGAGCCAAATAAATAAAGATCCCTCTTTTTTTTTTTTTCCCCTTGCATTGATTGGTTCAGATGCATCTAACCTTTTCTCCATCTCTGTTCTTTGTTTTCTTGTTCTGTCAAACAGAACAGAAAATTTCATGATTCTTGCAGCCTCTTCTCTGAATGTTTTCAAACAGACAAGCTCAATTGTATGTCAGTGGAAATTTTTCAGGGATTTGGCCTTTCTTTCCTCGAATTTCTGTCTCTTTCTCTCTCTCTTGGGTCTGAATCTCTCTGTTTTTCAGGCTATGGCGCCGGAAATCTGAATGTTTCAAGCATGCATGGTGTAATAACAGGAATCAGAGGACCATTTACTCCTTCACAGTGGATGGAACTTGAACACCAAGCGTTGATCTACAAATACATCACTGCAAATGTCCCTATCCCCTCTCATCTCCTCATCCCTATCAGAAAAGCTCTTGATTCTGTCGGATTCTCAGGCCTTAGACCCAATCCTCGTAAGTTTCTCTGATTAATCCCTTTTTTGTTTTTGATTTTTCTGTAATAAAATCCGAATCCCAGAAAAAAAATGTTTGATTGTGTGTATGGGCAGTGGGGTGGGGTGCTTTTCATCTGGGTTTTTCGAACAACTCCGATCCGGAGCCGGGGAGGTGTCGGAGAACAGATGGGAAGAAATGGCGGTGCTCCCGAGACGCAGTGCCGGATTCCAAGTACTGCGAACGGCACATGAACAGGGGCCGCCACCGTTCAAGAAAGCCTGTGGAAGGTCAAACAACTGCCGCCGCCGCGGCCGCCACTCATCACGTTTCCGGCGCAGCCGCAACCTCCGCCGGGAAGCCGTCGACTGTGGCTTCCTCACCGGGCGTGATGGGACCTGCCGCCTCAACCGGCCTCGCCGGCCACCAAATAAGCAACTTGCAGACTGGCGCATCACTCCAACTCAACAGGTGAATAGGACAAACAAATCTTCTTATGTAGTCTTTCTTTTTAACATGTTCTTAAACATAGCTTAAAAAAGGCAGCATGCGGTAAAGCTCCCCTTATGCGCAGACTCCGAAGAAGAAGGGTTGGACCACTTAGAATATTTTCCTGTGAAATTTGGAACAGAAACAGAAATTTTAGAACAATGCTATTCATTTCCCATAAATTTGTTCCAAAATTCTTGAATTTAAAGCAGAACAGAAACAGAATTTTTTTCCCATTAATCTATTTGGGAATAGAACAGATATCAAAGAACAGAAACACAGATCAATGATATTTCATGCAAAAAAATTACATAAAAAATGTGAGAAAAGAAAATAATCTTGCTTTCATGTTTGTCTGAAGAGATTGTTTGTTCCCAAAAATCCATGATTTTTTATTTATTTTTAATTATCAGGAATTTTTCTAATGATGGAGAAATACTGGAGCTATCTCCGGCGTTTGGCCTCAAGCAAAACCAATCTGAATTCGGATTAGTCTCATCCGATTCCCTTCTCAATCCACTCCAAAAAACTTCAACCCTAATCAAGGAGCCAAACAACCCCCAAACCAAATCGGAACACCATTCCCTCCGCCAATTCATGGATGATTGGCCGCCAAATAATAATAACAACAACCAAACCGAACTCTCGATTTCCATCCCCATTACAACCTCGGACTTTATAACCTCGTCCAATGATAAGCTCGCCCTATCCCCGCTTAGGTTATCAAACCAGAGACAGCCGCCGAATTGGATCCCGGTCTCGTGGGAGGGAGGGCCCCTCGGAGAGGTCCTACATAACGGTGGTGTGGCTGGCGAATGGAAGGACCGATCGACGGCGGCGCTTAACCTGATGACAGAGGGCTGGGACAGTGGCACCAGCCTTGCATCATCCCCGACGGGTGTTTTGCAGAAGACAGCGTTTGGATCGCTTTCAAATAGTAGTGCCGGAAGTAGCCCTAGAACCGAAACCGGGATGTGTAATAATCAGATCCATCGTCATTCCTGGCCTGCCTTAAATTAAGGTTTAATGCAAGAAATGAATTTTTAGATTTTTTTTTATTTATTAATATTAAGTTGAATTTCTGATTTTGTAATCTTTTTTTTTTTGTGTGTTGGGGGGGGGGGGGGGGGGGGATTTTGAGTTTGTTTTTGTGAGAACTATGACTGTTGGAATATGTTTTTTTTTTTTTTTAAATGCATGAGGGCCTGTTTGGTAGAATGATTCAATCACTTTAATGTGATTTAGAGGGTTTGACACTCTGTACCCCTGAAGTTTGACCAAAGTTTTAACACGGTCCCCATAACTTTAGTTTGAATGCAATATAGTTGATTGTTTGTTATTCAAAATTGCAATTAAATTATTGATTTAATAGATTAGAATTAAGGTTGGTCATGGGCAGCCTGCTCAGCTTGTTTCTCTTTTTAGGATTTGGGCTTGAGTTTTGTGGTTATGAGCAAGGGTTAGGGCTTGAAATCATTGATTCGATCAATTTTAGGGTTGGTTTTGAGAATGGACATTTTCTTTTAGGGCGGGCACAGTCATTATAAAAAATTATATATAATAACCCTAATTTTCACTTTGCCTCTTTACCTCATTTTCAAATCCCTCTTTTTTTTTTTTTTTATTGAATTATATTTTGAAATTATGAATATATTTATTTTATTTCGGTATGGATGGATGTAATTTATTTTAGTGTGAAATGTGAACGATTTTTTTTTGTTGAATTATAGTATGGAATTATGAATGTATTTATTTTATTTCGGTATGGATTGGTGTATTTTATTGTGAAATGTGAATGAATATATTTTATAATTTTTATCTTATTTTAATGTTTATTTTTTAAATTATTAAAAAATAATGATAGGGTCAGGTATGGACTTGAAATTTTTTGTTGAGACCGGACTTGGGCATGATAATGGAGCCAGACTCGAGCCTAGTGTTTTCTTGTAATACCCTAGGTAAAGCCTAGATCGATTCCAACCCGACCCATGAACACCCCTAATTAGAATGATTATGGAATTTCAAGAATACTCAGAAGTATTCAAAGTAGTAATTAAGTGAACAAAAATAAACTAATGGTAAAAGTTTAGGGGTGCAAAGTGTCAAAACCCATTTTCTTTATATATATATATATATATATATATTTTTTTTTTGGGGGGGGGGGGGGGTGGTGTTTTGGTTGGTAGGAAGCATGTTGGTGGGTGGGTGGCTAAATAATTGAAGAGGTACAATTTACAAAGACAATCCTGTGGTGGTGGTGCGGTGGGGCGGGGGTGGGGGGGTTGGTTATGTCTTTTTTGGACAACCAAGATACAGCTATTTGTATTTATGACCCTTTTTTTTTTTGTTTCTGATTGAGACATAAAAAATTGTCATGTCTGATTTTTGTTTGTGATGTTTCAAATCAACTTTTTTTTTTTTTGTGGGTGGTTGCCCAAACAGAGCCTTAAACACCACGAATGGAAAGATATGCTTTAATAGTTGCAGCTATAGCATCATATACCTCCATGGTTGTGTTTTTTAAATTTTAAAATATTGTTTTTATTATTAGAATTTATTCTTTATTTTTTGGATAAAATTTAAAAATATCACTAAAAACACACGGCCTCAGGTCCATAGAGAGAGTGAAGAACAAATAAAAGAATTTTTATTTTTATTTTTTGGTCCAACGAGAAACACAAAATTGCAGACACATCAAAAAATTAAAATATTAATCATATCATCTGGAGGGTTAGTCATCAATTCAAAGTCCTCGCACTCTGTTCCTCCATTGACATCATGATCAACACACTTGTTGTCCTCTCGTAAGTGTCAATTGGATTACATAATTGTTTGCCTTCATCATCTTTTTACGGCCGTCATTCCAAACCTTAAATTTGTGGGTATTTGGCCATTATTCCGTGATCAATTTTATCAGTAATTTTGTACTTCAATTTTGTCAAAATTTTAATTTTGTATAACGCTAAAATTTTTACATATTTTATGTTTAGTCATTACTTTTTATCCAAAATTTGGTACCAATATTAGTCATGAAAATAGAGTTAGGGCCAGCACCCGACTAAAGCCTTAAAGGCAAAGGGCCTCAATTTAAGTATTCACCTAATCAAAACAAAATGCATCTTTGAAGAAAATATGGAAATGTAATTGATGAAGGATATTTCCATATGGCCACCTGCACGAACAAGAAGGTCGCCATTTTACAACGGGACACACTCCATCGACCACGGGGTGCCCCATCAATGAAGATCAACTAGATCACGGGCAGTCCTGACGAGCCGCATCTATCCTGACCAAGGACCGACCAACGAGGTCGAACCGGTGGAGCACTCCTACGATCCACCGCCCACGCCATATTGCCCTGGACAAATCTACAAAATGCGAGGCTTAGGCATGTACTCAACACCTCGCAAGAGCCTTTACACTTCCATAGATTGGTCCCTATCTCTTGCGTTCCTCTAGTGGGTCCATGGGCTCAAAAGGCAAGGTCCAAAGATTTAATCATGTCACACGCAACTTTATTCGCCACACGCCAAATTACACTAATGACCAAACTCAAGACCCTACTTTTCCAAAGCTACGCTAATTCCCTCACCTAAACTAGCGGAACATTATAATAAATTATTTGTGTAATACACTTAGACTCTTATTCTTCTTTGGACTCTTACTCTCACGACAAAAAAACCTTGTTGGACACACCCCAACGGATCTTTGTTTTAGATCTCTACTCGTACTCCAGATAAATTGATGAGGACAATTCATTGGACATGACAATTAATACGTCACGTTAGCATAAATTCTCCCCATAGTATCCTAACTAGATCAATTGCTGGGGTTAATCATTTTTTTAACCCAACAATAATAGTGCATCACGTGACATGATGATATAATGCATTACAACTAATAAAAATGCTGGTAGAGATTATTGGGAGTCCAATATTTTATACCAACACACAAGTTTTAAGCCATTAGGTCTGCCACCAACCTCACATATTAATGCAACACTAAGTTTCAACATGAAGATTGCAACTCACACTTGACTCCGAACAATAAAGCGAGAGGTGGAAACCTCCCCCTTGATTATCAATTCATGTTTCTCGAATAGGCTCTTAATGCTCAACGAGTCACCTAATCCAACTCTAACCAGCCCACAAACCATTCAACCCCAATTATAAAAACCCTTCTCTCCCACTTCATACTTCGAAAGGCACCGTTCTTATACAGATAAATTAAAAATAAACGCTAAATGGATGGGGGAACACTAAATTAATCGAACCTTTTTATCAATGAAATTTTGAAAGGTTTTAGTTCACCTAGAAAATCTGATTTCACTACTCTTATAAAAAACTCAAAAACGTAAAATTTTAATTTTAACTTCTTTTTTCTTTCATTGGGAAACTCATAGTACACATGTTCCATGGATTAATGAATAATGTGGAGGTGTGCGTAACCCTAATTTCTGATATCAAATTTCTGACAAATTAGGGCTTTAAACACCATCAAAATTCAATTTTAGGAATCGCCAAATACAAAGCATAGATTGTTCATCAATGCCATGTATATCAAATTGCAAACTCCTCTCAATCATTGAATTAATTTGAAAAAAAGACTACATATATTGAAAATTTCAGAAATTATCGCTAAAATTGATACTCCATTACTGTTTGGCGAATTGACGAGATGGGTGCTCATATTCTATGGGTGTTATAGAAGTCTATCATGCTAATCGAGCATTCAGAACGAGGAATTGTTTTATAATCACTGCAACCCATCTCTTCCAATCGCCACCCAATTCTTTTTTAATAGTAAAATCAATACTGATACGAGCAAGATCTTGAAAATGGCGGAAACAGAGCATTATGAACAATCCTATGGGGGGGGTTGAATCTATAAGCATTTGCACAACAGCGGCATATATAAAGAAAAGAAAATCCCGTGAATTGTAGAGTTTTTACAGATCGGAAATCAGCGAAGTTGAACGGCGATTGGGGTTCAGAATCCAATACAGCGAAAAACTTGAGTGCAGAGATCGGAAAATCAAATGAAAGACGGAGAAGGAAGAGATATTTGGATTTGAATCGATTGTTGCAGCGGCGGCGGAAGGAAGGAGATAGGGTTCTATTCAATATATAGAGGCCAGGGGAAGCTGGAGGAGTTGTAATCCCTCTCTAAATCCTAACCCTAGGGCAAGTGGTGATTTTTTTTTTTTTTTTTTTTTTTTTTTTTTTTTTTTTTTAATGGAGGAAAAATAGTAGTGTATATATATATATATATATATATATACATATACTAGCGTATACCCCGTGCCTGAAGACACGGGTTTTAAATTTATTATTATTAAATATATAATTAATTTAATATAAAAATAATGTTATTTATTAAATACAAAAAATAACTAAATTTATTAACAAAGTCCTCTTAATTTTTCCAACACTCCCAAATCTCATTGTCTCAAAACAGTAACTAAAACAAAACTATACAATACAAATTTAAATATAAAAAACAATCAATGAGCCGCAAGTGCACAAAAAAAACAACTATACAATACAAATTTAAATATAAAAAACAATCACTGAGCCGCAAGTGCGCACAACAAAAATAAAAAAATTAATAACAATATCATAATCAACTTCTGACTAAAACCACTTAAATATTAGAATCAACTTGTGACTAAAACCACTAAAATCTACTTGCAAATTTCAACTATTTACAAATAAAACGCCATTCCAGTCAATAATTTATGCATTAGCTTTCCCCCAATTAAGCATTACCACAAAGCACAATATTTAAATGATGATGGTGGTAACAAAGTAGTATGAATCCATCCTACAAATTGAGCATCCATTAAAATCAAACAAACAATATACATTAGCACATATATTGATACACCAATATTGCAAATTTGGAGAGAGAGAGAGTACTTGGAGTTGGTGACATTGGTGAAGAGGGCAAGAGATGAGCCCTGACCATATTTCGCCACCATCCCGTGGGCCCTCGCCACCTCCACCCCGAGATTAATATTGTTCATCATCTGTACAAAAGGGGAAAAATTTTAGTACTGATAATCTGGAGGCAAAATGAAAGAATTCGGTTACGTTTCAGATTTTTATATGCGTTCATTTTTAATTGCAATTTGAAAACTCCAATTTGCATTAAAACAAATGCTACCTAAGTGATTTTTAGAGGAACAAAAACAGAAATTGAAGAGCAAAAACACTAAACAAATACCACTGTAGTGTTTCTGTCCCAAATTTTAGTTTGTATTCCCAGTTTTCTAGGAACATAAACAAAAGTATTGTAACAAAAAGAGAAAAAAAAATTTATTTGGGGATTCGAAACTTAAGGTTGAGGTTAGTTAAACATACCTAAAAAATGGTATGTTAATTAAGAAACGACACTACTTTAACTCCAGGGGTCACCGTTCAAGCATCAATTGGAAATTCTAAAATTGAATAAGAAATAAATCAAAAAAAAAATAAAAAAAATCGAAGTAATAAGCAATCGAAGAAACAATTGAAATCGAAGTATAGTGTCGACAGCCGAAACAGACAACGATGCAAATTTTAATTAGAAACATTTAATTAAATAATTAAGGAATATTATTTAATTAAGGAATAAATTAAATATGATATAAATTAATAGCTTGTGTTGTTTTTTTTTTTTTTTCTCAATATTTAAAGAATTAAGAAATATATAAAAAAATGTATGTTTCTTTTTTTATAACTCAATAAACCATTCATTTTTTATATTAATTAATCAATTCTCACTAATTAATCTGTTTTTATATTCTCACTAATTGCTATGTCTAATTAAGGAATTGTGTAATTGTTCAATTATGTAATTAAATTAATTAAGGAAAATTGATTAAACCTTTTACCAAAATTGATTTTTTTTATATTTGTCCTAGTCAGCATTTTGTTTGTCCTAGTCATAAGTTTGTCCTAGTCAGCCAAAAAATCGTCCTATTTTATTATATAGATACTATAATATAATAAATTAAAAAATGACTAAATTTTTTAATTAATTTTGGTGTCTCTATTTAAGGTCATGAGAGAGGGAATTAAGAGATAGAGAGAGAAAATTAAATAATTATGTATATTTTTATCATTATATATATTTTTATAAGTAAAAAATAATATTAATATAACTTTATTTCATTTTAGACAAATTTAATTTCCTTATATATTCCTTAACTTAAAATTGCAAAATGTCCTACTTAATAAATTTATTTATCCTAGTCAACAATTTTGTTTGTCCTAGTCATATTTTTTTGTCCTAGTCATAAACTTATCCTAGTCAGCCAAAAAGTCATCCTGTTTTATATATATATATATATATTTTTTTTCTCGACAATTGATAATTATGGCTAAAAATATTGGAATCTAAAAATAATGTATAATTATATTGTAAAGTCCACTGACTTTGTACTTTTTGAATTGAATTCACGTGATCCAAAATACTTAAGTTAAGGTAGTAGTTCACATGATATTTTATATATCAGTCAATCTTTTTTAATACTTCTGATGTGAGATCTCACAAATGTATTTATGCAAAATTATAATTGATAGCTAAATATGTTATTTAAACTAAGTTTCACATGGTTAATTGTCTTGGAAGATAAAAATATTTCTTGCCTAATTCGTGGGCGTTTTCGTCGCATTGGCCTTGGGGTATTCATGGGTTTGGAAACATAGCCCGCCTTGATTTTTAAGGGTTTGGGACGAGAGTTTGGATTCAAGAGTTGAAGTAGGGCTCAAATTTTAGGGTCTTTCAATATATTACCAGGCTAGGTTAGAACTTAAATTTTTTATTTCAAGTTATAGTACTTTCTGAGATAAATTCAAACATATATTGATCATGTAAAACAAAATTTATTTGAATAGTTTATTTATGTTTCAAAATTAAGAATATGATATTCAATAGGGATATTTTACTCTTCTGAGAATAACATTAGATTAACTGAAAAAATAATTTTTGCACTGATAAAAAATTTACAGAGATAAAATATTTATTTTTAAACTACAACAAATAAAGTAAAGAAAAAAATTATGTAGGAGGAGGTAAACTAGACTTATCCATAAAATTTATAATTAGTTATTTAGTGTGTCTACTTAATAGGAGGTCTAACGTTGAAAATTTTCTTCCTTAACATTCATTAAAAACAATATTGAACCTTGATACAAGATTGAGGCTAGACCCTAGAACTAGGCTTGGGCCTTGTTTTTTTATAGGGTCCAAGTTTTGGGAAGTAGGGCCCAAATTCGTCTTATTGTTGTTAACATAAATAATAGTCCATAACCCGAATATAGATAACCTATACGCAAATACCACCTTGTATCTATTATCTAGAGTTTTCATCCCTCTATCAACAACTTTGTTGTCATTTTCGCATCAAGATTGACTTTAATATCATTTGTGACACTGCATTAGCATGTAACTTTTTGATCAAGTTCACATGGTCTAAAATACTCAAGTTAAATTATTAATAATAGTCCGCATAGATAAATGAGATTTTTTCTTTTTTATATGAATGGGATTTTTTTTTTTATTAACAAATACCAACGTGAGATATCTGAGTGAGTAATAAAATGTCAAAAAAATTGTGACAGTCTGTACGCACATAACTAATGTATTTGGAAAAGTCTGAGTTTATATAAAAGTTTAAAGTGATAGAATCTAAACAATCCAAATAGAAGCAAAATAATAAAATTGGATCAATAATTAAAGAAAACCAAAAATCAAAACATACCTCTATCCATTGCACCTTCTCTTGTTCTCTAACGTTTTTCACTGTTTTTGTATTTTTAAGCTCTCAAAACACTCAGATTAGATGGGGTATATGCTATTGATTGAGTGATTAAGCCTATGGACCAAAACCTCCTTATGTAGCCAAACTCACATCAAAGTTTATGGTTTCCATTACTATTTCTTGAGTAAATTCCAAGAGAAACGGTTGAAACATTTTATGGTATTTAATGGACCATATGAAGATTATCGTTTTCTTAAAACGGATCAGTTACATTCTTTCACTTGGTCCATAAGTTTAACCTAATGTCTCAACTTAATCTCATTGACTATCTATCTTAAGAAATAAACATATGAATCATGGCGATAAGTCCTTTTACAACAAGTATTACTTCTATGTATTACGATGTGTTTAGTTCCTCAAGTAAATTTCTTAATATGGTAACCATCTTAATGAATAAACCCTATATTTATTTTGGTCCATTACAAATATATTTTCTCAAGTAAATTAAGGAGCACATGTAAATGAGAAAATATCATAATATAAAAGAGTTTCATTAATAAATTGTATGTAAACAATTACAAAGGGTAACTAACCTTATTTTCTCTACATGATACTTGAATTTTAGTGGTAGCATGCTCTTAGTCAAAGAATCAACGATTATCAACTCAGTTCTAATGTGCTCAATGACCATTTTCTTTTCTTTTACACGTTTTTTTATAGCCAAATACTTAATGTCAATGTATTTACTTCGACTCCCACTTTTGTTGTTTTTAGCAATAAAAACAGTAGCTGAATTGTCGTAGAAAATTCTCAATGGCCTAGAAATTGAATCCATGACTCTAAGCTTAAAAATGAATTTTTTAAGCCATACATCATGCGAATTGGCCTCAAAACAGGAAACGAACTTGTCTTCCATGGTAGAAGTTGCAGTTAAGGTTTGCTTAACACTCCTCCAAGAAACAGCTCTACCGTCATCATGAAAATGTACCCTAATGTTGATTTGCGAGAATCAACACAGCCGACAACGTTTGAATCTAAGTAGCCCATCACATCCAGATTACCCGTCTATCTATACATAAGCATGTAGTTTTTGGTTCGTTGAAGATACCTCACAACTTTCTTTGTAGCTCTCCAGTGGTCTGTACTTGGATTATACTAATATCGCCCTAGCATCCTCCATAGCAAATGTAATGTCAGGTCTAGTACAAACCTGAACATACATAAGGTTTCAGACAGCAGAAGCATATGTGATGTTTTTCATTGATTTTCTCTCAAAGTTGTTCTTCGGGCATGGGTTCAGATTGAATCTATCACCCTTCACAATGGGAGTAACACTTGGCGAACAACCCTTAATATGAAATCTCTCCAAAACCTTGTTGATAGAAGTTTCTTGTGACATACCTAAGATGCCTCGAGGTCTATCTCTATGGATCTTAATGCCAATGACATAAGATGTCTCACCCATATCATTCATGTCAAAATTTTTGGAAAGAAATTATTTTACCTCATGCAACAAACCCTTATAATTGGTTGCAAGCAAAATATCATCCACATATAAAATAAGAAAACAAATCTTATTCCTACTAACCTTCTGGTATATACATTGATCCATGAGATTTTCGACAAATCTGAATGAAGAAATCACCCCATGGAATTTAAAATACCACTGACGTGAAATTTGTTTTAGACTATATATAGATTTCTTAAGCTTACAAATTAATTGTTCACTATCATTAGAGGAGAAACCTTCAGGTTGTTTCATATAAACCTCCCCCTCTAGATCTCCGTTAAGATATATCGTTTTTACATCCATTTGTTGCAACTCAAGGTCAAAATGAGCAACTAAACCCAAAATGATACGAAAAGAATTTTTCTTAGATACAGGAGAAAAAGTATATGTGTAATTAGTTCCTTCTTTTTGAGTAAATCCCTTAGCAACTAGTCTTACCTTATATCTTTCAATGTTATCTAATGAGTCTTTCTTGGTCTTAAAAACCTATTTATAGCCAATGACCTTTGCCCCATTAGGCAACTCTACAAGATTCTAGACTCCGTTGCTCTTCATGGCATCGTGCCACAAATCTGGCTATTTGCAACTCATGGCCTATAAAAAGGTTTCAGAATCATTTTTGGCTCTAATACTATAGTCAGATTCTTATAGATACACAACATAATCACTAGAAATTGTTGATCTCTTAGCTCTAGTAGATCTTCTTAATGTTTGTACCAACATCTCCCTAAGAAACTTGTGGTTCAACTTGTTGTTCAAGAGCTTGTGTAAATTCTTGAATTGTTTGATCTATTAGAAGATTGTCAACAACTTGTGGAACATCAATAATTGGTTGCTTAACACCAGTTTGAACTAGAGGGATGTTATAAATTATAACCATTCTGTCACTTGATGTGGAAGGTTGAGACTTTGTATGGTCATGTATGGGAACTATGTTCCTAAACCGACCGTTCCCACTGATCATGTCATTCTTAAGAAACTTAGCATTTCTTGATTCCACAATTCTAGTAGTGTGAGAAGGACAATAAAATCTATAACCTTTGGATCTATCGGCATATCCAATTAAATATCCACTAATAGTCCTTAGGTCCAGTTTCTTCTCTTGTAGGTTATATATCCTCACCTCAGACGAACATCTCTAAATGCGCATATGTCTTCAACTCGGTTTCCAATATTTCTACAATTAAAATGGTGTCTTTAGGACAGCCCTGGTTGGAACTCAGTTTAATATATACACTGCCATCTTTAGTGCTTCAGCCTACAAGGATTTAGGAAGATTGGAGTTGCTAAGCATACTCTGCACCATGTCTAGTAATGTCCGATTTCTTCTTTCTACAACACCATTCTGGTCCGGATAACTAGGCATGGTATATTGGGCAACGATCCCATGTTCTTGAAGAAACTTGGCAAATGGACTAGGTGCTTGTCCATTTTTGGTGTATCTACCATATTATTCTCCACCTCTATCTGATCTCACAATATGGATTTGCTTTCTGCATTGGTTCTCAACTTCAGCCTTAAATATTTTGAAGGTATCCAATGCTTTATTTTTATTAGATATACATAAATCGTGAATAATCATCGATAAAAGAAATGAAGTATTTCTGACCATGTGCATCCATACTTAGACAACATATATCAGTGTGAATACTCTCTAATATATCCAAACTCCTATTAACACATTTCTCGAACTTGTTAGTTTGCTTTTCTTTAATGCAGTCCACACAAGTTTCAAAATTAGTGTAATCTAGAGTACTAAGTAGCCCGTCATTCACTAATCTCTTAATTATTTCTATGGAAATATGTCCTAATCTCCGGTGCCATAACATAGAGGAGTCCTCGATAATATTACACTTTTTAGTGCCAGTGTGAACATGCATTGAACTATAAGTAACATCGTTTTGCAAGAAAATACGATAAAGACCATTAGACAAAATACCATTCCCAACACAATAAAATTAATATAATAAATTGAATGGTGTGTTTTGAAAATTAAAGAAATATCCAAATAGTATAAGTCTTGAAATAGAAATTAACTTTCGTAAGAAACTTGGTACATCAAAGGTCCTCTCTAATTATAAGACAAAACCACTACTTAAAGTTAAACACAAGTTCTAATCGCTTCCACATGTGAGCTCATCTTGTTGTCTGATAAGATGCTTTGCTCACTTTCTATTGGCTTCTTTAGGTTTTGCATACCCTGCAAAGAGTTTGCAGCATGGATTGTAGATCCAGAGTCAATCTACTAGATGTTAACATTAACATTAACCATATTAGATTTATAACAAACAAATGAGGTTAGTTTACCTTTATTCTCAAGTCATTTTTAGAATTTGTCACATTCCTTCTTCATGTGTCCTTTATGTTTACAGAATAAACACTTTGCTTCTTTTTTGATATCAGCTTGAGGTAGTATCTTACCTTTCCTCTTTTGATTAGGTTGATGTTTGGCGTGAGCTTTGTCAACTTTGATCCTCCCACTGTTAGTTACCAACAATACACTCTCACCCTGCTCCATCATAAGCCTTTCTTCTTCTTGAACACACATGGTCATTAATTTGTTGATTGGTCATTTGTCTTTATGTGTGTTTTATGAGATCTTGAAAGGCTCGTACTATTGTGGAAGGGTGTTCAGAATGTAGTGCATCAGGAAAGATTCTGACATATCAACCTCAATTTTTTTAAGTTGAGACAAAATGTCTCGCATTTGCATTATGTACTCGCGTACACCTTTCACGCTTGTGAGTCTGAGAGATGAAAACTTCATTACAAGGGTGCTTGCCAATGCCTTTTCTGAAGTGACGAACTGCTCGTCAATAGCATGCAACAAGTCTTGGACATTCTCATGCTGGTCAATAGAACCACGTATTCCAGCAATTATCTTGGTCCTAAGAAACATCACGCTGAGCCGATTGGATCGCTCTCATCGCTCATATAGTGCGACCTTAGTTGGAGTGCTGGAATCGGTGATTGCCGGTGATTTTTCCTTCCTAATAGCATAATCAATATTCACACACCCTATATGGAGGAAAATTCTCTTCTTCCATATTTTATAGTTATCATCGCTAAGTTCGAAAATGTCACATCAGATATCAGAGAAATTAGCATATTGAGAAACTGCATAAAACCCAAAAACGCTTATATAAAAAATGAGACCTAATAGTCTAAATTGCATATTTTACCAATGTAAGACATGCAAAAAATGAATCTTATTACATAAAAATTGTCTGTGGGCAAAATTTTTAATTCAAGTAGATTCAAATGATTGTAACGATAGAATTATCAAATTATGTACTTAATTTCATATTTTATAGGTACATAATGAAAACAATTTGATTTTCTATTTTGAATTTTTACTTTATGATAAAACTATCAAATTATGTACCAATTCATAATTCATGTGGGTAATTATAAAAATAATATGATATTTTATCATAATTAATTATATAAATATAATAAAAGTTGTTGTGGGATAAAATTTATTATATTAAGTATAATTAATCACAATATTATGTTTAATTTCTTATATGATTCTTATTATAGCTTATTATATATTAATTAATTAAAGATATTGTGGCTAATCTCTAATTAATTAATATAATATGGATCATTAGACATTTAAAATATTATGCATAAATTACATAATTAAACATAATATTATTCACTGAATTTAATTCTATGCAAAAAATAAACTCATCCTAAAAGCATAATATGAGCATAATAAATTTAAGTTCTACAAAATTTAATTCATCCTCATATTGCATATATATTATTTAAAAGGGTTTATATCATTCATCTCCTTTGTCATTTTGCACTAAACCAAATACCTCCCTTATTATTTTACAAATACCAGCCAACTCTTTTGTCATTTTGGTCAATGACCACTTACCTCCATTATGACATAAATGTAAGACCCTAATTTTAGCACGTACGTAATTTTAGTTGTATTCTAGAGCATTTAGAAAAATACAGGGTGAAAATGTGTCAATTAATATTCAAATTAAAAGTTTAAGAGTCAATTTGTAAATTTAAAAACATTTATTCCAAACTTTGGGATTCAAATTTGTCATTTATTTCTAAATTAAAATTTTTAGGGGTGAAATTACAATTTAAAGAAAATCTTAAATATGAATTGGATTAAAAAGAAGATTTAAATAAATGTAGGGGGAGAAAAGAGTAATTGGACAAAAGATTATTATATATATATATACATCAATTTCAGGGGAAATCAACCAAATCAAGAAAACGGAGAGGAGAAGAGCGACGTGGCAACCGGAGGAGTGGAAGAAGAGCACTAAAATTAATGCATATAAATGATTTATGAAAAAATTGCGATCTAAAGCCTGAAAAGAAGGAGAAATCAGGAAAAAAAAAAATAGAGAGAGAGAATAAGGTTTGGTCGGCAGTGGACTGTTCCGACGTGGATGTGTGCGTGTGCTCTACTCGTCGTCTGTGTGCATGTGTGTGCGCGTTCTGGTTGCTGTTCCTCGTCGTCGGAGGGTGAGGGAGTGATCGTCGCTGTTTTGATCAACGGTGGGTGTGTTCCCCTGTTTTGAACCGGCGTGCATGTGTGTATGTGACGGTGAATGTGTGTGTGCCGTTCTTCGGTTCTGTGCAACGATGTGTGGGTGGGTGTTTGTGTGAGTGTGGGTGTTGTTCAGACGTGTGTGTGTGACAGTGGGTGTGTGATCGACCCTGTTCAGGCATGTGTTTCTTGATTGTTTGCTGTTTGCATGGGTGTGGGCTGATGAGTGGGAGAAGGACGTTGGAGTAGGGTGTGAGTGTGTTTTGATCGTCGATGGTAGTTGGACGGTGAGCTGGTGAGGAGAGAGAGGGAAGCGGTTGGTTTGAAACAAAGCAGGAGCAGATGACGCTCGCCGCAGCGGTGAAATCCATCGCAACGGCGGTAAGCTTCTGCGTGCAGAACTGTTGTTGCGAGGCTTAGGCATGTACTCAACACTTCCAAAGAGCCTTTACACTTCCATAGATTGCCCCTATCTCTTGGGTTCCTCTAGTGGGTCCATGGGTTCAAAAGGCAAGGTCCAAAGATTTAATCATGTCACACGCAACTTTATTCACCACACGCCAAATTTCACTAATGATCAAACTCAAGAGCCTAAGGTGGCGTTTGGTTAGTGTTCCCATTTTTCTGAACCCAACTGGAATAGGTTGGGTTGAGAATTTTGAAAACAAAATTGCGTTTGATAACAACAATTTTTGTTTTGTGCTGAGAATAGAATCGTGTTTGGTAACAATTTTATCCTAAAACTAATTTTTTTTTGAATTTTTTTTTTGTGTTTGGCGGCGGTGGTGGCCAGGGGCGGCGGATGGACGGCGATGCATGGTGTCCGGAGATGGTCGTTGGACGGCGACGGCAGACAGCGGCGACCGGCGACAGTGACCAGCGGCGGCGGACGGCGACGGGTGATCGTTGGATGGTGACCGGAGTTGAGAACTTTGAGTTGAGTTTTTTGGGCAAAAAAAAAAAATTCGTTTCTCATTTCCTTAACATTTTGAGAATCAATTCCTATTTTTTGAGTTGAGTTGGATTGAATTTTGTATTTGCCAAACGCGTTCCCAAAAATCAAACTCAGAAATTTTGGATTAGGTTTAGTTGGGAACACTAACCAAACGGGGCCTAATTTTACAAAGCTATGCTAATTCCCTCACCTAAACATAGCGGACCATTATAATAAATTATTTGTGTAATACACTTAAACTCTTATTCTTCTTTGGGCTCTTACTCTCATGACAAAAAATCTTTGTTGGACATATCCCAACGGATCTTTGTTTTAGATCTCTACTTGTACTCCAAATATATTGATGAAGACAATTCATTGGACATGACAATTAATACATCACCTTAGCATAAATTCTCCCCATAGTATCCTAACTACATCAATTGCTGGGATTTAGTCATTTTTTTGACCCAACAACAATAGTGCATCATGTGACATGATGATATAATGCATTACAACTAATAAAGACGCTGCTAGAGATTATTGGGAGTCCAATATTTTATACCAACACAACCATTACAACCATTAGGTCTTCCACCAACCTCACATATTAATGCAACACTACTTTTCAACAAGAAGATTGCAACTCAACACAACCATTACAACCATTAGGTCTTCCACCAACCTCACATATTAATGCAACACTACTTTTCAACAAGAAGATTGCAACTCAAACTTGATTCTAAACAATAAAGCGAGAGGCGGAAACCTCCCCTTGATTATCAATTCATGTTTCTCGAATACGCTCTTAATGCTCAACGAGTCACCTAATCCAACTCTAACCAGCCCCACAAACCATTCAACCCCAATTATAACCCTTCTCTCCTACTTCATACCTTGAAAGACACCATTCTTATAAAGATAAACTAGAAATAAACACGCTTTCACATCTTCTCTTTTTAACCCGAAATGAATAGAGGAACGCTAAATTAATCAAACCTTTTTATCAACGAAATTTTGAAAGGTTTTAGTTCACCTAGAAAATCTGATTTCACTACTCTTATAAAAAACTCAAAATCGTGAAATTTTAATTGTAACTTCTTTTTTCTTGATCATTGGGAAACTCATAGTACTCATGTTCCATGGATTAATGTATAATGTGGAGGTGTGCGTAACCCTAATTTCTGATATCAAATTTCTGACAAATTAGGGCTTTAAACACCACCAAAATTCAATTTTAGGAATCGCCAAATACAAAGCATAGATTGTTCTTCAATGCCATGTATATCAAATTGCTGACTCCTCTCAATGATTGAATTAATAATTAAAAAAAAAAGACTAATAGATTGAAAATCTAAGAAATTTAACACTACAATTGTTTGGCAAATTGGCGAGATGGGTGCTCATATTCTATGGGTGTTATAGAAGTCTATCATGCTAATCAAGCATTCAGAACGAGGAATTGTTTTATAATCACTGCAACCCATCTGTTCCAATCGCCACCCAATTCTTTTTTAATAGTAAAATCAATACTGATACGAGCAAGATCTTGAAAAAGGAGGAAACAGAGCATTATGAACAATCCTGGGGGGGGGGGGGGGGGTGTTTGAATCTATAAGCATTTGAACAACAGCGGCATATATAAAGAAAAGAAAATCCGGCGAATTATAGAGCTTTTACCGATCGGAAAACGGCGAAGTTGAACGGCGATTGGCGTTAAGAATCCAATACAGCGAAAAACTTGAGTTCAGAGATCGGAAAATCAAATGAAAGACGAAGGAAGAGAGATTTGGATTTGAATCGATTGTTGAAGCGGAGGCGGCTTGCAAAGGGAAGGAGATAGGGTTCTATTCAATATATAGAGGCCAGGGGACGCTGGAGGAGTTGTAATCCCTCTCCAAACCCTAACCCTAGGGCATTTTTTTTTTTAAGAGGAAAAATAGCAGTATATAAATTTATTTTTCTTGACAAATCAATAATTATGGCTAAAATTATTGGAATCTAAAAATAATGTATAATTATATTGTAACATCTGCTGACTTTATATTTTTTGAACTGAATTCACGTGGTCCAAAATAATTAAGTCAAGATACTAATACTAACTCACATGGTACTTTATATATCAGTCAATATTTTCTAATACTTCTGACGTGAGATTTCACAAATGTATTTATGCAAAATTATAATTGATAGCTAAACATGTTACTTAAACCAGGTTTCACATGGTTAATAGTCTTGAAGTATAAAAATATTTCCTGCTCAAATTCGTGGGTGTTCTCGTCGCATTGGCCTTGGGGTGTTAAACTTAGCCCGCCTTGATTTTTAAGGGATTGGGATGAGAGTTTGGATTCAAGAGTTCACGTAAGGCTCAAATTCTAGGTTAGAGTTTAAATTGTTTATTTCAAATTATAGTACTTTCTGAAATAAATTCAAACATATATTGATCATGTAAAACAAAATTTATTTGAATAGTTTATTTATGTTTCAAAATGAAGAATATGATATTCAATAGGGGTATTTTAGTCTCCTGATTATAATATTATATTTAACAGAAAAAATAACTTTTGCACTGATAAAAAAATTAAAGAGATAAAATATTTATTTTTAAACTACAACAAATAACGTAAAGAAAAAAATTATGTAGGAGGAGGTAAACTAGATTTATCCATAGAATTTTTTTTTTAGTAACTTAATTAAAGTTTGTCATTAAATTACTTTTTAAAATAGAAAATAAATATTTTTTTGGGTCTTTAATATTGGAATTGAAACCCAAAATTTATAATTAATTATTTAGTGTGCCCTCCCTAGCGTTAAAAATTTTCTTCCCTAACATTCATTAAAAACAATACTGGACCTTGATACAAGATTGCGGCAAGACCCTATAACTAGGCTTAGGCCTTGTTTTTTTATAGGGTCCAAGTTTTGGGAAGTTGGGCCCAAATTCGTCTCATTGTTGTTAACATAAATAATAGTCCATAACTCGAATATAGACAACCTATACGCAAATACCACTAGGGCTGTGCAAATAATCCGACGGCCCGTTCCTTCCGAACAAATTGAACGGGCCCGGCCCAAAATATTCGGGCCTATCGAAAATCCCTTATGCTCGATTGGTGGTCAGTTTTGATTTCCCTTACCCGCTATACACCTGATCCGACCGAATAGCTGCTTAAATAGGAATTTTAGGGTTTTCTCGTTCATTTTTCACGCCGCCTCAGGAGCTCTTCATCTCTGGTTCTTCTCCTCCTCCTCTGCCGATTCTTTGCTTCTCGAGTTTCCACTGCTTCTCGTTGATTCTTCTTCAGTTTTTCTTCTTCTTTCCTCTCTTCTTCTCTTCGTCTTCGACTATGAGCATCATTTGTTCGTTCATTGCATTACAACGGCGACAATCTTGTGGCTTTGATGGTAGGACGAAAACGGAGGCGAAAATCTTGTGGCTTTTTTTTATTTGTTTATTCGACAACTGACAGTGTCTATAAAGACGTTTGAAGGTTGGTTCATCTTGATCTCGTCTTCGATTGAATTAGGGTTTTTGTTTCAATTAGTGTTCTATTTGGATTAGGGTTTTTGATTTCTTGTTTAGTGTTCTGTTTCCATGTTCCTAGATTAAGTGTTTTGTTTCAATTTGTGTTCTATTTGGAGTTTGGACAGTGAATCTGTTTCATTTTTATTTTTTTTTCTTGCTTTAAAACATGAATATACATTATCTGTTTAGTGCTCTTTTTGTTTCTGTTTCTTCCCATTCTGTATGGATTAGGGAATTCATGAATATACATTATCTGTTTCTTCCCAAACCCGACAACCCGATCTTGAACCCGAATCCAAACCCGCTCGGCACCTGCCCAACCTGAGAATGATTGGATTTTTAATTGTAACGGTTGGTTAACGGGTCCAGCATATTCTTACCCGACATGGTCGGGTCGGGTGTCAGGTTGGCCCGAATTTTGGGCAACCCGACCCGTGCACACCCCTAAATACCACCTTCTATCTCCCATCTGGAGTTTTCATCCCTCTATCAACAACTTCATTGTCATTTTTGCATCAAGATTGACTTTAATATCATTTGTGACACTGCATTAGCATGTAACTTTTTGACCAAGTTCACATAGTCTAAAATACTCAAGTCAAATTATTAATAATAGTCCGCATAGATAATTGAGATTTTTTTTCTTTTTTTATATGAATGAGATTTATTTATTTTTTTATTAACAAATACCAACATGGGATATCTGAGTGAGTAATAAAATGTCAAAAAAATTGTGACAGTCTGTACGCACATAACGAATGTATTTGGAAAAGTCTGAGTTTATATAAAAGTTTAAAGTGATAGAATCTAAACGATCCAAATGGAAGCAAAATAATAAAATTGGATCAATAACTAAAGAAAACCAAAAATCAAAACATACCTCCGTCCATTGCACCTTCTCTTGTTCTCTCACTTTTTTCACTGTTTTTGCACTTTTAAGCTCTCAAAACACTCAGATTAGATGGGGTATATGCTACTGATTGAGTGATTGAACCATTGGGCCTAGGGACCAAAATCTCCTTATATAGCCAAACTCCTATCAAATCTTATGGCTTCCATTACCATTTATTGAGTAAATTTCAAGAGAAACGGTTGAAACCTTTTCCAAACTTAATGGTATTTAATAGACCATATGAAGATTATCGTTTTCTGAAAACGAATCAGTTACATTCTCTCACTTGGTCCATAAGTTTAACCTGATGTCTCAACTTAATCCCATTAACTATCTATCTAAAGAAATAAACATATCAATCATGGCGATAAGTCCTCTTACCCTGATGTTGATTTGCGAGAATCAACACAGCCGACAACGTTTGAATCTAAGTAGCCCATCACATCTAGATTCTATCTATACATAAGCATGTAGTTTTTGGTTCGTTGAAGATACCTCACAACTTTCTTTGCAGCTCTCCAGGGGTCCATACCTAGATTACTCTAATATCGCCCTACCATCCTCCACAGAAAATGCAATGTTAAGTCTAGGACAAACTTGAGCATACATAAGGCTTTCGACAACAGAAGCATGTGGGATGTTTTTCATTGATTCCCTCTCAAAGTTGTTCTTCGGACATTGGTTCAGATTGAATCTATCACCATTTACAATGGGAGTAACACTTGGTGAACAATCCTTCATCCGAAATCTCTCCAAAACCTTATTGATAGAAGTTTCTTCTGACAGACCTAAGATGCCTCAAGATCTATCTCTATGGATCTTAATGCCAATGACATAAGATGCCTCACCCATATCCTTCATGTCAATTTTTTTGGAAAGAAATTGTTTCATCTCATGCAGCAAACTCTTATCATTGGTTGCAAGCAAAATATCATCCACATATAAAACAAAAAAATAAATCTTACTTCCACTAACCTTCTGGTATATACATTGATCCATGGGATTTTCGATAAATTCGAATGAAGAAATCACCCTATGGAATTTAAAATACCACTGACGTGAAACTTGTTTTAGACCATGTATAGATTTCTTAAACTTACAAACCAATTGCTCACCATCATTAGAGGAGAAACCTTTAGGTTGTTTCATATAAACTTTCTTCTCTAGATCTCTGTTAAGAAATATTGTTTTTACATCCATTTGTTGCAACTCAAGGTCAAAATGAGCAACTAAAGCCAAAATGATACGAAGAAAATCTTTCTTAGATACATGAGAAAAAATATCTGTGTAATCGATTTCTTCTTTTTGAGTAAATCCCTTAGCAACTAGTCTTACCTTGTATATCTCAATGTTGCCTAATGAGTCTTTCTTGATCTTAAAAACCCATTTATAGCTAATGGCCTTCGCCCCATTAGGTAACTCTACAAGATCCTAAACTCCGTTGCTCTTCATGGCATCGTGCCACAAATCTGGCTATTTGCAACTCATGGCCTATGAAAAGGTTTCAGAATCATTTTTGGCTCTAATACTATAGTTAGATTCTTATAGATACATAACATAATCACTAAAAATTGTTGATCTCTTATCTCTAGTAGATCTTCTTAATGTTGTACCAACGTCTCCCTGAGAAACTTGTGGTTCAACTTGTTGTTCAAGAGCTAGTAAAAATTCTTGAATTGCTTGATCTATTAGAAGATTGTCAGCAGCTTGTGGAACCTCAATAATTGGTTGCTCAACACTAGTTTGAACTGGAGGGATGCTATAAACTATAACCAATCTGTCACTTGATATGAAAGGTTGAGACTCTGTATGATCATGTATAGGAACTATGTTCCTAAACTGATCGCTCCCATTGATCATGTCATTCTCAAGAAACTTAGCATTTCTTGATTCCACAATTCTAGTAGTGTGAGAAGGACAATAAAATCTATAACCTTTGGATTTGTCGGCATATCTAATGAAATACCCACTAACAATCCTTATGTCCAGTTTCTTTTCTTGTAGGTTATATATTCTTACCTCAGACGAACATCTCTAAACGCGCATATGTCTCCAACTCGGTTTCCAACCTTTCCACAATTAAAATGGTGTCTTTGGGACAACCCTGGTTGGTACTCAGTTTAATATATACACTGCCGTCTTTAGTGCTTCAGCCTGCAAGGATTTAGGAAGATTGGAATTGCTAAGTATATTCCACACCATGTCCAATAATGTCCGGCTTCTTCTTTCTCCAACACCATTCTGGTCCAGAGAACCAGGTATGGTATATTGGGCAACAATCCCATGTTCTTGAAGAAACTTAGCAAATGGACTAGGTGCTTGTCCATTCTCGGTGTATCTACCATACTATTCTCCACCTCTATCTGACCTCACAATATGGATTTGCTTTCTGCATTGGTTCTCAATTTCAGCCTTAAATATTTTGAAGGCGGAATGCTTCATTTTTATTAGATATAGATAAATTGTGAATAATCATTGATAAAAGAAATGAAGTATTTCCGACCATGTGCATCTATACCTGGACAACATATATCAGTTTGAATGATCTTTAATCTATCCAAACTCCTATTAGCACATTTCTTGGACTTGTTAGTTTGTTTTCCCTTAATGCAGTCCACACAAGTTTCAAAATTAGTGTAATCTAGAGTACTAAGTAGCCCGTGATTCACTAATCTCTTAATTATTTCTATGGAGATATGTCATAATCTCTGGTGCCATAACATGGAGGAGTCCTTGATAATATTACACCTTTTAGTGCCAATGTGAACATGCATTAAACTATAAGTAACATCGTTTTGCAAGAAAATGCGATAAAGACCATCAGACAAAATACTATTTCCAACACAATCATATTTATATAATAAACTGAATGGTGTGTTTTGAAAATTAAAGGAATATCCAAACAGTACAATTCTTGAAATAGAAATCAAGTTTCGTAAGAAACTTGGTACATCAAAGGTCCTCTCTAATTATAAGACAAACCGCTACTTAATGTTAAAACACAAGTTCTAATCGCTTCCACATGTGAGCTCATCTTGTTGTTTGATAAGATGCTTTGCTCACTTCTTCCTGGTTTCCTTAGGTTTTGCATACTCTGCAAAGAGTTTGCAGCATGGATTGTAGATCCAGAATCAATCCACTAGATGTTAACATTAACATTAATATTAACCATATTAAATTCATAACAAACAAATCAAGTTGATTTACCTTTATTCTCAAGCCATTTTTGTAATTTGTCACATTCCTTCTTTATGTGTCTCTTATTTTTACAGAAAAAACACTTTGCTTCTTTTTTGATGTCAGCTTGAGGTAGTATTTTATCTTTCCCCTTCTGATTAGCTTGATGTTTGGCATGAGCTTTGTCAACTTTTTTCCTTCCGTGGTTGGTTACCAACAATACACTCTCACTCTGCTCCATCATAAGCCTCTCTTCTTCTTGAACACACATGATCATTAATTTGTTGATTGCTCATTTGTTTTTATGTGTGTTTTATGAGATCTTGAAAGGCTCGTACTGTTGTGGAAGGGTGTTCAGAATGTAGTGCATCAGGAAGGATTCTGACATATCAACCTCAAGTTTTTAAGTTGAGACAAAATGTCTCGCATTTGCATTATGTGCTCGCGTACACCTTTCACGCTTGTGAGTCTGAGAGATGAAAACTTCATTATAAGGGTGCTTGCCAGTGCCTTTTCTGAAGTGACGAACTGCTCGTCAATAGCATGCAACAAGTCTTGGATATTCTCATGCTAGTCAACAGAACCACGTATTCTAGCAATTATCTTAGTCTTAAGAAACATCACACTGAGTCGATTGGATCGCTCCTATCGCTCATATAGCGCGACCTCAGCTGGAGTGCTAGAATCAGTGATTGCAGGTGATTTTTCTTTCCTAATAGCATAATCAATAGCCACACACCCTATATGGAGGAGAATCCTCTTCTTCCATATTTTATAGTTATCACCACTAAGTTTGGAAATATCACATCGGATATCAGAGAAACTAGCATATTGAGAAGGTGCATAAAACCCAAAAACGCTTATATAAAAAATGAGACCTAATAGTCTAAATTGTATATTTTACCAATGTAAGACATGCAAAAAATGAATCTTATGACATAAAAATTGTCTGTGGGCAAAAAATTTAATTCAAGTAGATTCAAATGATTGTAACGATAGAATTATCAAATTATGTACTTAATTTCATATTTTATAGGTACATAATGAAAACAATTTGATTTTCTATTTTGAATTTTTACTTTATGATAAAACTATCAAATTATGTACCAATTCATAATTCATGTGGGTAATTATAAAAATAATATGATATTTTATCCTAATTAATTGTATAAATATAATAAAAGTTGTTGTGGGATAAAATTTATTATATTAAGTATAATTAATCACAATATTATGTCTAATTTCTTATGTGATTCTTATTATAGCTTAATATATATATAAATTAATTAAAGATATTGTGGCTAATCTCTAATTAATTAATATAATACGGATCACTAGACATTTAAAATTTTATGCATAAATTACATAATTAAACATAATATTATTCACTTAATTTAATTCTATGCAAAAAATAACCTCATCCTAAAAGCATAATATTTATGCATAATAAATTTAACTTCTACAAAATTTAATTCATCCTCATATTGCATATATATTATTTAAAAGGGTTTATATCATTCATCTTCCTTGTTATTTTGCATTAAATCAAATACTTCATTTGTCATTTTATAAATACCAGTCAGCTCATTTGTCATTTTGGTTAATGATCACTTACCTCCATTATGACATAAATACCCTTATGCTATTTTAAAAAATTATATTTTTATTTTTATAAAAATTCATTAACCTCTCCTTATTTTTAAACTTATAATTTTAGGGATAATGACACTTTTGCTCCCTGACAAATCAAGTCAGTGCTCAATTGGACCCCGTATTTTAACACTATTAGAAATTTAGAGGCCTATAAGTGTATTTTCTATCTTTTCACTTATGACCCTCTAAGTTTCTAATAGTGTTAAAATAGCCTATAATAAAATATTTAAAGGGTATAAATGTCATTCAACAAGTTAGGGTGGTGGGCAGTGGCGGTGAGAGGGTACAATAGGGTGAGAGGTAAATATAATTATTTAAAAAATAAGGATGTGTTAATGAATTTTTATAAAAATAAAAACATAATTTTTTAAAATAGCATAAGGGCATTTATGTCATAATGGAGGTAAGTGGTCATTGACCAAAATGACAAGGGGGCTGACTGGTATTTGTAAAATAATATGGGAAGTATCTGGTTTAGTTCAAAATGATAGGGAAGGTGAATGGTACAAACCTTTATTTAAAATAGGCATAAAACAAATAGATGCCCAAGAATTAAAAAAAATTCAAAATTTCATTGCAAAAGGAGTCTTAATTTTATGCATAAAAAATGGAATTTTAACTATGCATAATTAAAATGGACAATTTAAGAAATTGAGTTTTAATATTATATGCATAATATGCATAATTAAATCCTATGCATAATTCTATATAAACAGACAACATGCAACAAAGCACTAATTATAGAGGCACGTTAGTTTACAAACAAAAAAAAAATTGACTATTCTTTCTTCTACACCAAGATTTTCGAGAAACTAACTCATTTCAATGCAGTAGAAAAATGCAACAGTGTCATCATCAACCTTCAGATGGGTCGACCCAACCCGACATGGACCCGTTTTACAGACCCACGAAACCAAGACCCTTTTTTTACACAAGAACTCCATTTTTAATAACAAAAAGCTTAGAAAATTAATATTCAAAAGATTTCAAACAATATTATGCACAAAAAACAATTCAAAAACATTTTTTTTTTTTTTTTTTAAATAAAAAAGTTTTTCACTGGTAAAACAAGAGAATGACAAAGGTACAGATATGATTGCTTTGATACTAACTGATAGAATCTAAACGATCCAAATGGAAACAAAACAATAAAATTGAATCAATAATTAAAGAAAACCCCAAATTAAAACATACCTCCCTCCATTGCACATTCTCTTGTTCTCTCACATTTTTCACTGTTTTGACACTTCTAAACTCTCAAAACACTCAAATTAAATGGTGTATATGCTACTGATTGAGCCTAGAAACCAAAACCTCCTTATATAGTCAAGTTCCCATCAAAGCTTATGGCTTCCGTTACCATTTCTTGAGTAAATTCCATGAGAAACGGTTGAAACGTTTTTCAAACTTAATGGCATTCAATGGACCATATTAAGATTACCGTTTTCTTAAAACGGATCAGTTACATAAAGATATCAAATGTTGTTTGAACCCAAAATTCATATAAAGTATTTCATTGATATTTTTTTACAGCTAATTGTTTTTTACCCCCTTATACTTTGATCTAATTTTATTTTAATCTCTCTATTTTAAAAAACCTACATATCACACCTTTTACCCTTGATAAAAAAAAAACTCATTGAAAAATATATAAAATAGTTTAATTGTTATTTATTTTAAATTCAATATTCAAAGGTATGAACAGAGAAAACTAATATTTTTTCTCTCTACTTTTTTCTTTCTTTCTCTAAGTCTATCTTTTAAATTTCACCTATTTTTTAACTGTTAGGTCAAACAAAAAAGTTAATTTTCAATATATTGACCTTTGTCGTTTAGATGACTTCTAGAGGATACAATATTTCCATTAAATATTGGTATGCAATTTTCATGATTCCATAGTAGACTTTACTCTCCCCATGCTTTAGTCATTTGTATACCATTCATTTTCAATGTTCTTGTTTCATTTAAGAGAACAAATAATAAAAAAAATAAAAAAAGGGTTAATTGTTTTTAGGGACAATAGGTGAGAGGTCCTACATTTAAACTCTAATTGGTCAAAAGTCCTACATATGGTAAAAACTTTTGATTTAGTCCCATCTCTTTTAAAAAGGAGAAAACTTTACTCACGTGATAGACACGCGTCAATTACATGTAATTACTTTCTTTATAATATTACTGTATTAGTTACAGGTAACTAATTTATTTATTTATTTATTTATTTTCAATTACATATTATTACTGTATTAGTTACAGGTAACTAATTTATTTATTTATTTATTTTCAATTACATATTTCAATAATATGTAACTTTTTAGTTATATGTATTTGATATATAACTAAAAAATTTGATATTTTTCAGTTATATGTTTCAAGAATATGTAACTTTTTAGTTACATATCTCTGATATGTAATTAAAAAGTTTGATATTTCTTCAGTAACGTCAAAAAATATGATATATATAATTGTAATTTGTAACTAATATTATATAAACACATGTAACTAAAAATGTTTAAATATGTGTGAAAAGTAACAATTATGAAATTTTAACTAATATTAGTTATATGTAACAGAATTCACTATAAAAATCGAATGTACTCACTAAAAAACTCTCTACAATCCCTGTAATATCCCTACAATTCATGCAATGCGGGACTAAAACACAAGTAGAATATAACTTAAAGGACTAAATCAAAACCTAATAACACAAAAGGACTTTTCACCAATTAGATTTAAAAAAATAGATTTTTCATCAATTTTCTCTTGTTTTTATGGTCTTACTTTGATTTTATTTTGTTTTATTCTCTTTATTTTAAGGCCTACACTTTATCCTATTTTACATATTTCAAATACTAATTTTTTATGGTTTAACTTAAGAGAATATATTAAAAAATATGTAAAATTATATATATGTAATTTTAAATAAAAAGTACAAAAAATGCTCTCTATTTTAATTTTTATGGTCTTCTAAAAAAAAAAAAGTAGAGACAGAAACAAAGTTAGAGAGAAAAATTTAATTTTTTTTTATTACCATTAAATATTGAATTTAAATTAAAAAAAAAATCAATTAAGTTTTTTTTTTTAACCAGAATTGAGTTTCTCCTCTTAGTCAACAATAAAAAAATATGGCGTAGATTTTTGAAATAAAAAAGTTAAAATAAAATTAGACCAAAGTATAAAGGAGATAAAAAGTAATTAAGCCAACAATTAATAATCAATGCAAAAGTATGAAGAGATAAATAGTAATTAAGCCAACAATTAAAAATCAATGCAAGAGTTATTGGATGCTTGTGGTAAGTCAACAATAGGATATTTAGTTGAAAATTCCTTTTAAACAATAGGGATTATCATCAAACTTTCATAGAAAATTCTCTTTTATCAACCAGGTTCAACTTTTTTGATGAATATTCTAAAAATTAAATTTTGAATTTAATAACTGATGTGAAAAACGCGCCTTCAAGATCGTCCTAGAGAGATGATTAGTTGAGGTGCGTATAAACTAATCAAAACGCAATATAAAACTTTAAAAAAAAAATAAAAAATCGACATTTCACAATCAATGGATGGACACATATTCGTCTCTTGTAGTTTTAAAATTCACTGTTTCTTGATGCAGCTATTTTTAATTTATTTTTCTTCAATTTTTTTATTATTTATTTATTCATTTGTGAATTTGTTACCATTAATGGCCTATCTTATGACTTGGTCATCTTCCTCACAAGTGTACTAGTCTTATTACATTTATTGTGGCATTTATTCAAATATTTGAAAATATTCACAATATATTTGAAATTATGAATATTTTTGGGTTTTTGACAATTTGTACCCACAAAGTTTGACTATTAATTCACTTTGATTCCTATAATTTCAATTTAAACGTATAGCACCTTGAAGTTTGATCCCACTTCAATCCAAAACAACAATTCCAGTACAATTGGAGATGATAAAATGTCAAATAACCGTAAATGCAATTTCAACCTCTTCCTTTATTCTTTACAAGATTTCTCTCTATATAAAAAATATATACATGTATGTCTATATATATATTATGATATATCTTGGGTTAATTGTCTTTTACCCCTTATATTTTGATCATGTTTTTTTTTGCTCCCTTAACTTTAAAAATCTACATTTCACCCCTTATATTAAATTTAAAAAGTAACTTTATTTTTGGGAAAAAATGTTAAGACTTTTTTTTTTTTCGTTTATTATCTTTAAATAAAAAAATAATGAAAGTGATATTTTATTTGGATATTTTTCGAATAAAATGTGAGTTTATTCCTTTAGTCAAGAGTATGAGGGAATAATGTGTAAATTTTTAAAGTAGAGAAGTTATAAAGGGGTAAAAAACAATTAACACTTCTTTATTTTTTACTTCTGATAATTTGGGCAAGAGGAAAATGGGAGGAGAAAAATGAGGGATTGTAAATGTCTATAAAATTCCTTAAAAACATTCACTTGATCGGCAAGGGGCCATTATTTGTCTAAAATCGTAATGAGAATGATGACTTAAACTATAATTGGATGTAGGGCTGTAAAGAAAATCGAAAAGACCGATTAAACCGAACCAAGCAACACGGTTTCAGAAATAAAATGTTCAAATGGTTTAGTTCTAAATGATGAATGTTTTTTGCTGTTTTGAAATATATTGGTTTGGTTCAAATCGAACCTTTTTTTTTGTTTTTTTTGTTTTGCCTTCCAAGACTAAACATGCCCAAATGTACAAGTCACATTGTAACCTCATTTATTCTTTGATTATTCGGTCATTCCACAAACAAAATTTTCTAACTTCTACTTCATGGCTTCACAATCACTACTGTTGTCTAGAAAATTCATTAAAAAGAATATTTAAAAAAAAAAACCGTTTTTTTTTTTTTGTGGAGGAAAAAAGTTGGCCCAATCCATATACCGAAAATTATTGGTCCAAAAAAAAAGTTGATCAAGTCCAAATTGTTGGCCCAATTCCAAAATCAAACCGAACCATTTGTCTCATTTGTGTTCGGTTCGGTTTTCATTGGTACTAAAATCGAACCAAACCATTTACACCCTTAATTGGATGGTTAGAAAAATTTTAAGGCATTATTTTTTCGAATTGAAACCATGGATACCAAAATGAGATTTTAGTCAAACTTTAAGGGCACAAAGTGTCAAAATCCCACTATATTTTAAAGCCGGCTATGAGAAAATGACATGAAAAAAAATAATAATAATCAAAGTAAGAGTTTATTTTTCATGTGGATATCTATTTGATTGTATAATAATCAAATTGTATAATTACAACAAATTAAGCCGTCTAATTAGAATTAAAAAGAGATGAACAAATGTTATTTTTCTTCATTTTTATTTGTATTTTTCTTCTAAAAAAAAGCCAATAATGACAAATTTAAGGAGGGTGGGGGTGTTAATTCTCATTATTTAACAATTAAAAAAAAAAAGTTAAAATTTTAGGTGGTGTTTGGCTTTAATAACGTGGAATCGTCGATGAAGTACATTTCAATTAATTTTTGTTAAATTTAAATTTATATATATATTTTTACAATCTATTGGAGAAAGGAGTTTTCAAAGTTAGATCTTAGTTAAATATATATTGCTAATAGAATGTAGCATGTAGAAAAGCATTTTCTGTCTAGATTTTATTTTTTTAGAATTTGTATTTTTGTTTATTTTTAATGACACGTAAAATTTTCATTAAAAAATATATTAAAATTATTTTATTAAAAAATATCTTTTTTTTTTCTTCGAATTTCCTGTTTTTTTTTTCTCTTCGTATAATTTTAATTTATAAAAAAATTATTTATATTTTGCATCTTAATAGAATCATGTTTCTGTTTCTGTATATAATTTTTTTATTTTTTAATAGCGTATTTAGATTTTGAACTTTTATGACGTATAATAATTTTTATATTTGAAAGTAATGTTGTATTTCTTAAAAAATTATTACATCATATGAATTGTATAAGTTAAAATTTTAATATCGTGGGTTGATTATAAAAATAAATAAATTAATATTATATGATGACGATATTATCAAAGTATGTGGTATATATATATATATATATATATATATATATATATATATATATATATAATTTGTTGCTTATAAGTGAATGTTTTCAATTAACTCAGTCAACAAATAATTTTCAAAATTGTCAAGCACCCCGTAACTTCTTTGTTTACTTCTATACGTTTCTCATGACGAAGGCCCACAACAAATCCCCAAGTCGTCGTCGTTGTCGTCTTCGTCTTCCTCCTCCTGTTTAAAAGCTTCAACCTTTTCACGTTTTATTTGCTTACACCTTCTTGATTATTTGCCGTTGGAGAACATTTAGCCCATGACAAAAACCACCCCCCAAAATTCACAACTATATATATAGATATAGATATAGAGAGAGAAACCCTAGTCCCATCTCGCCGGAAAAATATGACTACCGCCGTGCCTTTCTCGTGGGAGAACAAGCCGGGAGTCAGCAAAGTGGCCCCTGATGATGATCGAGAAACCGTTACCGGAATGCCGGAGCTTCCTCCTCCTCCATGTCCGTTGGAGACCTCCAGGCGGTCGTTCCATGGCCTGCAAATCCCGCTTCCGCCTTGCCCTTTTCAGGCGGCGGCTCCGGCGAGGAGTTCTTCGAGGAGGGGGATGAGGAAGGCGGCGGATGACGACCCTTTTCTGGTGGCGTACAAGGAGTGCACGAAGAGTAATAGGAGGTTCGGTAAGTTGCGCGGCGGAGATGGCGGCGGCGGAGGTAGGTTTGGGTTGAGTAAAAATATGAGTTTTCTTTCTTGTAAGACGTCCTGCAGTGTGAGGGACGATAGCATAGTCCGGGTGTGTCAGCTCCCCATCTCAAAATCCGGGAGAGAGAGAAATCAGAGGGAGGAGGGAGAGAGAAAAATAGAGAGTCAGGTTTGAAGTTTGAAATAATTAGACATCAAAATTGTGGAAAATAATTATGGAGTTTTTTTTTTTTTTAGTGAAAAGTTTACCCAAGTAAAATTTTAGTTTGTGCTGCTTTTTTTTTTTTGGGTATAAATTGTTGGGATTTAATCCTTATATATCTAAATCTATAACACTTAACACAACATGTCGAATCATAAAAAATTCTATATTAACACATAAGTTTGTGTACTTGGATTCCTTACGATCAATTCACTATCGATGCGGAAATCTGCGACAATCAATCACGAGAAGGACATGGATCGAGCGGGCACGTGGTCTTCCTCAACCAAATCTCTAGAATTCCTCAATGGGATTCGCGATTCATTTTCAGATGGGGAGAAGGTAGGGGAGAAAATCGGTCGGATTGGTCGGGGATGGAGGGGTTTTGGCAATGGAGCCGAACGTTTTTGAGGGGTTGAAATGCGACCGACCCCGAGCCGAAATCTCCGACCATCCGAGCGGGTTCGGGTGCTTCGGATTCGGTCGATTTTGGGTGGCAGA
Source organism: Eucommia ulmoides (assembly GCA_016647705.1). NCBI lineage: Eukaryota > Viridiplantae > Streptophyta > Magnoliopsida > Garryales > Eucommiaceae > Eucommia > Eucommia ulmoides. The sequence goes on along the minus strand of CM028332.1, from coordinate 7,698,291 downwards.
AAACAAGGGTTTTGGCTAAAGAAGGAGACGGGTGTGAGGAAGAAATAAGTGAAACATAAACTCAAGAAATTCAACAAACAAATCTAAATAAAAATGAAATGATTGTACCGAATAAGATCTAAACAAATTATTTAGATTTTGAAACAGATCTAAAGATTTCAAACACATACCTGACAGACGGCGCAGGATAGTGGTGAAGAACGGCAACGACGACGGTGAGCGGCAGGAGACGAACACGAATAGCGTTGACGGCTCTCAGACTGAGAGAGAGGAGGAGATCGGAACCACATAAATCTTTGCCGGAGTGAGATTTGTGAGAGAGGAAGGAGGAGAAAGTCACGAGAACTGAAAAATCGCAAAGAATGAGAGAGAGCGGAGGAAAATAAGCGGCGGGGCTTATCACAAATGAGAAGCTAGGGTTTTATTTTTCATATTTATATGGGGGTGGTTTCGTAAAATGTCAAATTTAGGGGGGGAATCTGTAATTATAGGTCAGGTTCGGGGCGATCAGGTATGGGCAATGGATATTCGACCGGAACAGGTGAGAGGACGGGCAGGGCGGGGTGGGTGAAAAAACAAAAAAACCATAGTGTATACCGACCGAAACCGCGGCGGGGCAGGTTCACGTGTATTTCTTACACCCCTAAGAGAAGGGAACTGTCAAGACGATTTGGTATATTGGGGACCATAATCTTAATATTATCTATTTATATGGTGTGATTAGGGTTCCCATAATTTTCTAATCACCCCAACAGCTTTAGGTATCTACACATTTAACCTATATTTTTTTGAGTAGTCTATAGGTTTACTCAAATTAATTAGATCACTTAATATTGGCCTATTAAATTTAAATAACAATATAATTGTGTTAATAATATGTTGCCCAAAATTAGATTAGGAAATAAAATTTCATAACAATCTCCTGTTTCGACTACATATTATCCCTGAAACAATTATATGACCAAATTTCTTAGGCGTGCTTCCGTATGCTATTTATCCTTAAACTTCTCTTTAAACAATCTGGTCCATCTCATATACTAGCAATGAAATTATCGCAGTTTATATCACAATATAGTTGTGAACCACGATGATCACCATACTAATATACTCAATGACATAGATCAAATTTGGATGAGTAGCATGAAAATTACATGTAATGTGATCTCAGATATGCCTATTTCCAATTGGTCCAACTTTAGTCTTTAGTAAGATCAATCCAAAGTCTCTAATGCAATGCAAACATTGCTAACAAAAACAAACCATCAACTTTATTCTGCAGAAAACTTAAACAATTCAATGTCCAAAGCAAAACATATAGAACAAAAATGACTCCCACTAAACCAAGGTATCATCAGAAATAACACCCATGTCAGCGATATGCTCATGAAAGACTTTAGGGGTTAAGCCCTTGGATAATGGGTCCGCTAGCATAGAATGTGTCCCTATGTATTCTATAGCAATCTGTTTATCCTGAACTCTCTCCTTAACAATTAAAAACTTGATGTCAATGAATTTCGACTTCGTCGAGCTCTATTGTTGTTGGAGTAAAGAACCGCTGAGTTATTGTCACAATAAATTTTTATTAGCCTTTCAATGCCATCTACCACACGCAGCCCAGTGATAAAGTTCCGCAACCATGTTCTGTGATTGGACGTCTCAGAGTAAGTAATAAACTTTGCTGTCGTGGTTGAAGAAGCTATGAGAGTTTGCTCAGCAGACTTCTATAAGATAGCTCCTCCAACCAATTTTAAGATGTAGCCTGATGTGGAGCGTCTGCTATCTTAGTATCCCACAAAATCGTAGTCAGAGAACCCGATGATCTCCAAACTATCTGATCTCCGATAAGTGAGTATGTAGTCTTTTGTTCTCCTCAAATAACGCATCACGCGTTTGGTTGCCTTTCAATGTCGCATACTTGGATCACTCAAGTATCTGCCCAAAACTCCCACTATAAATGCTATGTCGGGATGAGTACATACTTGAGTGTACATTAGACTCCCTATTGTTGATGCATAATGAATCTTCTGCATCTCTTTCTTTTCAAGGTCATTGTTGGGGCACTGCTTGAGACTAAATTTGTCTCCTTTAGCTATGGGTGTATTTCTTGGTTTACTGTCTTTCATGCCTAATCTATTAAGAACCTTATCGATATAGCTCTATAGTGATAACTTAATGATACCTCAAGAACGATCTCTTAGTATCTGGACACCCAATACAAAATAGCCGTCACCAAGATCTTTTATCTCAAATTTCTTTGACAATTTTTTTTTGGTTTCGTGCAATAAGCCTATATCACTGCTAGCGAGCAGAATATCATCAACATATAATACTAGGAAGATATATTTACTCTCAATGAACTTGTGATGTACACAGTCATCAACGACATTCACCACAAAACTGTATAAAGTGATGACTTGATGAAACTTGTGATGCCATTGACGGGAAGCCTATTTGAGACTATAAATGGATTTCTTCAATTTACAGACCATGGACTTTGGATCTCCTAATACAAAGTTTTTTTGTTGAACCATATAGATCGTTTCGTCAATGTCTCCATTGAGAAACGCAATGTTGACATCCATATGATGTAGCTCTAGATCAAAATGAGCCATTAGTGCCATCATAGTTCTAAAAGAGTCTTTCGAAGACACCGGAGAGAAAGTCTCTTTATAGTCTATGCCTTCCTTTGGAGTAAAGTCTTTGGCGACTAAACAAGCTTTATATCTCTCGATGTTACCCTTCGAATCCATCTAGGTTTTAAATATCCATTTACAACCAATGGGTTTCGCATCTTCAAGTAACTCGACGAGGTCCTAAACGTCATTGTCTTTCATAAACTTCAACTCATCCTTCATGGCATTGATCTATTTTTTAGAGTTAGAACTATGCATGGCTTGACCGAAGTTGATTGGGTTATCTTCTGTTAAACTAACGTCATCCCCATGTTTTTGGAGAAAGACGATATATTCATTTGAAATCGCACTTCTCCTCTCCTAGTGGATCTCCTTAATGACACTTCTTGAAGTTGTTGAGTTTATTCCATAGGTTGTGTTTGAGGAAGAATCTCATTGTTGTTTTGTTCTGAAATAATGTTAGGAAAAGAAGCCTGAACCTAAACATTGTTATCCAGAGTCGGAACAATGTTTTGAACAACGATAGGTATAGAGACCTGATTATTGTCAATAACATGTTCCCTTTCGAAAACAAATCCATCCTCATGTTCTTAGAGAAATAAGATATATTCATCCGAAATCACACTTCTCCTGTCCCTGGTGAATCTCCTTAATGACACTTCTTGAGGTTGTTGAGTTTGTTCCACAGGTTGTGTTTGAGGAAGAATCCCATTGTTGTCTTGTTCTGGAACAATATCAGGAAAATAAGCCTAAACCTGAACATTGTTATCTAGAGTTGAAACAATGTCTTAAACAACGATATCTATAATGACCTGATTACTGTCGATAACATGTTCTCCTTCAAAGAAAATTGTCTTAAATAACAATAGGTACAAATACCTGATCACCGTCAATGGCAGATTATTCTTCAATGACAACATTCCTTATGTTTCCTTCCCCTTCAAACTCAACACCCTCAAAGAATCTCGCATTTCCTGTTTCAAAAAAGGAACTTGATGTGGAATCGTAAAACTTGTAGCCCCGAGAGCGCTCAGCGTAACCAACAAAATAGCAGCTAACCGTTCTTGATTCTAGTTTTCTTTCATGTGGCCTATAAGGTCGTGCCTCAATTGAACAACTCCAAATGTGAAAATGCCTAATGCTAGGATTCTTGCCTGTCCAAAACTCACAAGAGGGTTTGACAACTACTTTGCTGGGTACCCGTTAAGGGTGTATACTGCGGTCTTTAAAGTTTCTTCCGAAAGTGACTCTGGCAAGGGAAAATGACTAATCATACTCTTTACCATATTCTTAAGAGTCTAGTTTCGTCGTTCTGCAACACCGTTCATGCTGGGCTTGCCCGGCATGGGGTATTGTGGAACAATTCCACACTCATTGAGGAAAATTATGAAGGGTCCTAGACGTTATTCTCCTGATTTTTCATTTCTTCCGCAGTATTCGCCACCACAGTTCGATCTAACAACCTTAATTTTCTTTCCAAGGTGACGTTCAACTTCAGCTTTGAAAGACTTGAAAGCATCCAAGGATTGAGACTTCTCATGAATCAAATATAGGTACCCATAATGAGAGTAATCATTTATGAACGTAATAAAATATTGTTGTTTATTCTATGAAGCCGTAGGGAATGGATCATAGATATCCATATGTATTAGTTCTAAGACATATGTAGTTCTCTCGACACCTAATTTTCTTTCGTTTATTCATTTTTCCTTAATGCACTCAATACAGACTTGAAAGACTGTTAAATCTAGGGGTTCAAGAATTCCATCCGACACAAGTCTCTGAATTTTCTGTTTAGAGATATGACCTAAGTGTTTGTGTCATAAGGTGACAGAATTCTCATTGAATTTTTATTTTGTACCACATGAATTTGTTTGAAATATTTCATTATAGGAACTAATGTCAAGCATATATAGATTATCATTCAAAGAATCGGAACCAATAAAATTTGAACCTTGATAGAGACTAACTTTATTATTTCCGAAAGAACAATCAAAACCTGATTTGTCCAAACTAGAAATAAAAATAAAATTTCGTCTAAAAAACGGTGCAACAAATGTTTCATACAAATCCAAACAATATTCGGTTTTCAACCGTAATCTAAAAGTCCCTATAACTTTCACTGCAACTTTATTGTCGTCGCTCACAAAGATGAATCTTTCGGCATCACTTGGCATCGACTCCACAAGAACCCTGCATAGTCATACTTATGTGAGTAGTAGCTCCAGAATCTACCCACCAAGTATCCGTAGGTACAAAATCTAAATTAACTTCAAAACAAACCAAAGTTAGAAGCATTCCCTTTGTTGCGAATTCTATTGCTATTGATTACCTGCAAGTGTACGAGGTGGAACAAGTAATAAAGTGAGTGAGTGAAGGATTGGTAATGAGAAATTAGCTAAGTACCGCAATTAAAATGACCTAATTTTATTTAAACTATTAATGATGATTTGAAGAGAATTTTGATTAACTATTAAATATCAAATGTTAACAAATTTATCAATTAAGATTCTAGGGGGATGTTGAATTTATTTGCTGAACTATACTAATCCTTACGGTTGTTAATTGATTTCATATCTAATCATTAACCATGGGTGTTTGAATTAACCTCATTTCCATCTCTTGAATGAGAAATGAGATAATTTGTATAATTATTTAACTCAATATTTCTATTCAACTCAACTAATTATCCAATCATTTTGTTTTGCCCATCTAATGACTGCCCAGTTTATATTAGCCTCTTACACTTAATATAATCAAGATTGTATTTATTCTATTTGAATACATAAAATTATCACCTCTTAAATGCATAATTTTATACATCTAGGATATCCAATTTACCTTTTGTATAAATTAGCCAATAAGTATAAGAAACACAAATGATCTAAATAGAAATTCAATTAACAACATCTTAGGATTTTATGACATGGTTCAACAATTCATTCAACAACCCCTAGAAATGGGTGATTTAGCCGAGCACGATTATATTGTTTATCAAAATAAATGTAGTATCATTCAAATAAGAACTCATGAATCGTACTAGAAAGACAATCACAAATCTCAGATTTAGCATATACAAAAAGTAATGAGATAAGAGAAAAAGAAAAACTAGATTTCGCGAAGAAGTTTAGGTCTTCAATCTCAATTCTGATCTTCTTGATTCCAATCTTATGAATTCTCTTCGCCAATTCATCTAATCCGCTCTTCAAAGTTTGTCCTCTAATTCCTTTCTAAGTCCCGTAGTGTCCACCCTACTCAAAATTCAAGAAAACTTCTTTTTTAGTCGTCTAGATCAAAGGGTTGGCGCTGCAGCCCAAGATTCTCGCTACAGCGCCACCCTAAAGAAAATTAGGGCAGCGACAACGGAGCTGCAACACCATTGCTTTTGGTGCTGCAATGCCAAAAGACGGAAGGGATTTTTTTGCTGCAGCGCCATTCTATTTGGCGTTGCAGCTCATCTGTTGCTGGATTTCTTCTTCTTGATTGCACAATTTTGACCCGTTTTCTCCGTTTTCCTAAGCCTACACAATAAAACCGAATGAAATCATGAACTACAACCAAAAATACTAAAAATCACTCAAAATTAACACCTAATTATGGGGATATAGTGATTAAAAATTAACTTATCACCCTTCTTTGTATGTCAAGCAGCATACTTGGAACACTTCTTCTTCATGTGTCTCGTCTTCTTGCAGAAGTAGCAGGTAAAGACCTCATCCTGCTTCTTTTGCTTCTTCTGCTAAAAATATCATTCCGCAGCAATCTTAACTCTCTTATTTTTCTTGCTCTGAGAGGTTGAGGCCAAGTAAGCACTTTCAGTCTTATCTCACTGTTGTCTCTCTTCTTCTTGCACACAGTGAGATAAAAGCTCGTTGAGGGACTATTTGTTCTTCTGAGTATTATAACTCACTCTGAATTAACCAAAGTGTACAGGAAGAGAGATCAAAATTAAATGCACGAGTAAGTCGTCAGACAACTCTAACTTTAGTGCCTTTAATTTTGATGCAAGATTAGACATCTTCATGATGTACTCTCTTATGTTCCTTTTACCCTTATACTTCATCGTGACGAGTTTACCTAGAAGGTTACTCGCATCCGACTTTTTGTTTTGGTAAAGAATTGATCAATTTCCTCCAAGAACTTTTTAGCACTCTTGTTCTCATCAATAGAGCCCCAAAACGCATCCAAAATGGAGTGCTTCATAATCATCAAACACATCCATTTGGACCAATCTCACTTTTCTATTTTAACCTCATTAAGGTTTTTCGGAGTAGAAGTAGGTTGCTCCTCCCGTAGCGCTTGATCTAAATCCATACAACTGAGAACAAATTCCACAGTTTCTTTCCAAGCCGTAAAGTTCGTCCCTTTCAGCATTGGGATATCGTTGACTTGGGCAGAAACATTCGATGCAGTAGCATAAAAATTGTATAGAGAACAAAATAAACAAGCACACATACAAGCATGTCAATAATAAAACAAGATATGAATAATTAATCTATAATTTTGGGACCCATCTCAAAATACCTAGCATAACATTAATTCCTAATCTTTGAACAGAGAAATTAACTATAATTGGTACTCTTAGTGCAAGAATCAAATGTTGATAATAGGTCCTATCAAACAATAAGCATTTCTTTGGACCGACTTATTGTTCACATGGAAACTTGATAATCATCACACATTTATTCTCGCATATATGTTTATTATGGGGCTAAACAATAACATTCATTTGGACTGATTGATTGCATAGATAATAACCATGTTAATTTCAATTTCAAATCAATGTCTATTATTTTATTGAACAATAACCTTCCTTTGGGCCAGTTATAGTTCGCATAAACAACAAATATCAATGTTTATTATTCGGCCAAACAATAGTCTTCCTTTGGGCCGGTTATTGCTCGCATAAATAATAAACATTTATATCTCAATATACCAAAATAAAATAAACTACACAATAGAGATTACTTTGGTAACATATTTAATTTTAATTTATTTCAAGATATAAGATTATGTTAGTCGACCGTCCTTATGGTCCATTGATTGAATGTCGCACAATGAGTTAAAGTTTTCGAAGTTGGGACATTCAATCAGTCGACTAGTCCTTAAAATTTAGCTGACTGGACTTGTTCTGAAGCAGTTGGTTGACAGACCAGGAAGGTCCGGTCGATCGAATTGATCATCCCGAAAATAAATCGGATCCTAAAGTAGTCGGTCGACCGACCGAATTGGGTATCTTGGAATCCTATATCGATTACTTGACCGACCACGAAGGGTCGGTAGACCGATCGATCAGAACAAAAACAGCATCCTGAATCAGTCAGTTGAAGGATCAAAAAGGTTCGGCCGACCAATTGGGCAATCTTGGCATCCTGTATCAATTGGTTGATAGGCCACAAGGGTTGGTTGACCAATTGGGCTATCTTGGCATCTTATATCAATCGATTAGAACCCAAAACCAATGCCCTTTTTATTGAATCGGTTGACCGATTCCTGAGAAACGGTCAACCGATTCAACCCCGATTCATCCAGATCTGACTTTAATCCCCATTTTGACCATGATTCAATACGATTCTGAAAAAATGCAAAACATTAAAGTTATAGGTCTCGTTTTAAGTTTTCCACAGAATTTTGAATCACCTCAATCGAAGTTCATATGAGAAAAGTTATAGCCAGAATACGAACACATATCAAAACTGTTCGTGCCCTCTCTACACCAATCGGTTGACCGACCACGAAAGGTCGGTCGACTGATTTGTTTAAACCTGGTTTGGATTTGAAGTTTCTGCAACAAAAACACCCCAAAAAATCCAAAATTTGGGATTTTTCTTTCTTTAGATTCGTACTATTTAGCAAAAAATCACTTAAATCATACAAAACACATAAAAAATCTTAATGTTTTCTCCCACTATTTTCACAAATAAGTAAACTTTAAAAGAGAAAACACAAACCCTAAAATTCTACGAACTTGAAAAACTCAAAAACCCTGATGATTCAACATGAAGTAGGCTCTTATACCACTTATTGGGATTTAATCCCTATAGATCTAAATTTATAATACTTAACACAACATATTGAATCATCAAAAGTTCTATATTAACACATAAGTTTGCGTACCTAGATCCATTACGATTAATTGACTACCGATGTGAAAATCTGCGATAATCGATCACGAGAAGGACACGGATCGAATGGGTACGTGGTCTTTCTCAACCAAATCTCTGGAGTTCCTCTATGAGATTCACGATTCACTTCCAGATGGAGAGAAGGGAGCCGTTGTACGCCAAGGTTTTTACGCTCGCGTATTAACTACTCGCAAGTGCATGAGGTTCAGTTTTAATATAGTGGATCTTTAAGATAGGATATCATTCCAACGGGGACGGTGTGAATAATTGAATATCATAATTTGTATAGTCTCATATTATCCAGATGGTTCAATAAATGTTTTTAAATTAAACTAATTAAAACTAAGCTAAACTATAATTAGTGGGTTAATCCTAACTAAGTTGATTACCTAGGGATTGATTTCGTTCATTTAATACATGTTTGATTTGTTTAGTTAATAATAACGGTGTTTAGATATTCGACAATCTCGGTTCGTAAACTCACTTGCCACCTCTCTCGAGTGTAAGACGAGTGAATACGTGACTTCGCGTCAACGAAGAGGTCCTCCTCAACGTGTTTACAACCCTAGGTCACATAAGTCTTGCCCCAACATCATCAATTGCATACTCACTAATGCCCTCCCGGGTCGTTAGATTGTAACGATGTGTTTACCATAGTCCAAATCCAAGGTTATCTCTTCCGAGTGTCAAACCCCGTATTCTCAAATCCAACCCTAATACCTTAACAAGAGTATTAAAGTTGTAATAAAATGATAAACACAATCAAATTTAAGAATAAACAACCATTAAAGAAACTTATATTTCATCAAACTAGTATTTACACAACTACATCTATCCCTAACTAATATTTATCTAATCTAACATGATCTTGGCCATTAAAACATTAAACTAAGAGGGATTCATCATCATTCACAATAAAACATTAAGTTACAAAAAGAGAAACAAAGAGAGAAATATCAAATCTTAAAGTGGAGTGGTCTCCACTTTCGCCAAAGATCGATCCGCTAGTGTTTCCTCTTCTCCGGATGATGAATCTCCTCTTTGAGCTCTTAAAAAATGGCTAAGGAACACCTCCTAAGGGTTAGAGACGTTCCAGCTTTCCAACATTTTTAAGGGAATTGGGAGAATGAGAATTTATAGGTGTAAGGCTTCAAAATATCTGAAAATATCTATTTTACTATGCAAAGTCCATCGCCGCGGCGATGGGATCAAGGCTGTGGCAGTGGGTAAGTCGGTTAGCTCACAGATATTTTACCGCCACGACAATGGAATAACATCTAAACTCTTTGATCTTTCATCGCCGCGGCGGTGGGACTTGTTCAAATTCAACACTCTCTGCAATCTCATCGCTGCAGCGGTGGATTTCTCGCTGCGACGGTGGCTTTTGTGATCTTGAAACCTTATTTTTTCATAATTTCTTTACCATTTTCCCACTATTTTTGCTCGTTTGTCGCTTGTTTGCGTCCCTACACCTGTATTACATAAAAAACTACAAAAAAACAATTAAATATTACTAATTTACTCGAAAACTACCAAATCCAATTTAGAAGTAGATAGGTATTTTACACCTATCAGCCGTCAAGACAATTTGGTATATGGTGTGATTAGGGTTCCCATAATTTTCTAATCACCCCAACAGTTTTTGGTATCTACACTGTTGGCCCAATGAGCTACCTAAGAGGGGGGGTGAATTGAATAGTATAAAAAAATTATCAGAATAATAATAAAACTTCAAAAATTCAAACAATTAATTTTATCCTAAAATTAATTATTATCTTTATAACAACATATATGTGTTATCCACTAGATACATACCAAACAACAATATAAGTAAAATAAATAAGACAACACACCACGATATATCCTGGTTCACCAAGCTGCTCTCGGCTAATCCAGTCCTTTGAGCCTCACGGAGATTCGCACCCACTAATCACTAAGATTCCTTTAAACAGGTAGAAACCAAACATTTATACAATGATTCTTTTCACAGGCCTTAAATTAACCTTTACAAATTCTTTTTCTTAGGCTCAGGAATAATCTCTTCTTTTTCCCAAGCTCAAGTATAACCTTTACTTTTTACAGACTCAAGAATAACCTAATTCTTTTTGTACCTTAGGCTAAAGAATAAAAACCTTACAGAAACGCTCCAACTATCATTTTCTCAGGTAAGAATGGAACATTTACAAATCACTCACAATTAATTCTATAAAGAAAGAATTAACACCTCAATCTCTTTACCAGAAGAGATTGAAACCAAGCTACTCCTGATTAGATACTCCTAATAGTACCTAATCCGCACACAACTCAGCAATTATAAGAAATTGATAAGTTCTTCTCACTAGAAGTTTTTACCACCTCAAATCAATTTAAACTCGATTAATGTCCCGATAATTACTAGTGATATAATTAAGTGGGGAAACAAAAATCTGATTATAAAAATAATGTACGTAGCACAAAATTGAGCATGTAATAAGATTATCTCACAAATCTTTTTTAAAAGATTTTTTATGCTTTTAAAATTCAAAAACGATTTCTCATACAATCAATTAACCAAGCAAGCAATAATAGCAATAGACTCAATTAAGAATATGTTTGGAACACTTTTACCAAGAAAATATAAAAATCTGATTATGATAAATATGAATATCAAACAAATAAGTATGTAATCAGATTTTCACTAAAAATCTTTTTAAAATATTTTTATGCGATTTAAAGTTAAGAAAACGATTTTATCAACCAAGCAAATATAGAAAAATAAATATGCAGTAAAGATAAATAGCTTAGAAAGATCTCACCCAGATAACACCGAAGAATTATAGATTGGAACGCTACATAGCTCAACTCGGTGATGCTTACACAATCAACACTTTAACTCAAGAACTCCTCAATAATTAATCTTACAATTTGATCTCTTAAAATAATATCAGAATGATTACTCTTATAAAAGTTTATGAATTGAATAGTTCTTGATATGGTGTCAATATTATATGAAATCCGCAGGTTTATATATAGGGAATTGAAACAAGCCCTCCAACGGCTAGTTTTTAAATGATAAGTATCTAAAAAGCACTTATAAATCCCATATATCATTATCTTTCATTTTAGGTATATTTGACTTAATTATAGCTTTCAAAACATTCCGATTAGTCCCTCAAATATTTCTCAAACTCAAATCAATAGGATAGAAAGAATTATATGAACCAATTTGAGAAATAACCAAAATATATGAACCATATCTATAGGGATGACAAAATATCAATGATATATCTTTAATACTATCATATCCCTAAATTTTATCTCATATCTCAACCATAATCGGCTAGTAACGGCTACTGTTTGATCAAAATCCTCGAAATCCTCTAAACTTGAAACAGACTCATCAGTCGACCGACCAACACCCATAAGTCGACCGCTCAATTCAGGATACTAGCCAAGCCAAAATTCCTTCGCCCATCAGTCGACCACCCATCCATCACCTGTCGAGTGGACGATACAAAGAGTTTCATAAGTCAACCTATCTATCGACCTAGAGATTCAGAGACTTCATATTCTATGCATCGGTCGACTTACCTGTCAATTTACCAATGCTGGAATCCTCTCCTTCATTCGATTTGAATTCATTCTCATCGATATTTTTGTCCCTTTAACCGATTTCTTTTCTCGGTTAACTCCACTAAATACATAAATTCAATTTTAATCAATTATCAATATTTCTCTTTCAATTACACATAAAAACAGATAATTTCACTAATTAGGATCCTATCATAACACACATAAACATAAAATCATTTTTGTGTCATCTGTAATCCTAATCGGAATACATTAAGAGTAAAAATAGATTAGAGTTGTTTTCACCTAAATTTTCCAGAATCTTTAATCTGTTAGTATCCGTCTCTGCATCCTTCACAATTTCTTCATGATGTAGTCTAGAACTCTTTAAACTGAAATACTCAATAAACATATTAGTTCCACAAAAACATCAACATTTAATTGTTCATCAAAATTTTAGGATTAATATACACATTTAACCCACATTCTTTTGAGTAGTCGATGGACTTACCCAAATTAATTAGATCACTTAATTTTGGCCCATTAAATTTAGTAAATATAATTCTGTTAATAACATGTTGTCCAAAATTAGATTAAGAAATAAATTTTTCTAACATAAACCTCTGGTATCTAATAATCACATTGGGTTTCAACTAATTCAGATCAAACCAGGTTGGATCACAAGGGCAACAAAGCTCTCCTTACCGAGTTTTAACGTAGCTGCATTCCCAAGTCTTGAACCAAAGACCTTGGTTAAGCTAAAATAGCTTCTGACCAGCTGATCTACCCGCTTGGTGGTTTTAGTTTATGCTTCTAGAGACTTTTTTTTTTTTTTTTTTTTGTATTTGGGTGAGTTCTCTCATTTATTTTTTTCTCCTCTTTTAATAATTTTTATGATTTTTTTTTTAATTTGTGCTTTAAATGCAAATGTTCTCTTTGTCTACGTCCAACATTCCAATTGATTATCACCTTCTCATTGCCTCTTCGTTTTCCAATTGATTGTACATGTCCTCTCATGCTTCAATTCATTACACCGTTATAGATTTGTGTCTCAATTTGAAGAGTCATATAATTAGAGTTCTTTGATTGCACCTCTAAAGTTTGAATTTTACAGCAATCGAAAATGGTTTATGCACTTTTATAAAATACATTAAATATAAAATTAAAGGAACAATTTTGCACCATGTGTAATGTTTAAATAAAAATAAAAATACTAATATAATTTTTTTTTTCTAAATCCACATTATATATGTTGGTCTAAAACTAGTTATTCTTTAAGGTGGCGTTTGGTAACCACTCTCATCCCAAAAATTCTCATTCTATTCCCAGATTTTTGGCATTTATTTTTTGGAATAACGTTTAGTAAACTTTTTTTTCCGTTCTCATTCCATTCTAAAATGAGAATTGTGCCCACTTTTTATATAGAAATGAGAAACAAAAAAAAAATGTTTCTCATCATTTCCATCCCATTCCCAACCAAAAAAAGGTTGTTCTACTCCATCACCTTCGTCGTTGGTTTGTGTTCTTCATCCTCTATCCACTATCGTCATCTTCCTCTGTTTCGTCACCTTCGTCATCCGGCCTCATTCTCTCGTTGTCCGGCCTCCTCTCATTCCCAACAGGTTCGATTTCATTTTCAAAATAAAAATCGATCAATAGGTTCCATTTCCAAAATAAAATTGAAATCGAACAACGTCGTCCTCATCGTCCTCCTATGTCCGTCGTCGTCGTCCGACCTCCTCCTCGTCAATCGAACCCTTTCTAAATCGAAACCCTATTTCGATTTCAATTTCGAAATCAAAATCAAAATAGGGTTTCGATTTAGGTTTTGGATTTCGTGGTAAAGCGAATTTCGATTTCAATTTAAGGTTTGGATTTCGATTTAGGGTTTCGATTTCGATGGGTATTGCAATCGATTTCTGCTTTTTGTTTTTTGCTTCTTGCATTTTCCCATTCCATTTTCGAGAGAGAGAGTGGCAACTAATTTGGAAATCTCGATTTTGATTTCAATTGGGGTTTGGGATTTCGATTTTGATTGGGGTTTAGGGTTTGATTGCTTGATGATTACTTGATTGTGGTGTAGGGTTCATTCTTGATTTCTTGGATAAAATCGTTACCAAACGCGATTTTGTTCTTAGATAAAAAAAAAATTGTCGTTACAAAACACGATTTTGTTCCCAAGTAAGAAACAAAATTCTCATCCCATCTCATCTCATTCTTATCCTACTGTATGGGATGGGCACAAAACGGTTATCAAACAGGCCCTAAATTACCTCACAGTAATTGATTGTAAAAATTTAAGTAGTAAGTTTTAGGGCTGTTGATTATCCATGCGTTAATAATTTATTAACTTAAATCATAAATAAATTATTAAATTATTATATAAAGTATAAGATTTAAATCATACAAAATATCCTTGTATATATCTAATACCTAATACCTAAAATTGGAAGACTTTACCTTGAAATGAATGAGAGCTCAGTAGCTCACTAAGTGTAATCTTTATCTTCTCATTGATTCTCCATTTCAAAACCCATTAAATGATATTAAAAAAAAAAAAACTATCTCTTGATTTTTTTCAATTTATCTCTCTTTAATATTTTTATATTTAAATTAGCTTTAAATATTATTTATCATTAATTTGGTGATTTAATGAAATTAATTGTTATTTATTTATTTATTATTATTATTATTATTATTATTATAGTGTGTTGAGTGAATTTTATTTATTTTTATTTAATGAATATTTTCATGGGTAAATTTCAATAACATTCCATGTTATTTTGAAAAACCTACAAAAAAATCACCTAATTTATTTAAAAAAAACATTTTTGCCCCTCCTATCATTGTAGAAACCAACAACACCTCAAAATTCCTGGGAACAGATTACATCTAATTTTGTTTGATATTTTTACACTTTTAGTGGAGCAACTCAGACAATAAAAGTGTAAAAATAAACATGAACTCCCAACTCCTCCTTGTAAATGCAGACATGCCATTCTGGGGGGCAGTGCTGTCATATTTTGTGAACTCCGGAACTACGAAATTTTTCGGGTACATAACCTCAGGTGGTGCTGATAGCTTCTTGTACGACGCTTTCCTGGATGGTTTCTCCTTTTGCCATTCTTCCATAATTTTTTCCAATTTTTCCATTTTCAGAACTCAAGCCAGTGGAGGGTTATTCTCTTCTCTATTTTCATTTTTAGTGATCGGTGCCAGACGATTGGCATTCGGATCATCAGATGAAGCAATGACCCTCTCGGGGTGAATGAGGATCTGTGGTGCAGAAGGAATCGGGCCATCGGGTGAGGTCTAGTAGACATACCCAGGGTTGGGATATGTCGGTGCTCTATAGGCGAAATGATGAGGGCCTATCTGAGGTCCATAGTAGATAGGTGCCGCGAAGTTTGAGCCGGTGTGGTTCAAATTTGGCACTGAGTTCTCCATCATAGCGCTTGGAGGGTTTCCGTTAGGTGATTCAAAACTGGGTAGAGTCACCGGGGTTCCATTGGGCGGAATCATAGGCATCTTTCGATCTTGGCTTAGCTTATCGAGCTTCTCCCTTATGAGCTTCATAGTCTCTTTCATCTGAGTCATTTCGGTCATGCGGGGAGATTCAAGATTGCCTTCACGGTTGCGAGTGAAGACTGGACTCCGAATGGGAGGAACCAGAATTATTTTTTTGCGACCAATTTTTCTGTCTCGTCTGGTTCTACAACAAACCCATTTATTAGCCCACATGGGTCTTAGGTGATCTTAAAGCCCATTCGAGTTCGAAGACTTCAATTTCGATAATGACCAATTAAAACAAATGATGATTTATGAAAATTCTTTGTCATTCTCATCAATATTGAAAACTTTGAACTCATTTGGTTTTTAAAATTTCCTAAGACATCATCAATCCATCAAGTATCGAACCCCCTTCCCCGTCTTGTATCATAGAATCCCATGGAGACAATATAGATACAAGACAACCGTGCTTATGTAGAGAGCCTGTAAGGAAAGAAAAAAAAAAATCACAACTTATTTACAAAATCGAGGGAAAAGATAACAAAAAAAAATTTAACATTTGGACTTTGGATTAGTTGGACTTATTTGGACATATTAGGCTCGACCCTCTAAAATAAGTCCCCAACGGAGTCGCCAGCTGACGCGCCCCAATTTTCTTAAAAAATAAAATAAATAAATATAATGGTGTAAAATGAGAAGGTTTTTTAAAAGCGTCGATTTTCTCAAAAAAATACTTAGGCCGTTTTTTAAAATAAGGAGTCGCCACCTACCATTGAGTTTAAATAGTGTGCTAGGTCACCAAATTTTATAAAACAAATTTAAAAAGGCCTAAGTAAAAATTGACTAAAAAAAAAAACCAGTCAAACCAAAGATTCATTTAAAGGTTCGGGGGGTCAGTTACGCTCGAGAAAGGTATTAGGCACCCCAAGAAGCTCGTTCGAAGATAGTACCTTATATTCATTAAGTCCAATTAGTTTAGTCCGAATATTTTATTTTATTTTGAAATCATTCCCTTCTAAAAAATAAAATCAAAATCTTTTTGTATTATATATATATATATATATATATATATATATATATATATATATATATATATATATATATATATATATATATATATATATATATATATATATATATAAATATTATCAAGGAATTTATATATTGAGGAGATGATCCCCTTTTAAGCAGCTCAAATAGAAGGCGGAGAAATTTCCTCCACTATTTGATAACACATTACATTTAACAATAAATAACAAAAATTTATATATTGAGGAGATGATCCCCTTCTAAGCAGCTCAAATAGAAGGCGGAGAAATTTCCTCCACTATTTGATAACACATTACATTTAACAATAAATAACAAAAAAATTACATGTGCGCACACATACACACACACACTCATACATATATATATATACACACACATATATATAATTATACTTAAATTAGGTCAATATTAATGAATCTATATGTCAAGGGGATTATCTCATTTCTAAACCTAAACCGCTCCAATGGAAGGTCGGGAGTTTTTCACCTCGTTTTGTTGGCACATTATATTTAACATAAGTTAAATAAACGCGCGCGCGCGCGCACACACACACACACACGCACGCACACACACACACACACACACACACATATATATATATATATATATATATATATATATATATATATATATATATATATATATACTTAGATTAGGTCAATCTACATATCGAAGGGAGTGACATCCCTTCTAAACCTAAACCGCTCCAGTGGAAGGTTGGGGGTTTTTTAAATCGTTTTGTTAGCACATTATATTTAACACAAGTTAAAGAAATATATACACACACACACGCACGCATGTGCACACACACACACACGCACGCACGCACAAATGTATATATACTTAGGTTAGGTCAATCTACATATCGAGGGGACTGATCTCCTTTCTAAACCTAAATCGCTCCAATGGAAGACAAGGATATTTCCACCTCGTTTTATCTACTCATTAAGTTATTCATAAATATATATAAACTAATTTCCCAACCAAAATTTTAGTATAATAATGACTTATTTTATTTTATTTTAGTTTTTAAAAAAATGCATAAGTAAGATTTACAAAAGATGGAAGTTCACAACTTTCATTTAAAGATTTTTTTTTCCTTTTTCCTTTCTCTTCTTCTTCTTAAAAATAATAATAATAATAATAATATTTTCTTTCAAGACTTCTCTAAAACAAATTCCCAAAAATTTGTTCCCTTTTCTCCCAAAATTGTTGCCTAAAATTGCCTTCCTAAAATTTTTCTTCCCTATTTTTTTTTTTTTTTTTTGTCTTTTTGATGTTGCATTTATAGCTCAAGAGACACATGAATGATCTAGGGGACAAGGATCATTCAATTACCATAAAACAAGGGTAAAAAATAGATCATTCAATTATCATAAAATAAGGGTAAAAAATGGTAAATGAAGAAAAACCATGCAAAAGTGATTGATGAACAATGATTTTGGTGGAAATGGACTAAACAAATTAAAATGAGAAAATGGGCCAAATCAAGCTGCAAATTGGGCCAAAAATGCAAAAAATGGGCTAAAAAAACTTAAAATGGGTCAAAAAAATAAGAAATGGGCTAACCATGGTCTGGACAAAACTAATAATGAGGAAATGGGTCTAATTTGGGTGGGATTTAGACCAGGAAAGGGATGCATAATGGGCTGAAAATGGTTAGCCCGCTGATCCACGTACAATCCGAAACTGCACAGGAGGGACAACGTCAAATAGATATATCTTTCTCATACGGACTCCAATTTGGCTCTATAACTTGTTGTTGGAAAGATCAGAGTGTCTAGTTTCATATGCAACTTGTTTTATGGCAAAATTCTAACTGTGCATTTAGTTATATCCAAAAGAGTGGACAATGGTCTTCATTCTAGTGCTAAAAATCGTGACTTTTATCTGTTTGATATTTTCCTTGCGCACTTCGCTTCTAGAAATTGTGTTCTGATTCAAATCTTCAAATGAGAGACACTGTTCTTTTTTTTTTTTTTTTTTTTTTTGTATTTTGTATTTTCTGAAATAAACAAAAATAAAACAAAGGTAAATAAAATAAAGTTAACTATAAAATAAAGCATAAGATTTTTGTGGGGCGGTCAAAATGTCGTGTTTACAAAATTTTGATAGAAGTAACGGAAAATATTATTTTGTGTGCCAGCAATTTCATATACTAAATGAGTTAAAAAGAATAAACACAATAAATACATAAGAATAATAATTAGAAAATTCACAAGCCTACTATCTTAACATAAGTGAGACTATTACTAAATAAAGTCTCATGTGAAGACTTCACCAAACAATTCAAAAAAATAAATAAGTTTACATATAAATTGTAAATTTCATAAATAAAAAAAATATTTAATTCTCAAAATAATTTATTTATTTTTTAAAAAAAAAATAGTAGCAACTACTCTTTAAATGCTAAAAAATAAATGCAACAATCCATCGTTAAATCCCAAAAATGTAAAAATAATTAGAATTAAAAATGTATTTCACAAATAAAAAATATATTTAATTCTCATAATAATTTTAGTTTTTATAAATTTAGCACCAAATACTCTTTAAATATTTAAAAAAATGTAACGACTATCATTTGATTTCAAAAGTAATAAAAGCAGATGGAATTGAAATCGTATTTTAATGAAAAATTTAAAAAACAAACTGACCAAAATCATAATTTTTTTAAGAGGGTTAAGTAGTTTTTATTAGATAGTTTTAATTAATTTTTAATAGTACAATGACATTGCAACATGGATAAATAAATAATTTTATATTTAACATCAAAGTAAAATGGTGTTGGAGATATTTTTCAAGTGACAAGGGATATAGTTGTAGGTTTTCTAAATGACAAGGGATATTATTGAAATTTGTTTATATTTTGGTTGATGATTGTTTTTTATTATAATTAATTATATGTCACTTTATTTCGTCTATATATTGTCTCTCGCTAACAATTTTATAAAAATTTATCTCTCTATCTTTATTTACGTATAAAATTTATTCAATTTCAAGTGCTACAAAAAGTATTCTAACAATTCTTAATCAAATAATGGAAAATATTGAACAACAAAAAAATAACCTATTAGATTATTTTACGACTATTATTGGGAAGAAAAAAAGTTAAAAAAATTGAAAAACTCCTCGAGGAGCTTATTTACTTATTGCTTTACTATTTTTCGAAAATAAATATAAGTGCGAGCATTAATAATCTTAGAGGTTGGCATTAATTAATTTCTAGGTTATAATTTTATTTTTATTTCTCAATATTAAATTTATTTTGTTATACTTTTGAGACAAAAAAACATATTTACCAAACACGTTTCAGTGCATTAATCCCAAAATTTTCAGAGCAAGAACAAAAATTAGGGAACAACAACAGTAACCAAATAGGGTCTTACTTTTCCCAAAAAAAATTGGCTTTAGACCTGAACTAAACAAGCCAAGTGCCAATTGATAAGGACGACAACATTTAAAAAAATCCATCATGACAAAACTATATTTTTTAAAGTCCAAATTCTATATTTTTTTTTTTTCTTAAATACTAAAGATTCCCAAAACCATTGGCCCAACTCATAAACTGAAATCGAACACTGTTTTAGTTTGGTTTAACTCAGTTTTCTTAAAATTTTATACCAAACAAAATCGAACATTTTAATGAATTTATGTTCGATTCAGTTTAATATTGGCGTCAAAACCGAACCGAAGTGTTATGCCCCAAGTAGTAAGTAGCAAACCATCGTTTCAAACACAAGATTAAAAAAATTGTCTTTTTTCTAGCTTTGATTTATTTTCTTCCCTAGTCAAGATTTTTTCTCATGATATATATATATATATATGATGAAGGTATTTTTGGGCACCTCTGAGTCGGCATTTGGGACTCGACCACGCGTCAACCCTAGTAATGACAAGGACGAATTTCGGAATCCACAATACCACGCTGGAGCATACACCGACTACGGCTCCTCCTTAGAATCCCATTTGCACCCAGGGAGGAGCGAAAAGCCCCGCAAGGACGTGTCGCTCTGAGCTCTACGCCGTGCTCTCGGCGATCAGTTTTAGGGATTTAGTCGTTTACCTCGACCGGCTCCCCTTTTCACCTTATTTTTTCTCCAAGGTTCGATGGATCTCCGCTCTCCTCTACCAGCTCACCGCCACAGGCCTGGTAGAGGCTCGTGGGCTTCGCCAAATGGGCCCAAAATCCCAAGCCCAACGATTATCTCGTAAACGCCCCAGATTATCGGCTAAACGCAGCGTTTCAACTTGTTAATCGTGTTTAAGCCCAACTAATCATCTCCAATGTCTATATATATCGGGGGTTATGTAAGCTGGAGGTACGCTTGAATGAATTACATTACGCGTGAGTTCATTTGTTTACTTGCTATATTTTGTACTTTTTCTCTCTGAGCGCTGATTACCATGCCTAAGGGGCTTCACCGGGATAAACCCCGGTCTGAACCTTTTGCAGGTACACTCTCTGAGGAGCAAGACTCTAGGCACAGCAGATCAGTCTTCCCAAGACCCGCCACAGCTCACGCGAGGACTTTTCAATCGACGACTCCACCTCAGCAGGAGGACCCACTTGTCATCCGACTGGACTATACTCGAGGTGTGTACTAGTTTTATGCGCCAACAGTTTGGCGTCGTCTGTGGAAACCGAGCAAAAAGCCTTTCCCTGATCATTGCTCTCTGCTCAGCTGAGCTTAAGTGATCACAAAGGTCCAGTTAGATAGACACAAAACAGAAGAACGAGAAGCCATGTCGAATAATCCAAGAGCATACTCCCTAGTTCCCACCAACGAGGATAACTGCCCCCCATGGTCAAGCAAGACCGTCAACTCTGCCACCTGGGGCTACAGGATAGACCTCAAGAGCTATGGAGGCATCTCGGGTTGATCTCCTTAAACGCCAAATGCAAGAGTTCAAGTCAAATGTATAACTCCTTCTCGCGTGCCTACTGCCAACCCCCGTCCAGGGAGAATCGTCTCTCTAGATTGTAGGGCCCGAGAAGTGACCCCAAGATCACGATGCTCGTGTGGAATCTTCAAATGGGCTTGTGCCCGAGGGCTACCCTCTACCTTGTCATACTGGGGCTACCGGACTGGAGAGCCCTCTCAACCACGTCAAGATCCTATTATCCATGAAGACATGGTGTTAGAGACTGACCAGGGCTACCATTGGGCTCAACTTCCCAGCCACGCAGTAAGATCCGACCTGAGGGCCCGTCGTGGGTGGGGTGAGACACTTACCCGCCACCCTCGCGCCACCACGACGTCCGAGCAGTAGCCAACTGTGAGCATAAAACTCAAAGGCAGAGACAAGCAGTCCTCCATCCTACCAGAAATGGAGACGAGCGCCCTCCACCCTGTCTCTAACAACGACATTCCGACAGCCTGAGTCGCGGGTGATTCTCCAGATCCGCATCCCAACTCTGGCATTGCTAGTGGTTCTCCACGGTTGCATTTCGACCTCCTGAGTCGTATCTTGACTCTCGATGTCGCGAGTGATTCTCCATGGTTGTATTCCGACCCCCTGAGTCGTATCCCGACTCTCGACGTCGCGAGTAATTCTCCACGGTTACATTCTGACCCCTTGAGTCGTATCCCAACTCTTGGCATCGCGAGTAATTCTCCACGGTTGCATTCTGGCCCCCTAAGTCACGGATAATTCTCCACCCAATATCCCGACTCTCGGTGTCGCAGGTAACTTTCCACAGCCTCATCCCGGCACTCAGTGTCGTGGGTGACAACCAGACCCTCTCCGGAAGTCAATAGTCCGTACCCGGGGATAGACTGAGGTCATCCACCAAGGTCGGGGCATTGATTGGGTCTGAGGGCCTGCAACTAAGTACTTTTCCCTACCAGTCGACTATTAGTCCGACGTTCTAAAAGGGAAGGTGCTCCTGCATGGACTAAATGGAGATAACCTGAAAGGGTTCTTGAATGAGCCTGACTATGGAGAACTCCCCAATGACCAGCAACGGCGGTCCAACCACCGCGTTACGCCCCTGTGGATCGAGAGAATTAACTACCCTGGAAAACCCTACTCCTAAGTCCACGACACAATTTCCTTGCAATCAGCTCGTGTCCCGGACTGGGGGGATAATGGTATATGGACCTGGACAGAGACGAGAAGTTCTTGAAGTTTTTGTAAACTTTTCAAAATTTTACGACTCTGAAAACAAAACCAAGCAGAAATTGACTTGGCAAAAAAACATCGGGAAAAATGAGTCAACTCTGAAATACCCTGTCTATGCCACTCAAAAGTTTAAATGCTCGCGTGTAGAAAAACAGGAGTAAGCGAAAAAGAGTCTGCAAAATTCTAAGTCCTGAAAAAGCGATGGTCCGAGCTCAATCCTCTTCGCCCTCATTGTGAAGGGCGTCCGTGCGAGGAGAAGTGAAGTCAATCTTGCCCTCCTCGGGGGGGCCCTCGTTGGCATTGTCCGCCTCGGTGCCCTTGTGCAAGGCACCGTCCAAGGGTTCCCCCTCAGTGTCCCGCAACTAGCACTGCCCTGCCACGCTACTCCTAGCCGGCATGGTCCAAATGGTGATCAGTATTTCCCTGTCGCGCTATTCCTGGCCGGCATAGTCCAGATGGCAACGGACACCTTACTCCACCCTCCAAGTGTCCAAAATTGTGTGAAAATAAAATAAAATTATTTCAAGTGTTCAAAATATTCCCCATGGAATATTAGAGGTACAAGATGAGTGAGGCTCAAACTCCAAGAAGTACAAAGTAGAAAGTTAACTAACAACTCTAAGAATTTAAAAAATAAAAAATCTAAGTGTGAGAGATGCTCCATGCTCCTCCTCTATGCTGAAAAAAAAAAAAAAAAAAAAAGAAGTTACATTACAGTTAAAGTTTCTTGGGATTGCGCCCGGTGCAGTCCCTAGGGCGCTGGTGACACCAGCGCCCAAAGTGGGCGCTGGTCAGGATTGACCAGTGCCCAAAATGGGCGCTGGGGACAACCCAGTGCCCACTTGGCGCTGGTCAGCCCGGTTGGGCCGTCGCCCAGTGCACGGCGGTGGTCGGCGAGCTCCCGGCCACTCGCCGTGTGCCCGTCACCCTGTGGTTCACTTTTATTTTTTCCACTCTGAATGCTAGTCCATGCTCAGGGCTTGTTCACAGTGAACGTGTGTCGCCCCGTGAAATCGAAAAAATTCGGGGTCGTCTTACCGTGCTATCTGACCCCGGACCCCGGCGATATAGGAACATATTTCTAATTAGCTCCTCTAAAAAAGTTAAACTCCTGGAAAATTGTCGCCGTGAAATCTAAAAAATTCGGGGTCGCCTTGCCGTACTACCTGACTCCGGATCCCGGTGATATGGGAGCGTATTTTAAATTAGCTCTTTTAAAGAAGTTAAACTTCTGGGAAATTATCGTCGTGAAATCGAAAAAATTTGGGGTCGCCTTGCCATTCTACTTGACCCCGGACCTTAGCCGTAGGGGAGCGTATTTCAAATTAGCTCATCTAAAAAATTTCAACTCTTGAAAAATCGTCGCCGTAAAACCGAAAAAAGTCGGGGTCGTCCTGCTGTGCTACTTGACCCCGGACCTTGGCCGTAGGGGAGCGTATTTCAAATTAGCTCCTCTAAAAAACTTCGACTCCTAAAAAATTGTCGTCCTGAAAATCAAAAAAATTCGAGACCGCCCTACCGTGCTACCTGACCCCAAACCCCGACCGTATGGAGGCCTATTTCGAATAAGCTCCTAAACAAAAACTAACTCTTAAAAAAGTGTCGATCAGAGGTGTTTCTCGCACTTCGAAGTCTCCAGGATGCTCATTTCAGCCAGGAATTGATATCCCTGACTGCCTCGCTCCCCTCACCGCACAGGGCTAGGGGGAAACTGATGAAGGTATTTTTTGCCACCTCTGAGTCAGCACTTGGGACTCGACCACGTGTCAACCCTAGTAATGATAAGGACGAATTTCAGAATCTACAATGTCACGCTGGAGCATACACCGACTACGGCTCCTCCCTGGAATCCTATTTGCACCCAGGGAGGAGCGAAGAGCCCCGCAGGGATGTGTCGCTCTGAGCTCTGCGCCGTGCCCTCGGCAATCAGTTTCGGGGACTCAGTTGTTCACCTCTACTGGCTCTCCTTTTTCACCTTGTTTTTTCTCCAGGGTTCTACGGATCTCTGCTCTCCTCCACCAGCTACAGCCACAGGCCTGGAGGAGGCCCGTAGGCTTCGCCAAATGGGCACAAAATCCCAAGCCCAACGATTATCTCCTAAACGCCCCGGATTATCGGTTAAACGCAGGGTTTCAACTAGTTAATCGTGTTTAGGCCCGATTAATCATCTCCAATGTCTATATATATCGGGGGCTATTTAAGCTCGAGGTACGCTTAAATGACTTACATTACGCGCGAGTTCATTTGTTTACTTGTTATATTCTATACCTTTTTTTTATGAGCACTGATTACCACGCCAGAGGAGCTTCACCAGGATAAACCCCGGTCTAAGCCTTTTGTAGGTACACTCTCTGAGGAGCAGGACTCTGGGCACAACAGATCAGTTTTCCCAGGACCCGCCACAGCTCACGCGAGGACTTTTCAATCGACGACTCCACCTCAGCAGGAGGACCCACCTGTCATCCGACTGAACCATACTCGAGATATGTACCAATTTTATGCACCAACAATATATATATATATATATATATATCGAATTAAAAGTAGCACATTTAGATACGGGTTATATACTGATATATAATCTATATAATAAATCAACTCACTTATAAAGGCAGTCGTTAGATCTAGAGATAAACCTATAGATATTGATAGCCGTTGGATGACTTTTGTATGATAAAGCACATGGTTTAGGGTTTGGATCCGCACAATCGTGTCCGTTTTTACTTCTTATACCACTTCCATTTTTGTTTCAAATTAACCACTTATTAAAGCACTTACTTTTTTATCTTGCATCAACTTTCAATTGCATTAACTTCACATTTGTCTTTTACCTTTTTGCTTCAAATTCACGTGACCACTTATTAAAGCACTTACCTAATCTTGCATAAACTTTCATTAACTTCATCTTTACCTTTTACCTTCCGATTGATTGAATAGTTTCATTTTTCCCTTTTGCTTACAGTTCACACTTACCATATGACTTCTTCTCCTCCATTTTTAGTTTCCAATTCCACGGCTTTTTCTCCTCTACATTTTTTGCTTCCACCCATCTCCACCGGATTTATCTCCTTCCCATCGTCCCCGACTTTCTCTCTCACCCACTACCTTATTGAAGAGATCGTCGCCTCCATAATCTTCGCAGACCGTCTGTAGCAGCCCGGCTTCCCAAGGCCGTTACTCCGGTTTTCTATAAAGAATTTCTACCTAAAACCGACTGGTCGAATTTCCAATCTACAAATTCGGTAAATCTTATAATAATGGTGATTTTGTTAATTTTAGTTGCCAATTTTTCGACGAAAATTATTATGTATAATAATCATCATTTTAAATACCAAATAAAATCAATCATCTATTTTAATTTAATTCAAAAATTATACATATATATAGCGACAAGAACTTAGAAATTCGTTTATTAAAAAAAAAAAACATCTTTTAATTTACAATGTCGCGGCAAAATTTATAATTACCAAATTTATAATTTAAAAACCCAATTCCCACCATTTTATTTAAATCAATTATCTTAAATTAATTATATTAAAACCGAATATTCAATATTTCCAAAATTGAGATATTTGACAACCGACTACGATAATTATAATTACCGTTTCTTCCAATTTATATCCATCCATCTATAATCTTAGTAATAATACAAATTTATACAATACAACTATTTTAAAATATAGATAATGAAATTTAACTAATTTATCCATTGTCGTCCTACTTTTTCTTCTTCTTTTTATTTCCCATCAATTTGAAAGAATTAAATAAATAATCTTCTGCAAATATTTTCCTTTTCCTTTTTCAGTTTAAAATAATAAATAAATTCAATTATTACAAATGGAAATTTAAATAAAAGTCTCTTCGTCGTTTTGTCCCCGCCAACCCTGCAACCAAAAACTATGAGGTTGTGAGCCAACGCTCAGTAGAACTTCAACCCTTCTGATACATGCATTTAGTTAATATAATACATAAACCATATTAGCATGCTTGTCAAATAAATTCCACATCATCCAAATTATTTAATGTGATTAAACAGGTAAAATGTCACAATGATTTACCAAATAATTTCATGATTATACCATGAGATAATTAAATACATATATTAAGAGAGTTTGGAATTCTACCTGTTTTGAATCGTCCATTTGCTATGAGATGGATTTATTGGATTTTATTGGGGTTGTTTGTGTAATTTTTGTTTTTCCCTTTTGTTTTTCTTTCTCTTCCTTTTCTCGTTTCCTTTTTTCTGTTATGTTTCTCACCCATCACCGCTACGGTGAAGGATTCACCGCCGAGGTGAACGCCACACTTCTCTCTGCTCTGCTCACTGGATTCTCATCGCTGCAGTGAATAACTCACTGCTGCGGCGGTGGTCGTCTTTTTTTGCTCTGTTTTTTGGTTTTTCAGCCAACCGTCTCTCTCTTTCCCCACCAACTCCGACGATCACCCTCGCCGCTTTTCCTCAACGATCCAAGCACACACACACACACCCCTGATCACATACCCACACTAAACACACACATACCCACTTCTCCTCCGACTTAACTCCACGACCGACGACCACCATCAATGGACCACCACCAACTGTCGTTGGATCAACTCACACCACCACCACCCCCGTCGATCACCCACTAACCACACCCACTACTCATACACACGCCAAACAAACACACCCACATAGTCACCATCGACTAATCAACAGCACACACACGGCACACACAACACACTCACACGACAGCGCATATACTCACCGCCAGCGAACCATGACAACCCACGTCGGATTGCCTTCTCTCTCTCTTATCTCCACTCCTACAACGACGGCGACGATCAAAACACGCACTACCGACGACCCCATACCCATAGTCGATGACCACCCTCAACGAAACACCCCTCATGCGATGAACAAACAGAAAATACACACACACGCATACTGGACTGAATCACACTGATCACACCACCGACCGAACGAAGGACAACCAAAATCCACACCGTCAATGACGACGCCACACCTCTCTCTTTCCTCTGTTTTCTCTTTTTTATTCTACTGTCATGCGTGTGTATGGAGTTATATATATATATATATATATATATATATATATATATATATATATTATTTTAGTTTTAATTTCATAAATCTCTCCCTAATTAAAATTTTGAAATCATTTAAGTCCAAAAGTTTTCAATTTGCATTTTAAAAATTGTTAATTAACCCCTCAAATTTTAAATTAAAAATATAACACCATCTGCCCCATAATTTCATGTATGTGCAAAAATGCATCTTAAATAAAGAAAAAAAAACATGGTCTTACAACCCTTCCCTCCTAAAAGACATTTCATCCCGAAATTTTTGTTCAAAATAATAAGAATTAAAATTTTGGTCAAAACAATAACATTTTAAATTCGCACCGCATGGTTATGTTAGTTACATTTGATTCTAGAATAATTGTCTTTTATGTAGAGTCCCATAACCAAAAGTCACCTATAATTATTGACCGTTAACTCATTTTCACATATCGCAACACTTCCATTCACATTGCTCCATATTATATCTAACAACCAGCAAACAGGGTGCACTTTGGTCGGTAATACCTAACACAGACAACCAACTGTCAAAGAATCCCATGTTTCTAAATGTTTCCGTTGCGCTACTCTGATAAAAATAACAATAATACAATATATTCTTAAAATATCACGGTAGTCTCAATGGGTTGGGTCTATCTCATTCCGACAATAATTTTTCCATAACCAACATTTATCCATTTCATCCAACATTTCCAGTCAATTCATTCGCAACAATATTTCTATCCGATATTTCAACAAATAAGTTCGCACCCAGTATCATAAGCAACAGATAACCCATATACCACATGGACTAGCCCGTGAGACTAAAAATCATCAATTGCAATATTCACATCAAAATTTCAATAATCTCATAAACATTTTATAAATACTACCACAATCCAACTTCAAATAATAAATTTTTCGCAATACGTCAAAATCACATAAACATCTTTCAAAACACATAAATATCATCAAACCACATAAATAAGTATCAAATTATGTCAAACGGATCATCTATAAGAATTCCCTTCATGCTTCCACATTTAATCAAGTCCCTGATAAGGCTAAGCACTTCAAATACGTCTCAATCCACATATAAATATGTATCGAAATACATAAATACGTCCCAACTACAAAAATTCAATATGTCATAAAAAGTCAATAGTCACTGTATATAAAAAGATCATATCAACAAATTTTTAACATACTCATCAACTCAAGGATAATTCAGATTATCCTTTCCCCATAAAATCCTAATAACCCTACATTCCGACTCTACCAAATGTTAGTAGTAGACCAATACATATAGTTGAGTTATTTTTATCGGTGTATTTTCTTCGTAGTATAAAAGCGTTTTATGGATCAAGCTTTTATCAAAATCCATTTTCCAATAAAATGTAGCCACACCGACTGTATCCAAATCTCAACAAAATATCACCAACACACCGTCAATATTAAAATCTCAACTAAATATTTTTAACATAGAACCAGTTTTAAATTGACTAATCAACTCATGTGTATATAATAAAATAGCATACTTCTACAGTGACCTGTACGACGATACTGCCATCTAGAGTTACGACGATACTGCAACCTGTACGACTATGCCATCTACAGTGACTAGCAGTTGTAACTTGTACGTCTGTGCCATCTACAGTGACTATCAGTGCCAGGTTCATTATATATCCCTAATGGTAGGGGCATCCACCCGTAAGATTTGCACTCCTGATAAGTTCACATATATCCACCTTGCAGGACTTGCCTGACAGGTAATCCACATCTTACCAGATATGCCCTCTAGACGAGAAGACAACTATAGTATAGTCGGATAAAAAAATCACTTTCCACAGTTAAAACCTACTTGATCCACATAAGTCATAAAATCATTCATTTTAACAAACACATTTTTCCAAAATTTATATGAAAATATAATTTTATGAACTTACATAGAAGACAGTGCACATGCTGCCTTCATAATATAAAAAGAACTTATGGATCAAGTTTTTTTTTTTCAAACACCATTTTTCAAAATATAATATAACATATATCCGCATACAATGTTGAAAATCCAGTTCTACTGCCACCCATGAAATAATATATTTCACACTCCATCCAAATATTTTAAGTCAACTGATCCAAATAGTTTAAATCCACCAATCCAAACATTTACGTCAACCCATTTAAAATAATATATTTAAACCAACCAATTTGTTTAAAATAATATATTTAAACCAAACAATCCAAGCAGTTTATCGTATAATAAAATACCGCACACCACCTCCTACTAGCCATATAATCGTTTTAACCTCACGATCGAGAGTTGCAACGGTACCGTACCACCCGTAGGATTTGCCTTCCTAACGGGTCACAACAACGCTCTGTCGAATTTTTCCTAGCAGATAATCAACGCTCTGCCGAACTTTGCCTAGCAAATAAACAACGCTTTGCCGAACTTTACTTAGCAGATAAACAACGCTCTGCCAGACTTTGCCTAGTAGATAAACAACGCTCTGCTGGACTTTGCCTAACAAGTAAACAACGCTCTACCGGACTTTGCCTAGCAGGTAATCCACATCTCTTACGGGAAGAAACTGTGACATAGCAGGATAATAAAATCATTTTTCACCCTTTTAAAATTTTATTTGATCCATGACTCATCGTAAACCCGTCCATTTTATCAACACCTTTTTTTTTCTTCCATAATTTAATACAAAAATATAATTTCATGATTTATATAGAAGACAATATACACCTTTACATTAATAACTCAAATTTAGCGACAATTTTCAATGGTCCACGACTAACACGGCACTCATCCAGACTTATTTAACTCATCAACCCCCAATTCATATATTAATATGTTCAAACTTAAAACAATAGGAACCAAAGTGAAATAATGGTAATAACACATTCGTGCAAGTGTCTAATCCCCCAAAAACACAACGAAGACGTCAATACCTATATGTATATTATTAATCCCACCACTAGATATTAATATTTTTATCCACAACCACACATTGAAGTTCATTCACTATAACATGTTAGTACCAATAAAATGTCCAATATTTCGTTTTATAAACTTCCGAGAG
The DNA here is from genome assembly GCA_016647705.1 of Eucommia ulmoides. NCBI lineage: Eukaryota > Viridiplantae > Streptophyta > Magnoliopsida > Garryales > Eucommiaceae > Eucommia > Eucommia ulmoides. Next base: position 7,667,154 of record CM028332.1, on the reverse strand, counting down.
TTTTATCACTTAATCGAATAAATTTTTTCAACATCAGTGATTTATGTAATCATTACAAAGAGAAATTTAATATCAAGTCCCAATTTGTCAAGTTAATGTTAGTATTAACAATTTAGTATGATCAAATTGAAACTATAGGAATCAAATTATGCAATTTGGCTAACCAAAAGTTCTACATAGTCAACCAAACAGGTATACAAGTAGGAGTCATTACAATCTCAGTCAATTGTAACACGTAAACAATTACCAGATTAAACCTAGAGTTAGTTGATCAAAGCTTACCATTTAAAATTTAATTGTCCCATGAATTGTTTACCGTAATTCATTTTTTTTTCCACTTTTACTTCGCGATTTCTAATAAAATTATTATTTTCATATTAAACAATTTATTATCAATGATGGGTATCATAACCCCATCTCAGGGCGGTCGCAAACCCCACTCTATGGGTACCATAACCGAGCCTTAGGGCAGTCGCAATCTCGCTCTGATACCACCTTGTAGCGGCCTGGCTTCCCAAGGCCGCAACTTCGGTTTCTTCTATAGAAAATTTCTACCCAAAACCAACTGGTCGAATTTTTAATCTACAAATTCGGTAAATCGTATAATAATGGCGATAATTTTAGTTGTCGATTTTACGATGGAAATTATTATGTATAATAATCACTATTTTAAATACCAAATAAAATCAATCATCTATTTTAATTTAATCCGAAAATTATACATATATATAGTGACAAGAACTTAAAAATTTGTTTATTAAAAAAAAAACATCTTTTAATTTATAATGTCGCGGCAAAATTTATAATTACCGAATTTATAATTTAAAAACACAATTCTCACAATTTTATTTAAATCAGTTATCTTAAATTAATTATATTAAAATCGAATATTGAATATTTCCAAAATTGAGATATTTTATAACCGACTACGATAATTATAATTACCGTTTCCTCCAATTTATATCCATCCATCTATAATCCTAGTAATAATAAAAATTTATACAATACAATTATTTCAAAATATAGATAATGAAATTCAACTAATTTATCCATCGTCGTCCTACTTTTTCTCTTTCTTTTCCTTTCCCATCAATTTGATAGAATTAAATAAACAATCTTCTGCAAATATTCTCCTTTTCCTTTTTCAGTTTAAAATAATAAATAAATACAATTATTACAAATGGAAATTTAAATAAAAGTCTCTTCTTCGTTTTGTCTCCGCTAACCCTGCAACAAAAAACTATAGGGTTGTGAGCCAACGCTCAGTAGAACTCTAACTCTTCTAATACATGTATTTAATTAATAGAACACATAAACCACATTAACATGTTTGTCACATAAATCCCACATCGTCCAAATTATTTCATGTGATTAAACAGGTAAAATGTCACAACAATTTACCAAATAATTTCATGATCACACCATGAGATAATTAAATACATATACTAAGAGAGTTCAGAATTCTACCTATTCCGAATCGTCCATTTGCCACGAGATGGATTTATTGGATTTTATCGGGGTTGTTTATGTAATTTTTGTTATTCCCTTTTCTTTTTCTTTCTCTTCCTTTTCCCGTTTCCTGTTTTCTGTTCTGTTTCTCGCCCATCACCGCTGCGGTGAAGGATCCACCGCCACGGCAAATGCCACACTGCTCCCTTCTCTACTCACTGGATTCTCACTGCTGCAGCGAACGACTCACTGCCGGGGGGGTGGTCGTATTTTTCTCCTCTGTTTTTTATTTTTCAGCCGACCGTTTCTCTCTCTCCCCACCAACTCTGACGATCACCCTCGTCGCTCTTCCTCAACGATCCGAGCACACATACACACACAGAAAACTCTCACACACATACACCCGATCACATACCCACACTAAACACACACATACCCATTTCACTGCCGACTTAACTCCATGGCCAACGACCACCATCAATGGACCATCACCGACCATCATCGGACCAACTCACACTACCGCCACCCCTCGTCAATCACCCACTGACCACACCCACTACTCATACACACGCCAAACAAACGCACCCACACAGTCACCGTCGATTGATCAGCAGCACACACACGGCACACACAATACAAGCACACAACAGCGCATACACTCACCGCCGGCGAACCATGATAACGAACCCACGCGTGAACTGCATTGTCTCTCTCTTCTCTCCACTCCGGTGACGATTGAAACACGCACCATCGACGACCCCACACCCACAGCCGACGACCACCCTCAACGGAACACCCCAATACGATGAACGAGCAGAAAATACACACACACGCACACTGGATTAAATCACGCCGATCACACCGCCGGCTGAACGACGGACAACCGAAACCTACACCGTCAACGACGACGCCACACCTCTCTCTCTCCTCTATTTTCTCTTTTTCCTTCTACTATCATGTGCGTGTATGAAGTTATATACATATATATTATTTTAGTTTTAATTTCATAAATCTCCCCCTAATTAAAAATTTGAATCATTTAAGTCCAAAAGTTTTTAATTTGTATTTTGAAAATTGCTAATTAACCCTTTAAATTTTAAATTAAAAATATAACACCATCTACCCAATAATTTTCTGTATGTGCGAAAACGCGTCTTAAATAAAAAAAATCAAGGTCTTACACCATCGCCTCCAGGCCCTAATCTGCAGATCTCACAGTAAATCTCATAATCTGCTCTAATCAATTCTATATCCCATCTCTTCCCCCATCTTCGCTGACTTTATTACCCATTGTTTCCTTATCGTCATCACCCTAATTGAAGCCCTAATCCCTAAAAATCAGTCGTGCCTAAATGGAATCTCTCCATCTCGCATATATAAGACCCTCACATGAGGAGATCTTCTCACAACAATCGTTCCTCGCTCCAGACGATCAACTGTTAAGGTCAATTTTTGGTTTTTGTTTGTTTTGCTGCTGATTGTAGAATTAATTAGAAATAGGTTTCGAAATATTATTGGTTGTTTCCACGAGATTGATAAAAATCAACAGTTAATTTTTTTTATTTTGTTGCCGATTGTAGAATTAATTAGAAATAGGATTTCAAAATATTATTGGTTGTTTCCACGAGCTTGACAAAAATCAATAGTTAATTTAGAAATATTGTTGGTTGTTTCCACTTTCTGATTTCATATTACTAGATTAGTTTCTGATTTTAATTTGTTTTGCTGCCCAATTTTGTTGAAGAACAATGGTTAATTTAGAATTTTTTTTATTTTTTTTTTCGCTACCCAATTCGGTTTTTTTTTTTTTTTTTTGCTCCTGTGTTTCTTTTGCATGCTCAATTTTGTTGAAGAATAATGGTTAATTTAGAAATATTTTCGTTTTTTTTCTTTTGCCCAGTTTTTTTTTTTTTTTTTTTGTGTTTGTTTTGCTGCCCAATTTTGTTGAATAACACAGTTAATTTAAAAATATTGTTGGTTGTTTCTACTCTGATTTCATATTGTTAGATTAGTTTTCGATTTTAGTTTGTTAATTTAGAAACGTTTTCATTTTTTTTGCTGCCTAGATTTTTTTTTTCCTGTGTTTGTTTTGCTGCTCAATTTTGTTGAAGAACAAAGGTTAATTTAAAAACATTTTCGGGTTTTTTTGGCTACCTAGTTTTTTTTCCTGTTGTATTTGTTTTGCTACCCAATTTTGTTGAATAACAATGATTAATTTAGAAACATTTTCGATTTTTTTTTCGGTTGACCATTTTTTTTTTTTTTTTTTTTTTTTTTTGCTGTTGTGTTTGTTTTGCTACCCAGTTTTGTTGAAGAACAAAGGTTAATTTAGAAATATTTTCATGTTGTTTTGGTTGCCCGATTTTTTTTTTCTTGCTGTGTTTGTTTTACTGTCCAGTTTTGTTTAATAACACAGTTAATTTAGAAATATTGTTGGTTGTTTCCACTTTTTGATTTCATATTGTTATATTAGTTTTCGATTTTAGTTTGTTTTGTTGCCCAATTTTGTTGAAAAACAACGGTTAATTTAGAAACATTTTCGTTTTTTTTGCTGCCCAGTTCATTTTTTTTGCTGCTATGTTTGTTTTGCTGCAAAATTTTGTTGAAGAACAAAAGTTAATTTAGAAACATTTTCGATTTTTTTTTTTGGTTGCCGAGTTTTTTTTTTTTTTTTCCTGTGTTTGTTTTGCTGCCCAATTTTATTGAAGAATAATGGTTAATTTAAAAACATTTTCGTTTTCTTTTTGCTATCCAATTCCTTTTTTTTTTTGCTATTGTGTATGTTTTCTTGCCCAATTTTGTTGAAGAATAATGATTAATTTAGAAACATTTTCGGGTTTTTTTTTTTGGCTGCCTAGTGTTTTTTTTGTTTTTTTTTGCTGCTGTATTTGTTTTACTGCCCAATTTTGTTGAATAACAAAGTTAATTTAGAAATATTGTTGGTTATTTCCACTCTGATTTTATATTGCTAGATTAATTTTTTATTTTAGTTTGATTTGTTGTCCAGTTTTGTTGAAGAACAACAGTTAATTTATAAACATTTTCATTTTTTTTTTTGCTGCCCAGTTTTTTTTTTTGTTGTTGTGTTTATTTTGCTACCCAATTTTATTGAAGAACAAATGTTAATTTAGAAACATTTTCGATTTTTTTTTGGTTGCCTAATTTTTTTTTTTTTTCTGTTGTGTTTGTTTTGCTGTCCCATTTTGTTGAAGAATAAAGGTTAATTTTGAAACATTTTCAATTTTTTTTGGCTGCCCAGTTTTTTTTCCTGCTGTGTTTATTTTGCTGCCTAGTTTTGTTGAATAACACGGTTAATTTAGAAATAGTGTTGGTTGTTTCCCTTTTCTGATTTCATATTGTTAGATTAGTTTTTTATTTTAGTTATTTTTGCTGTCCAGTTTTGTTGTAGAACAACGGTTAATTTAGAAACATTTTCATTTTTTTTTACTGCTCAGTTCATTTTTTTTGCTGCTGTGTTTGTTTTGCTGCCTAATTTTGTTGAAGAACAATGGTTAATTTAAAAACATTTTCAGGTTTTTTTTTTTTGCTGCCCAATTTTTTTGTTTTGCTACTGTGTTTATTTTGCTGCCCAATTTTATTAAATAACACAGTTAATTTAGAAATATTGTTGGTTGTTTCTACTTTCTAATTTCATATTGCTAGATTAGTTTTCGATTTTAGTTTGTTTTACTGCCCAGTTTTGTTGAAGAACAACGATTAATTTAGAAACATTTTCAATTTTTTTTTTTTGCTGCCCAGGTTTTTTTTTTTTTTTTTTTTTTTTTTTGGCTGCTATGTTTGTTTTGCTGCTGATTTGTGTTGAAGAACATAATTAATTTAGAATTTATATTTTACTTGTATTGTGTTTGTATACTGATTTAGAATTCAATATACAAAGTGTTTTTTTCATTTGGCTAATTGTTTCTATTCTGTTGTCATATTTCTGTCTTTTAATTTATATTTCTTTTGTTCGATTATAGAATCAGTGAAAAAAGAGATAAGTTAGTGAGGAGGGAGGGAAGCGACTGTAGAATCAGATTGAATCTTAGCTCCCGAACCAGGTAAGACTTTTCATCCAATGTAAACACTTACTGCTGCCCATTTTTTATTGAAGAACAACTGTTTATTTAGATAGATTTTCAGTTGTTTTTTCCCCTCTTAATTAGCAAGCATTGAAATAAAACAAATGCATGACCTATATTAGTAAATGTATTTGAATAATTGGTGATTAATTGGTGTTCTAAAAAAGTTATGGAATAATTGAGTAGATTCTATTTTTTTAGTAGGGCCAAATGATTATTTTGCCTTTGAGTAGTAATTACAGAAAGTAGTGGTATGTGTTGACATTAATTGTAAATCCTCCATGAAAATTTGGGGATATTATAAAAATAAAGGGGTTTATGTCAAAAAAAAATTCCGGCTATATTAGTTTTTATATTAAATTAATTTTAGGGTTAATTACACTTTATCCCTGTGGTTTAGCCCATTTGTACTTTACCACCTTGTAGTTCAAACGTCGTCATTTACCTCCCTTGTGGTTGTTGGGCTTAAATGCAAAAGTTACTCTATTAACGAAAAAGGTAAAATGTCAAATTTACCCTTGAATTTTTTAGCCTTCGGCCTTGCTTCTCGCATCTCCCCCTCGCTCTCTCACTTCAGATCTCACTTCTGCCTTGCGAATTTGGATGGCGATTGGCAACGGCGATGGTGAAAGAGAGAAGAATTTCGGAGGTTAGGGTTTCAAGCAGTCGCCGCCACCGCCCCATCCTCTCCGTCAATCGAGTTCTGTCGGACCCCTCATAGTGTCTACAAAATCATAAACTGTAAGATCTCAAGCCCTCCGCTATCGTAGACCTCCCGATATCTCTGATATCGGGCTTTTGTTTTTATTCAATTTCACCTTGAAATCCTAAAATCAAGCCTCAATTTGATCGATTCGATTCATTCTCTATCGATTCATTTCTCGGGCTTTAGGTTTTTAGGGTTTCGATGTTTTCGTGCGTAAGATTTTGTTCGATCTGTAAATTTCTTGAGGGGTTTTGTAGTTTTGTTCATCAATTGATTTATTTTATGTATCTTAATGCTTGATTATTCTTGTAGTTGTCATCTATTTTTTCTTTCTTTCTCAGTTCATTTAAAACAAATTGTTATGAAGCTAATTAGCTTGGTGTAGGATAAAGTAGTGGTGTAGGACAATTTCGAAACAAACCTTCTCCTGTCTGATTTCTCTTCAAATGAATCTTCAGCAGCTTGATTTGGTTTGTCGATGGCTTTCTCTTCAAGATTGTCTCTGTTTTCGAAGCCATAGCTCTCGTCTCCACCCTCTGTTTCTTCTTCCTCTATTGCGGCTGCCATATCTGAAGTAATTGAATCTTCTTCTTCTGTTGAATCTTCTTCCTCTGTTGCGGCCCTCTCCTGTCTGATTTCATGCTTGTTTCTAGGCTTAACAGAACAACATCATTGTTTTACACTTAGGTATGGTATGAATGGTTTAACAGTGTAAATCCTGTGTTCTAGTGTGCATTGCAAATTTTCCACTTTTACATAATCTGTACATTTTCCTGTCTCAATTTACATCATCATTATTATCTGCGGCTTGTGGCTAATTTGATGATTGAACTTCTTTCTTCCTTCAGAGTTAGGAAAAATTATGCATTTTTTTATGTAATCAGCATATTCTATACACAAAATTAATGTAGGAAAAATTTTGTATCATGTGATTCAGTTGTCATCTAACTATTACTAGCAAATCCAAAGCTAATCTTGTACAATTAGGTCCATTGGATTAGTGTTTTTTGTTCTTGTTTTTTTGTTCTATTCCCTTGTTTTTAAAACCAAATTTGTGAGAGAAGAAAAAAATCCAAGTAATTTGGAACAGAAACAGAAACAATAATCAAATGCCACTTCATTGTTAGTTCATTGAATGTTCTCATTAGAATTATAAAGCTTATTCAGTGTTTGCTTTACGTTTCTTTAGGGTTTCTTTGGTATTTTCGATGGACATAGAGGTGCAAAAGCTGCTGAATTTGCAGCAAGGAACTTGGATAATAACATCATTCGTGAAGTGGAGAGAAGTGATGGATTTGAAATCGCAGAGGCGGTTAAGGATGGTTACTTAAAAACAGATGTTGAGTTTCTAAAACAGGATGTCCGTGGTGGATCATGCTGTGTCACTGCTTTGATCAAGAATGGTAATCTCATTGTATCCAACGCTGGAGATTGTCGCGGTACCATGGGATTTTTGTGATGAAAAGCGTTTTTTTTTTTTTTTTTTTTATTGATCTGATGAATGCAAATTCAAGAATTATTAGGGCTCGTTTGGGTTTTCATTGAATTTGTTAATTGTTCCATTTTATAGTGAATTGATATTTCAACACTTGAATCATGCGCCACGTTAATTTATGAATTGTGAATTGATATTTTATTTTGATTTTTATTGTAAAATGTTAAATGAATGTCTGTTGCAACTCTATTGGTGTTTGTTTGGTGTTTTGTTCTCAAATTTCTGTTTTTAATACAGTGATATTTACAATTTTTAATTTGAAGTATTTTAATAGGATATGTATTACAATGGTACATTATGGTGAAATGTGTTCTGGGTATGGAAATAAATTATATTATCACCTCTAAATTTATGTTTTAATTTTGAATTAATCCCTAGAATTTTTATTTAGTTATCCTTGTATTCGGATTCAATAAATTGATCATTGACTTTATTTACAAATGCATTCAGTGCTGAAAATAGATTTTTAATAGATGAGTTATATTAATTAAAAGACATGAAAATCAATAAATACCTAAATAAAAAAATGTGATATTTGAATAATCAAAGGAAATTAATAAGATTAATTTTAAATAAAAAATTTAATATAATAATGATTGAAGTCTTGAAAATAAATAATAAATTAAAAGTTATTGTAGAAAATGTGTGAGAAGTGTTCGAGATTATATAGAGATGTATGAAAATGTGTGAGAAATGTTGAAAATTATATAGAGATGTATGGAGGGTAAAATAGGAACAAGGAAAATGTATTTTAGGGAGAAAAAACACAAAAACAAACCCATCCGCATAACAGGCGCGTGAGGCCCAAATCTATCAAAGTTAGCAGAAAATGTTACATTTGCACTTAGGTCCAAGACCACAGGGGGGTAAGTGACGATATTTGTACCACAGGGGGGTAAAGTGCAAATGGGCCAAACCACAGGGGATAAAATATAATTAACCCTTAATTTTAATTTTGCAATGGGTATATATATATATAGGGTTAATTACACTTTATCCTTATGTGGTTTGGCCAATTTGCACTTTACCCCCTTATGGTTTGAAAATTGTCACTTACTCCCCTGTGGTCAGATTTTCAAATCACTTACCCCCTTGTTGTAGGGGGTAAGTGCACCAAATATTTGACCATAAGGAGGGTAAGTGGCGATTTTCAAACCAGAAGGGGGTAAGTGCAAATTGGTCAAACCACAGGGGGTAAAGTGTAATTAACCCTATATATAATATTCACCACAATAATATTATTCCAAATGTTGTGAGAAAGTTAGATAGTAGAACCCCATATTACATCATTGATTGAGAATGTATAGATTAAAATGAGAAAATTAATTAATTTATAAGTGGTCAGATCATTGAATTAAATTATTATTATTATTCTGTCCATGGAATCTGTTTTTTTTTGTTAAAAATTATTATTATTTTTTTTTTTTTTTGCCTTTGAGTAGTAATTATAGAAAATATTGGTATGTGTTGGAGTAGAATGTACTAACATTAATTGTAAATCCTCCATAAGGATTTGAGGATATAATAGAAATAAATGGGTTTATATCAATTTTTTTTCTTTTTTTTTTCTTCCGATTATATTATTTTTTGTATTAAATTAATTTTAAGTTTCACACGGGTTATTCCAAATGTCGGGTGAAGGTTAGACAATAGAACCCCATACTGCATCATTGATTGGGAATGTTTAAAATAAAAGGAGAAAATTAATTAATTTATAAGTGGTCAGACCATTGAATTAAATTATTATTATTATGTCCATGGGTCTGTTTTTTTTGTTACAATTTTTTTTTTTCTGTTTTCTGTTCATATTTTTTCCCCGGTCTCAATAGAGAATCTAATACATTTTCTTTGTTAAATTTAAAAAATTTAATTGGATTTAAATTTTTGATGTGATATTTGCTATTCTAAAAATATTCTCAAATAGATAATCCAATAAATTTGTTTTTCCTTATGTGTTATTTATATTCTTCAATCTCAGGCAATATGGTATGATCCGCTATTGTATTGAGAACAAGTACTAGGTTAGAGTTGCGTAAGAAAAAATATTTTTTTTACGAGAAGCCTTATTTACAATGTTGTCCTGTGAGAGAATATGGGATGAATAAAATTCTAAGTGCTAGGTGTTTGTAGAATTATATGTACAAAATAAGTGAGAGAGACATGATAAACCAAATTGTTGATGGTTTGCCATCAAATTGCGTTGTTGAGACATAGAACATATTTGAGAATCATCGGCCTCTTATTGCCTTTGAATTTATACAATTTTTAGAAGAGACTGAACGGAATGTACATCCATTGTGAAGAGAATTTGAAAGAGGGAAAATGAATGAAAAAGAGAATGTTAGAATACATGTACTTAGAAAAGAGTGTTTGTACTACCATCTAAGACGTAAGAGGTTTTAACCAAACTTGGTAGTGTTGGTGTACGCAATAGTGCACACTCTACCGAAATCCTGGCCTAGAGTTAGAGTTTATAGAGCCTTAAGGAAAGAACTCCCAGACCTGAGAGCATTATGAACTTTATTAGAGAGCATCAAGGACGACCAGATCGGCTTAAAGGCGCTTGAGGAATACGAGGTTCGGCTACAAATTGGCAGTCAGAGCAATGAAGTTGTACCATAAACTGTTGGTTTTAAGGTATAAATAATTTTTAATGTATTTTGTATTCAGAATAAGTATTTTTTATATTTTATGTCTAATATATATATATTTTTTTTGTTGGGTTACCATGTCAAATCTGTTTCTTCTATTCGGTTGTTGAAGATATCTTTAGAATGTTCAACGTTTCAGCTTTCGTTCAGTTTTATTTATATAGATGAATAATTTCTATAATTTGTAATGTTATGCCTTTTATGTTGTTATTTTGAATTATCGACATGTTGGTTGGTTGTTTTACTTCGTTGTATTCAATAGAAGATGTCTTAATGCAATGGACTTAATATTATATCTGCTTTCATCTTGGTTGTTCTCTTTCTTTCATTAATCGTTAATTAATATGTCAATTATATAATTAGTTTTTTAAGCTCAAATAATTTTATTTTAGTTTATCATTTATTTTACATTGGAAACTTAACCTATTGTATATAGTTAATTTTTATTGAACATTTTACTTTTAGATCTTCGAAATATAAATATGATATATTGTTTTCTAAAAAATATTTTCATTTTTATTTTTTCAAGAAAAAATATTTGGCTATGGAAAAACAGAAGGCGAATGATGACAAGTTGAATGAAAATTATACTTCAAATAGTAGAGGAAAAGAGAAAGTGTGATTTACCTCAAATGGTGCGGAAAGCGAAAGGGAAAATGTCAATAGTAATGTGGTACGTGTCTAATTACTAAGGTTAATTATTTTTTAGGGTTAATTACACTTTACCCCCCTGTAGTTCAAATGTCGTCACTTACCTCCCTATGATTGTTGGGCTTAAGTGCAAAGGTTACTCTGATAATGGAAAACGTGAAATGTCGATTTTGCCCTTCCATAATTATTCACAATTATTGGGGTGTAAAGTGTAATTAACCCTTAGCTCGTTCAAAAAATTCTTTCTCTCTCTAAAAAAAATGGGCTCTAATTCTTTCATCTCAAGAGTCGCCGCCGTTGCCATCCACTAATCGCGACGGTATCCCCTCCCGCCGATCCCATATCCGCCATCGCCATCCACGCATCCATCCGCCAGTTGAGACGGCGCCTCCTCCCTCTGGTCTCAGATCCGTCGCGCCTTCCCTCCGGTCCCAGATCTGCAAGAACGACGACCTCCACCCCTCCGATCCCAGATTCGTTACTTCTATGGTAAGATTTGAAAAAAAAAAAAATTAGATTAATTTTGTTTTCATCCATTTGATTTTCTAAATTTCTCCCCGTTCTCATAAATTCGTTCTTGATTTCAATGTCGGTGGTTTCTTTATTTTCTTCGCATAATGGTATTGGATCTACAGATTTGATTTCAAATGTAGGTAGTTTTAAATTTTATAGGGATAATTTCATTTTATTAGATAACAACCTCCTCTCAATCTAGGGATTTTTTCATTAAATATCTCCCTCATCTCAGTTAATTGGTGTTTGTTTAATGTTCTTGTTCTTTCATTTTTGTTCGCAGAAAACTGGATGGGTTCGATCAATTTTTGTTCGTAGAAAACAGGGGTTTTGATCAGTTTAGGTTTTCGATTCCGTTTTTTATTTTGAAATCATTGGTTGTGTTTGATCGGCCTGGCTTTGGCCGATCTCGAAACCCAGATGTAATGAAAGACATTATTGTGTATGAGAACAGCTACATAAGGTTTATTTTTTCTCCTGTAAAGTTGTGATTCAGTTCATGGATTTCCATTTTCTTTTCCCTTGTGTTTATGCATGATGTATTTTTTTTCTCCTGTAACATTGGAGTTAATTTTAGCTTGAAAATTTTGCAATAAGTTTTGAATCCAGTGGGCCGTTGATTTTGGCATTTTCCAACGGATTTTGCCTCTGATTTTGTATAGGGTTTCAAACATCAAATTCATGGCCGACACCGAAGAGCTTCTGATTGTTTCATAATTGATTTCAAAAATGTTAGATTCGATTAGCTTTTGATTTTAAATATGTTTACTTATTTAATTAGATCTAAGAGAAGAAACCACCATGAATAGGGGCTCGCTGAACTGTGAATTCATTTTTTATGATTTTTTTTTTTAATTGATGTTCCCCCCATCAATCTATATACACACAAAAACACCATATCAAGATGTGTTTTTAGGTCAAAACACCAAAGAAGGGGGCCTCCTTTCATGACTAGTGAAGAGAAAGAAGATGGCCAAACTTCCGGAGAGAGAGGAGAGAGAGAATCAAGTGAGTTCAATTTTTAAGTATTTTTGACACTTTATACCCCTAAAGTTTGACCATTATTTCTTTTATTATTTAATAAAAACAAGACTTTTTTTTTTTTTTTTTGTCTTTTAGTTTTTACTCTTTTTTTATTTCGTTTTTTATAAAGAAACTTTTTTCAAAAAAAAGGTTACAATTAAATTGAAATATTTTAAAAAATTCAATGAAATAAAATTTAATTTAATTTCAATTGAATTCAATTCAATTGAAAATATTTTTATTTGAATTCAATTGAAATATTTTAAAAATAAAATTAAAAATATTTTCAATTGATTTGAAGTCAATTAAAATATTTTTACTTGAATTCAATTGAAGTAAATTCAATTAAAATATTTTTAAAATTTGAAATTAAAAATATTTTCAATTGAATTCAAGTAAAAATATTTTCAATTGAATTGAATTCAATTTCATTTAAAAATATTTTAAGGAAGAAGAAACAAAATACACAATAATCTCTCAAGATATTGAATATTATATATAGAAACATGGAGGGTAAAATGGGAACAAGAAAAATGCATTTTGGAAGGAAAAACACAAAAGATATGTCCATCCTCGTTGCTGGCGCGTGAGGCGCACATCTGTCAACTTTGACAGAAAGTATTAGAATTGCACTTAGGCCCAAGACCATAGGGAAGGTAAGTGGCGACGTTTGAACCACATGGAGAATAAAGTGCAAATAGGCCAAACCACAGGGGGTAAAGTGTAATTAACCCTATTTTTTAGTTTTAATTATCACTGTTTTATTATCCAACAATAATCACATATTTAATTTATAAAATATTATTTATCCTAATCTAACATGTCTAATGTCACACTAACAAATTGTATAAACTAATCTCAACAATATGTTAAAAATCTGATATAAAAAATAAAGTACAAATAATAAACTAAAAATGATAGAACGAAAACCTGAATATCTATTGTGAAAGAACTATGTCTAAGAAGTATATCCATTGTTTATTAATAAATCCTAAACCGAATGGTACTACATCAAAATACAACCATAATGAAAAATGAAAATTAGTAAATAATTATCCTTCAAATGAATAATGATAACTATTTGTGTTCATGTTAGGTTTATACATCTCGCTTTTATCCCACTACTAAATATTAACATGTTCTCTGTCAGCAACAATAAAAAATAATTCAATAGTATAGATAATTCCTAAAGACATACATTTTAAAAAATCTTAACATGAAAGTAAATATAACAAGAATATATTTAGTTGTGGTTTCAAATGTATAGTTATTTATCTAATATGACTTTGTATTTATACTCTTGCATTTGTGGTGATATTGAATTATCCGTATTCTTATTTATACCGTAGTTTATTACATGCTATTTATGATTTCATGTAGTACCAATTTTAGTTCGTACTTTGTCACACTCTCCTCCACTGTTCTTTTCCATTTCTTCAATCTAGAAAATTAAAGATTCAACCCCATATTATTTATAGGTATTCAATGATAATGTCATATCAAAATCTGCTATATCCCAGCGAATACAAAAGGAACGAGAGAGGTTTAGTTGTCCGATTTTAGAATGTCAAGAAAGTGGAAAATCCTACACAGGTGACATTGCAAAACATTTAGCACAACCGACGTGTCAAGACGTTCTCTGGCTCAACGAGAACGAAAAGAACGAGAAAGAGCTAATCAGGAGAGATGTGATCGCTTCAATAAGGATAATCGTGAATGTATGGAGGGAGGTCAGTCGTTTTTGGGAGAATCATCAGAGCCTACGCAAAACGAAGAATGGTTACACATGTCTCTATATCATTAACAAGCACAAGTCGATATACCTTTATAATTCTCAGTGATCAAGTTTCTTCTCTAGTAATGGAAAATGAAATGAATTCCACTTTTGAGGCCAATTTGACGTCCCCACCAAATCTTACTAAAACGTTTGTGTCCACAACACCCAACAACCACTCAACGTTGGTTAAGCAAACAATTATACCTTCTAAATATATAGCACCCAACAAGAACAACATATCGAAACGTGCTCTAGCTCAATGAGAACAAAGAGAATGGGAAAGAGCTGATCGAGAGAGGTGTAATTGCTTTAATAAAGATAATTGTGAATGCTTGGAAGGAGGTCAACCGTTTTTAGGAGAATCATCAGAGCCTATGCTAAAACAAAAAATGGTTACAACAGTCTCTGTGTTATCAGCAAGCACAATTCGATATACCCCTATAATTCTCAGTGATCAAGTTTCTTCTCCAGGAATGGAAAATGAAATGAATTTCACTTTTGAGGCCAATTTGATGTCCCCACTAAATCGTACTAAAACGTTTGTGTCCACAACACCCAACAGCCGCTCAACGCTGGATGTTGAGCAAACAATTACATCTTCTGAATATGTAACACCCAACAACAACGACATATCAAAACGTGATCTAGCTCAACGAGCATGAAGAGAACGAGAGAGATTTAGTCAACAAAATATTCGGAATAGTCAATATTTAGAAAGGAATAGAAGACTACTTGAATAATCATCTCAACCTCTACTACAACAGAGAATGATTATACAATCATGTGGGCCATCAGTAATTACGAGTCCATGTGCCCCTAGAATTGTGGACCTTCTTAGGGATCGCACTATTTCATCATCTGTGGCTAATGAAATGAATTCTATTGTTGAACCAAATTTACCTTTTCCATGTAATCTTACTGAAACATTTGTTACCTTGGCTCCGAATGAATGCTCAAAGCCCAAAGTTGAGGAACCAATTGTATTGCTTGGTATAAGGTATTATACTAAGGTGGCGTTTGGTAACCGTTTCTGTTTCCATTTCAACAGTGGGATGGGATGAGAATTTTGTTTTCTTCTTGGGAGTAGAATCGCATTTGGTAACGATAATTTTTTTTTTTTTGGGAAGAGAATTGTGTTTGATAATGATTTTATCTTAAAATCTTTTTTTTTTTTTTTTTTTTTTTTTTTTTTTTTTTTTTTTTTTTTTCTGTTTTGGCCTGACAGTGGTGAAATTCATGAAATTCATCTATTGACGATGGGATGGTTACAAATTTGATTCCTCATCGGTATAATTGACGATGCATGCCCTCCTTCGTGCGATAACCCGGAACTTTTTGTTTCCACAAACCTTAATGAAAGCTCAACCGTAGCAGTTGAAGAAACAATTCTACCTTTTGGGAGTAGATGGTGAGTTTATTTTTCATCTAATTATATACGACATTCACAAATATGTTGTTAGAATCTATAATAATTTTATTATTTATCAAATGTAGGCCGCCGAATACTACCAATGATGAGTTTTACGATAATCAAGATATTGAAGAGTTGAACAATCCATCTGCTAACCGTGATGCTCATACAAGTGAAAATCGACACTCACTTGGTAGAATGAATGTCATGTACCCTCATTATTTTGCATTACACTGGATGGATAAGAGATTAACAAGATCATCTGAACAATGTCCTCTCTTCGGCACATGTTGCTTATAAGGAAAAATTAGGCTTCCATTACTTCTCACATCTCCTCTACAAATTAAAACGTTATATGATGGTAATGATGATAGATCAAAATTATTCCGACGTTATGCTAGAGAATACAATGCAAGTAACACTTTTACAAGCCTTGGTTCCAACTTGGATACAAGGCTACTTTCCGGAAGAGGCCCAACATTACTATACATGGAGAGTTGCGTTATCGGACAGGAGCATTAATTCCAGATCCGGGACAAGATGCCATTTATTCTCAATAGTACATCCACGATCCTGATTTTGCTTTTAGCGTGAGAAGCCGTAGAAATCATCATTTGAGAATGGATATTTTGTAAACTATTTAAGATATATTGTTGCAACATAATGCATTCGTAGATAAATTTCGTCAAGCCTTTGCGATTTTAAATCAATTAGATTTGGAACAACAAACGTTGTCTGCTTTTCTTCACTACACTGCATCTACGGATCATTGGCGATATAATATGCCAATAACAGATGAGGTGGCCGTTATATTACCGGGGGATGGAACTGAAACCAGCGTGATGAGAGATGTTGTTTTACATTTAAGGAGGGGGCAATGAACTAATGAAAATCAATTAATGTCTTCTTGCTTATCTATCATTGCATTACATTTTGTTGTTCCCTTTTGATGAGCTTGGATGGGAGTCTGAATTTAGACAATAGGATGTGATTCACGGTCAACACACAAACGCTCAACTAACTCAAATGAAATTTTATAGATACCGTATGTTTGAAAGGCCGACAAAGTATTTGACAATTCTAAGAAGAGAAAAATTATTTCAAGAGTTCTTGGTAGATGTTTGGGCTGCAACCGAGTAAAATAGGTTGAATTACTTTAGGCAACATCAACCATACCTTCGTAGTGAACTTTATCAAAGTCTTACTGATATAGCATTAGATGGGATGGAGCCTAATCAAATAGGTCAACGAATAATTTTGCCATCATCTTTTATTGGTAGTCTAAGACATATGTTTGAAATCTTTTAAGATTCAATGGCTATAACACGGTACCACCATCATCCTGACGTGTTTCTTACCATGACTACGAATCCAACTTAGACAAAAATCACTAAAGCTTTATTGCCACATCAACAACCAACTGATCGTCCAGACTTAATTGCCCACGTTTTCGAGTTAAAAAAGAATTGTTTTAAATGAAAAAGATTGAAAACACTCGAGTATTTGGAGAAAAAAAAGTTGTCAATGTTTTTACAATTGAGTACCAAAAAAGAGGTCTACCACACATGCACTTACTTATATTTCTTGATGATCTAGACAACATTAGAACTTGCGACCAAGTAGAAAAAATAGTTTGTGCTGAATTTCCAAATCCAAATGAAGAGTTAGAACTCTTCGAGACTGTAAAAAAAAATGCATGGTTCACGGACCATGTGGTGCTCGAAATCCTCAAGCCCCATACATAGAGAACGGTAGATGCACTAAGAAATATCCACGAGATTTCGCAGAGTATACATCGATGGATCAAGATGGATATCTCATTTACCGTCGTCGTGATAATGACAAAGTTTATATCGTGAGAGAGCAACAAGTTGATAATAGAGATGTCGTCCCATACAATCCGTACCTTTCCAAGATGTTCAACTGTCATATTAATGTTGAAGTATGTACTGGGATTAGGTGAGTCAAATATATCCACAAGTATATATATAAAGGAGGTGATATGACGACATTGATTTTGGGAATGATGGATGAGATCAAGCAATATCTTGATGCAAGATACATTAGACCGTCTAAGGTGTACTGGCGGTTGTTGAGTTTTCCTTTGCACGATGAGAATCCAACAGTTGTTCGATTGGCGCTCCATTTGCCTGGAATGCATCCAATTATCTTCAATCCTATTGAAACAATAGAATCTATCATTTCTCGAGCTCAGTCACAGAAGTCGACTTTGACAGAATTTTTTGCATATTGTGATGCACCTGCTTCTGCACGTGCATATACTTATCAAGAGTTTCCCCAGCATTTTGTTTAGAATAAAATGAATTTTTTTTGGAAACCACAACAGAGGGGATTTGCCATCGGCAGAATAAAATTTGCGCCTCCCAATTCAGGCTAACGATTTTATCTACGTCTACTATTAACCATAGTCAAAGGACCGCAATCATTTAGGTGTCTACTCGTTGTTAACAATGTCGAACATAAAACGTTCAAAGCCGTATGTGTAGCAAGGGGGCTATTAGAAGATGATGGTGAATGGATACAATGTCTTCAAGAGGCATCTATTATGAGTATTGAATATCAACTGAGAATATTATTTTGTGTCATTTTTACACAATGTTCCCCTATAAATCCATGTAAATTGTGGGATTAATTTTGGATGCATATATGTGATGATCTCCCACACAAACTTCTCACGTTGTTTTCGATACTTGTCCCAAGTGAGGCACAGATTAAAGACAACGGTTTGTATTTTTTGAATCAACTACTTCAAGAATCAAGCAAGAGCTTAGCAGATTTTTCGCCGATTCTACAACCTATCCAAAATTGGAATATGGTAATTGGAAATAGATTAATATGGGAACATCATCAAATGCAAAATGAAGCTCAACAAGGGAATGTGCAGTGTAATATTGATCGTCTCAATGAAGGCCAACGTGTTGCATATGAAGCAATCACTTCATTGGTGCTCGGAGATTTAGGAAAAATGTTATTTTTGAATGGTGGTGTCGGTACGGGAAAAACGTTTCTATATAATACCATAGCAGCTAAATGTCGTAGCCTCGGTCATATTGTCATTACTGTGGCATCGTCCGATATTGCATCTCTATTACTTAAAGGAGGTCGAACTGCACATTCCACGTTTCGCATTCCTCTGGACATTCTTGATAATTCAATTTGTCATTGCAATAAACAATCGTTGCATGTCGAATTATTTAGAGAGACAAATTTAATTATTTGCGATAACGTTTTGATGCAACATAAGTACTGTGTTGAGTCCGTGGATCGTATGCTACGAGATATTTGCAGTAATTCAAATCCATTCGGAGGTATCACGGTCGTTCTTGGAAGAGACTTTCGACAAATTCTACCTGTCATACCTAAAGGTATTGGTCAACAAATTGTGGCACCGTTGTTGAGACGTTCATTCCTTTAGAATGATATACATGCCTTGACTTAGAATTTAAACATGTGCCTAATAGTAGCAGCATTGAAAATACAGAGTTTTCAAGATATTTACTTTAAGTAAAATTTCATTTAAACATCTTTTAACATTCTTTCATTTACAATAGATTACTTATATATGCTTTGAGACTAAATTATTCATTAAAATTTGTTTTTTTTAATAGGTTGGCAGTGATCTGCATGAAATCATACAACTGCCATCAACCATACACAAGTGTCGTAATGTAGCCGAACTAATATCATCAGTTTATCCACATCTAAATACACCTAGCATTGCTACCCCTGCATTTCTAACCAAACGTTCCATCATTTCTGTAAGAAATGACGATGCCATGTTATTAATTCGACCGCTTTAAATATTTTTCCTGGAGAAACGATCACATATCTGGCTGCGGACAAAATGTCTGAAGATGATGGAGTCGATCGTCAAATTACAAATCGTTATCCTAATGAGTACTTGAATTCCTTGGATCCTCTAGGATTACCTCTATTTCAGTTAGATTTGAAAATTAGATGTCCAATTATGTTATTGAGGAATATCGCACCAAATGATGGACTTTGTAATGGCACACAATTAATGGATGTTAGGTGTTCTTCACGTGTAATAGAAGCTCGAATATTAACAGGGGATAAAGTAGGAAATTTGACATTCATTTCGAGAATATCCTTGATGCCGTCGTCTTCTGAATTTCCTTTTCAAATAACAAGACGTCAGTTTTCAATTCGTTTGGCGTATGTTATAATGATAAATAAATCACAAGGATAATCAGTGAAATTTGTTGGGGCTGATTTGACTACACCGATTTTTAGTCACGGTCAACTATACGTGGCCCTATCAAGATGTACATCATTTGATCGATTAAGTGTGCTTCTTTCCAAATATGGATCTCTATCCACAACAAATATTGTTTATCTGGAAGTATTATTGTAACTGTAATTGTCTCAATTGATGCAACATTTAAAGTTCTATTGAAAAATGTCAAATTATTATAGATTAGTTGTCTATTTTTTGTTTGATGTTTGGGACGTCCTATTCTAGCAATGTCGTAGGTGACTTTTGTTCTAAGATTTAAATGTTATTAAATTATATTGATGTTTAACTATTAAATGAAATAGGTGCAGAATAGTTGTCTCGATTATTAAATGTTTATGACAAATAAGATGTTGTATGTTTTACACCCATTGTCACAACCCGTCTCGGACTCCCATCATCCCGAGGCTGGCGTGACTATAGCATGACATCACCAAAAACCAAACAACCTAATAAATATGACAATATACACCCACTGTATAATACATACACTTATTATGGGGGCGCACCCGGCCCGAAGTTTTTCCTAACTAAAAGTATTTATCCCTGAACCATCTTGGATTCGCCTCTGACAGCTTCTCTTAACCATCCACAAGACTCCATTCCATAGCTCTACCTAGTGCCAATAGGGGACCGACTCCTAGCCGTTGTATCTGCGAGTGTACTGCCTTCTTAGTAAAATATTTTTTAAAATATTAATACGTTCTAAATATTTCCACAATTTAGTATGGATCAAGTATAGGTATATAAGCAATGAAAATAAAATGATATAGATAAGTTTCATCCAAATCCATCTAGTACAAAATCCCACCAAACATCATAATGAATGATATCACGCCAACTAATATACGTAAAACGCCACATCTCAAGCACACACCACCAACACACACACACTGGCCAGCCCTAGTGAATGTTTTAACCTCACGATCGGGAGTTGCAACGGTACCGTAACATTCATAGGAATGCCTTCCTACGAAATATCCACACCCCTTTTTGGGGAGAAATACAATCCACACCCCTTCCGGGGAGAACAACCATGACATCGTCAAAATCAGATACAATATCGTCGAATTGCAACTCAATAAATATCACTTACTCAAAATCATCAAACCACCACGTCTACCACTTTTCTCAAACCAGCTTTTAAATTCAAAAATCATATTTTATATCTTCTTTTAAAGAAAACGTCCGATTTTTATCAATACCATTTTCCACCATTTATTTTTAGAAAACCAGGCATTTTTAGAAAAATAGATGTTTCCTATCCTCTTTTTTAAAACACCGTCTGATTTCACCAAATCCAACCGAAATTCATTTCCACCTTCTTTTTTTAAAAAAAACCATCGAAATCCAATTTACCAAATTATTCAAATTCTGCTTGATCCATATTATTTATAAATGCATACAATTTAAATAATCACATATCTCATCACATATATTTATAGAAAAATAGTCTAGCAAGAAGACAATACACTCACCTTGATTCCTGCGTTGAAAAACTATTACCGTTCAAATCCTACTGGACCGCTGGCGCCTGCGAACCTAATAGCGATAGGGTCTAAATTAATATTTTATTTTAAATAACCCAACCTACAATGTAAAGCTTAAATTTCCTAATTCCCTATTTTTCAGATTTTTATTATGAAAAATTATCATTTTATCTGTTCCGTTATGTTGATATTCATTCCTACTAATTTATTTAGATTGACGATTAACAAAATATCAATACGGTTTTGAAATTCCTTCTATGATTATAAAACTTTAATACCAACAATTTAATTTAACAAAAATAATACCTAATTTAAAATTCTTCCTGGTTCCGAAACCCCAGCCGGCCTCAGATTGGGTTTTTAGATTTTCCTGGAGTGGTTCATGTATTTTTTTTATTTTTTTTTTCTACCCCTTTTCCCTTTTTTTTTTCTCCGTTTCTTCCTGTTCTGACCACCTTTTTCCGGTTCTGTTTCCCGTTTCTGATGCCGCCGGCCATCTCTCTCTCTCTACTATTACTACCCCATTGGAGGCTTCGTACGACTCGCCACCCTCACCGCTGGCCATACTCCATCCCCCACTACCGATCACCGACCACTACCGACCACCCTATCACCAAACGCTCCTACCCACAAAACTTCCGCCACCATTGTTGACGGCCCGTTCACGCTGCCCCCTTCACACCCACACGGTCGCACACGGCGTTCGGAGCACACACATACAGCAACCAAAACACTCAGTACCACACGCACAGTAGACACACACCCGCACGCACAACTTTCTCTCTCTAACTCACCGCCGGCGGAAACCGGCGACAGCGGCGACCACCCCGACACCCTCGTCTGACCGAACGGAACACGCCCAAATCCTGATCTCATACCCACATGCGACCCACATGCACAACCATACACACCCACACACGATCGGTACAAAAAAAAAAAAACAAAGCATCTACACACGCAACGTCGGAACGGAACAACGCACACTCACCTCCGACTGCTTGACGGTCCGAGCGACGGATAACTACACATATACACAATCTGACCGGAAGGAGGGCCACCACCCACGCCGGACTGCACCCCATCGCCGGCGAACTCACCATCTCGAACCTTCTCCTCTTCCTCTCGATTTTCTTCTTTTTTTTTTTTTTCCCAATTTCCTCTTTGGAGGTGCTCCCCTACTAAATTTCACGCATATACATATACATATATATATATATATATATATATATGCATGATAATAGTGGATATCTCTTGTTCCCTTCACGCCACGTCGCCATTTTTCGATTCCCTTTGTCTCCGGCCGAAATCCACGGCACCGACCACAATTTGGTTTTGTATATATGTATAAAAATATTTTTTTTGTCTAATTGCTCTTTCCTCCCCTCTTCTCCTTAAAATCTTTATTTTAAATCAATTTTGTTTTTTACAGTTTTAGAAATTATAATTTCACCCTAAATTTATTTATTATTATTTTATATATACATTTTTCCCCTCTTTTGTCAATTTGAACCTCAAGTTTAAATTTGATGTTTCTAAATTTTCAATTTTTGCCCCTAAACTTTTTTATTTAAATTTTTGATTAAAAAATTTCCCGAACTTTCCCAATGCTCTAAAATGTACTTACAATGACATGCGTGCTAAACCGGGGTCTTACACCCATGCCTTCAGGCACAGGTTATACACTAGTATCTTAAACAATGGTTCAATTGAAAAACAAAAAACTAAAATAAATAAATAAAAAATGATAAACTATACTTTTTGTCCTCCAACTTATAAATTTATGTATACGTGGTCCTCAAATTAAAGATCGCAACCATTAGATTATTAATTCAATTAATTTGGATTGAATTAAGGGGCATCGACCATTCACTCTTATTTTGATATGGAAATTAACAATTTAACCCAATTAGTTTTTTATGCACTAATCACTCCTCTTTTAATTTAGCGGACTAATTTATCGCTCTTAAATGAGTTCATACTTTCTTTATATTTGTTGCATCCCTAAAATCATGGAACAAAACATGGTAATAAACTACCAATTAAATTGAACACGAAACCTACAGTTTCTCCTAATTGTGATTGTTGTTCAATAATTTTTTTACACCACAATGATCTATTAATCATGATCTTCAAAATGAGATATTAATATTTTTTTTTTTGGAATTATGAACTAAGATACATGTGAATGTTATATGTAACATTAATTACGATGTTAATGTTATATATAATATTACTATAATCAATATGTTCTCGTGAATGTTGAATATAACATCCAATATAATAGAAATAACATCAATTAATATTAATAATAACATAAATTATATGCACGTTGAATGTAACATGACTTACTGATAAATGTGATTTGAATGTTGAATGTAACACTCAACATTGTTTGATATTGTATGAGACCATATTAATTGTGACATGAATGTAAAAATTGAAAATTCTAAAAATTCCGTGTTGAATGTAACATGAATATGAAAACTGAAAAATTCTGAAAGTATCATGTTGAGTGTAAACATGAATCTGAAATTAATGAAAAAATATTGAATTTGATATCATTTTAAAGATCTTATTGAGATGAATCTGAATATATGATTCGATTGTAAAAGAAATGTGGACAACAAAATTTATTTTGATTTTAATAAAATAATTATGTGTGAAACCTCCAAATATGAAATATCTCAATCCCGCGAATCATGAATGGGCAAATTAGTCATACTAATTTTTGCGTTTTTTGAAATCAAGACTAAAAGGTTCATAAAGTGTAAAATAGGAATGTTTGGTTCATTTTAAACTAGTTGGCATCAATTGGCAATTTGATACTTAATTTAGGCTTAATTGGTAATTGTCCCTTGAATTAATGGTAAGTGAATTGCACTGTAATTTTAAGTGGAAAATAAGTAATTTAACCTTAAGGTTGCGTTTGGGTAAGAGATTTGTAAATGATGAGATTTTAAAATCTTGAATTTTGAAATCCCATCATTTACAAATTCCTTATTTGGATAATTATTTTAGGCAAATAATTTGATCGTGTAATTTTATAATTCCCTTTTCAGAATAAGTAAAATATTTGTAAATGTAATCTAAAAATCATTGGATTTTAAGGGGTTATTGTATATTTTCTTTTCATTTTTTTCCGAAGACAACCACCATCATCGCCGTGGTCGGTGTCGGCGGCGACGGTGGCGATCAGATCTGGAAGGTAGAAGAATTAAGCTAGAAATATCTCATTTGATGGATTTATAAATGACACCTAAAACAAAAAGATTTAGAAATCCTCTTTTTACCTTATTTTTTAGATACAAGGGATTTTACCAATTTCTCCTAATAAATACCCAAACAAGAAATTTGTCAGAATGAAATTTTGTAATCCTTTGAACAAATCAAATCCCTCCCTCAAATATTTTACCCAAACACAACCTAATTTTTTTTTCTTCCTCGTTCTTCTTCATCATTAAATCATTGACTTTACCTCTGTTTTTGCCACTTCATTCCGGATCTTTAAACTAGTTCATTTTTTCACAAATCAGTCAGCATAATGTCGTTCAATTCCTTTATACCAAACAAAACTTCAATAAAAAAAAGAATATGAGAACAATTATTTTATTTTTCAAGAACTATGTTCCTAAAAACAGTACTAAAAAGAGAATAAATTAATATCTTAGAAACGATTGAGTGTTCATTTAAATCCGAATTTTGTGGCTTCAATTCCATGATACCAACTGCTACCCAAACAAATAGGGTATGCCAAATTTAGACTGAATAGTTAACGATCTCAAATATGTGTCTCGGAACTAAAACGAGACTAAAACAGCCATGGCTAAGAACCAAACATGAGTAGACTAAATTTCAAAATTTGACGAATATTGTTGGGGGAGAGTTGTAAGAAAATAGAGGTGGAAGACTGAGGTGGCGTTTGGTTAATGTTCCCATTTTTCTCAACCCATCTGGAATGAGTTGGAGAATTCTGTTTCCTTTTAGGAACAGAATTGCGTTTGATAACGATAATTTTTTTGTTTTGTTTTGAGAATAAAATCGCATTTGATAACGATATTATCCTAGAATTGTTTCCTCACAATTGTTTTTTTCTTTTTATTTATTTCTTTAAGCTTACACCGAAGAACAAGAAATCAAGAACACTAATTCTAAGAGATCATCAAGAAATCATTAAGAAATCAAGAACAAACCCTAAACCAAAATCAAGAACTAAACCCTAAATCAATTTGAACAATGAAATCGAAATTGATTTCGTGATCGATTTCACTAACGAAATCATAATTGAACCCTAAACTAAAATCAAGAACCAAACCCTAAATCGATTTGAGCAATGAAACCAAAACCTGAAGCCTAAACCAAAGTCAAGAACCAAACCCTAAATCGATTTGAGTAATGAAATCGAAATCAAATCGAAAATCGAAATCGATTTTGAAGGAGAGGAGGAAGAACGATTTCGACGAAGACAAAGGGAGGAGGAGGAATGATTTCAAGGAAGACCATTTCGCGAAGACGATGGTGATGATTGTGGGGGTAATGGCGTCGGAGGCTACAAAATTGGAGGAAGAGTTAGTCGGAGGCCAGGAAATCAGTTGAAACGAAATCAGAGCCTTATTTTGTCGGTGGTTGAGAAATCAAAGCCTTATTTCATCGTTGGAGGCTGAGAAATCGCTGGCGATGGCGACAACTGTGGTGGCAATGGGAGGCCGATTTTATCGTAGGTTGCGAGGCGGGAGACGTCAACTGCAGATGGCGAAAGAACGATAGAGGCTGCAGATGACGAAGGAACGATAAAGAAGAAAGAGATGTGAAAGGAAAAAGGAAATGAAAATGAGTTGAGCCAAAGTTGAACACTGGACCAACTAACAATTTTTTAAATTCCCAGCATGTCCCTCATTTAGGATGGGTTAGGTTAGACACACAAAAAAAAAATGTTTATCATTTCCTTAGAATTTTGAGAATCAATTCTCATTTTTTTTTATTGGGTTGGGTTGAGTTTTGTGTTGCCAAACGTGTTCCCAAAAATCAATCCCAGAATTTTTGGATTGAGTTGAAATAGAAACACTAACCAAACTGAACGACTTGTTGGGAGCAAAAGGACAATGATGTGAAGAAAATGAGTTTAAAGTTTGGAGTTTATCCCTTAAAATAATATGTGCAACTTCCATGCCACCATTTTTCATCCAAATTAACAAAATTATTAACAAAAGGGCCCATAAAATAATTGCTAAAAGTTGAAGGAACAAATTGCCACGACCTTAAATTAGACGGCTACATAAACATAAGCTTACAAGTTGGTGGATAAAAATGTAATTTACCATTAAAAAGGATAAATGGCCAAGTATGAAGTTATGAACTCTCGTCTCAACCGATGTTAACCCTAATAGCATCGCACGACGGCGGCGGCGGCTCAATCATCTGAAGTCTGAACTCAAACGAAACAGATAAACACCAAAGGTTCGATCGGACGGCGGCGGCTCAAGGTGAAGCGTCGTCTCACTTCTAGCCTTCCCCCTCTGGCACCGACGGAGTGGCGAAGACGAACACACCGAACAGGTATGTAACCCTATTCTCTGTCTCCTCTGTGTCGCTCTCGATTTTTCTGGTGATGGAATGGCTTTTAACTTGGATCGATAGTTCTCTGCGACGTGAAGACGTATCTCTCGTCGCCGGCGCACGATTTAGCGGCGAATCTTCCGCTAATTCGCCGATCCGCGGTTCCAACCCCGATTCACTGCCCACCTATGGTGGATCCTGCAACTAAGCTATAGACTCCCATGGTTTGTATGCGCATATTTGACATGGCCTACGTCCATGGATTGCCTGCACATATTGCATACGGACTTATTAGATTATATCATGTAGATAAAGATATAGGTAATGGCTGGATGCTAACTTTGAAATTTGGAGAGCACAGATATCAATGTTAAGTATCCAATGGCTAAATACTTGATTCTTATTTTCGACTATCCTGGACGATAAATACGTGCAAAGAGAGCGAGAAGCCTATTCAGAAGACCTATCACCTCTTCTCTATCCATGCGATGTATTGCCTTGCAAAACTCATATCATCAATGCACCGTAATTTTCACTCAAGGGAGGGTTGGGGAGTATTGTCATGGAATTACTTAAGATTGATGGGCCATTTACTATATTTTGAAACTGTTAGTGTATGAGTTTATTGCTGATGATGTTTGGTCTCTGCAGTTCATTGTACGGGACAGTTTGTGTTGCAAAGTAATGGCCAATAACACTCAGTCCTCCGGTGCTCAGGTAGTATTTTTGGTTTAAAATGGAAATATGAATTATGACTTGCTTTGGCTAGATTCATGTTGCACATAGAGCTGTAAAAGTACTAATACAATCTCCGTATCAGCTAAAGTATGAAGTGTTTTTCGGTAGGGTTGTCCACATTTGTTTCACTCATCTAGAATATTGAGGTGGCTTGTTCATGATGGCATGTGGTGGGAACATATAACTAATTGTGAATATTTTTACCTTATCCCTTATGAAACACTTTTAGGGAGCCTCCCACTCCAAACCATATTTATAAATGCAACCAAGCTGCGTGAAACTAATCAATGAGTATAAACTATAGCATTTGTCACCTTTTTTTTTTTTTTTTTTTGAAAACTACTCCAATGCACATAAAGAGTCACGTCGATAATTGCCCTTGCAAAAAATTAGGTCAAAACTCAAAAGTAGCACAAAAGCACAAACGTGTAGAATATTGAAATGAATAGTAATTGACAGTAGCCTCTCTATTGCAACCTCTTTTTATATTCAACGTAAATGTGGGTTAAAAGTTATTAAAATGATCTAGGCGCACCGAGGCACAAAGGTCCCCTGGAGCCTAGGCACAAGGTGCAAGGCGAGGCATTAGCCTGTGCAAAGTCCGGCGCACAGCATAAACAAAAAACATAGAGAGTAATTGATGGCACTGTTATATTGCAAATCTTCACCCAAGAAGTGAAACCATGAAATATACAGCCTTTTGTTACTCTGGAACGAAAATTGCACGTTACAGAATTTTTGTCTTGCAGATTTGCTAAGTGTTCATATTTCCAAGTGTGATCTTTTGATCCTTCACTAGTCATTTAATTAGATTTTGGGATCTCATCTCTCTCTCTCTATCTTTCTCCCCCCTGTAACAGCCTCTTCGGCCACCATCAGTTGCATCCATGGGCCCTCAAAGTTATGGTTCTCCCTATTCTATGCAGGTCAGTATACAACTAACCTTTGTTATTTGTTGACTTCAACATCTACTTTTCCTTTCCTTTATTTACCTCTTAAAGAAATAAGTGGATTCTGGTAAGGGCATTGTGTGCAAATTCACTTTCTGCAGTTTCAAACTTCTGTTCCTTCGCAGCAAGGACAAATGTTTATACCAGCTGCTTCAGCTTCTCAGCAATTTCGTCCAGTTGGCCATGGTTTATCCTTGCCAAATGTTGGTCAGGCACCACAGTTTTCCCAACCAATGCAGCAGTTGCCTCTACGAACTAGCCAGTCTGGTCATGCTGCTCCATCATCGCAGGGTGTTTCGATGCCATACGGTCAACCAAACATGACTCTTACATCGGGCTCGGCACAATCTCAACAGGCTACTCTCCCTTTCAGCAATCAGGTTCCTGGTGTTGGTGGCCATGGGATGCATTTCTCTTCATCATATACTGTAAGAGACAACTAATATATTCTTGCCTCTGGTGTCATGGTGTAGTTTCGGAGTTCATATAACATTTTAATTGTTTTCTGTTCTTTCAGTTCACACCATCTTCATATGGACAGCCGCAAAATACATTAAATGTGCCTTCTCAGTTCCAACCTTTATCACAAGTACATTCTCCAGTTGTTCCTGTTGGGGGACAACCATGGCTTTCATCTGGAAATCAAGGTGCAGCAGTAACTGCACTGCAATCTTCATCTGCTGCCACAGCTCCGGTAGGCATCTCTTTTATATGTCCGTCTGCTATGTTGCTTGTTTGGAAAAAAGTGGTCTATTTCTTTATTCAAAAATTGTCTAGTGCGTCTTATTTTAATTTTTGTGGGATATTTATGTGCTTCTGAAATCCTTTATGTTGATTACCATTAATGTTTTTGAGAACTGTTGTTGATTACTTGATTATAGTAGCTTCACTGGAATAATTGCTATATGCCTTCATCGTTGCTATTTAAAATGCTCTGTAATCTATTTTTGATCTTATGGTTCATTAAAATTCTAATAGATGGTTGGCAGGGATATCTGCTCATGTTGAATATTATTTGTGGGACATGGGCGTGTTTCAATTCTTTGCCGTGCATGACTTTTTCCACATGCAAAACTGAAGTTTTCTTGTTTCTAAGAGCATTTGTTTGTGTTCATTACCTTTCATCTGCCTCTTCTTCATGCACAAAGTGAATATATAGCATCGTCTTGTCAATAGCTTATGAAGGCGAAGCTGTTGGTTGATTGGGGCTCTGCCAATAGTCAATTGTTGATCGGGGTATGACTGAAAGAACTGGAAGTAGACAATGTTACTTACCAATTTTAGTTGGATTGTAATGCAAGGCACGAAGCTTTATAGTTGTTAACAGCAGCAGTTTCTAGATTTTCTGCCATTGCTATTTGTCTCTAAGGTTGTCCACACTTTGGCAATATGGGGTCTATGAAATTTTTCACTATCCTGACTAAATATTATTGATTCAATGACTCGGTGCCCGTGGCAGTGGAAACTTAAAAGTTTTAATTTTAAATCCTGTTTGGGAGTTGGGGGTGGGGTTCATACCATTTTAAGTTGGTTGGTCCTGTTTAGTGATTATTACCTTCTTCCATCTGCTTCTAATGTTAGCATGTTATTCTCTCCTTGTATGTTAAATGTGAAAATCCTTCTTGTAATGCACTTCATGTCTTTGGTTCCTTTTTCCTTGTGATATTTTCGGGCCACCAATCATAGAATGTTGTAAATTAGTTATGTTTTTGTTTCTTATCTAGTTATTGCTGTTCTATCTAGTTCTGATGAAAGTGATAGCATGATATTGAAAGTTTAAAAAGTAAAGCTAAAGATTTCTTATTTGAGCATCATTCTTATGTTTTTTGGAAATCCAGGCTGTAAATGTTCCAAATACTGCTCAGCAGACTTCTGATTGGCAAGAGGTTGATGGTCCTGAAGGAAGAAGGTTGGATACTCATTGTCTCTCCTTCTGCGTCGTGTATTTTTCTTTTTTTTTTGGCAAACTTGAGTTCAATTTCTCCGTAAGGTAGCATTTTGTTGTATGGAATTGGAGCAACTTGCACTTGTTCATAGCCAAACAAAATTCAAAGCGCTCCAATTCCGTGCTTAAATACTACCTAAATCGTTTTTTCCTCCATAGTATCTCATCTCTTCCCAATGAAGCTGGGTTCTTGCTTTTTAATATTTCTCCATGGTTCGAACATTGTTCAGGTATTATTATAACAGGAAAACAAAACAATCTAGTTGGGAGAAGCCTGTCGAATTGATGACACCTACGGAGGTGATTTATTTGCTGATAGTTTTTTTTTTTTCCATTATTTATTATATATTATTTATTTTTCCTTTTTAACTTAAGGGGCGACTCTTTTAACATAAGATCCGTGCTTGCTTGATTGTTCCATATGCCTAATAATTTTGTTCCTCTTATGGATGTCGACAATTGTAGTCATAAGCAAATTGTCCAAATTTGTTTTATGTGAATTCTCCTTTTCTTTGCATGTTCTTCTACTGGTTTGTAGATGTCATGGCAAGTCAGGGGAATATAACGACTGCTCTATAAGCTCAATTTGAAGGCGGTTTCACTTTCTCAAGGCAGGCAACACTTTGTTATTTACATTTTTGTTATCATTTGGGAGCATTTTTCAATTTAAACAGATTAATGGCATAATAACAGTGTTCTTGCATTTTTTATTCCCTGTATTTTAGTGGGTGGTGGTACGTTTTGTTTGGATCTAGGTGTATGCTTCTAGGCTTTCTCCCTCAAATTTCTCCAACATAAATTGATGACTTCATTTATATTTAGTCCTATTGTTTTTTTCCCCTCATTATGCACCTCTCATTATGTGTTAGGTTGCTGACAACTAGTGTAAAATTTTGTCAGAACTCTTAAGGCATGAATTCTATTAGATTACCCTTTCGGGCGCCCCTATATGCAATGATGGGCTGGTGTCACTCGGAAGTGACACACCGTATTTTCTCCTTGATTCGGTGTCAAATAAGCAAGGGTTGATTCATTAAGGTTGACTGTGCGGATAAGAAGTTATTCCATGCCAGAGGTTTGCAACTTTGAATCTAGGAACACTTCTGGGAAATATGAGAATTGGTGGACGCGATGAGTGGATAGATGATTAATATTTTGTGCTTGCAATAAATTAGTGTGAGAGAGAGAAGTCTAGGGAAATTGAGATTACGGGTAAAAATTGTGTTATATGGGGAAGGAAAAACAAAGGAATTGGGTGGAGATTATGGTAGATAGAGATATAAAGGATAGTGTGGTAGATTTGAAGATAGTTATAGGAGGGAAAGCAATTAATGTAGGCTCCTCAAGTTGGGTTGCAAGGTGATTATAGACTTTTGGGGAGCTGATGGATGGGGTTCTTCAAGGTACACTTGTCCAAGAGAAGATATTTATTGGAGGAGATTTGAATGGGCATGTGGAGAAGGATTGTAGGACATAGGAGATAGTACACGGTGGTTATGGATTGGGGAAAAAGAATGCAGTTGGAGAGAGGATTTTAGATTTTGTTATGGCGTTTGATTTAATGCTTTGAATACATGTTTCGGGTTGTGAGATAGGCACCTTGTCACATTTAAGAATGACCTACGATTTGCCAAATCAACTTTGTTCTTTCTAGATTAAAGGATCGTTTAGTATGTAGGGATCGCAACATCGTACTTAGAGAGAGTATTGCTACTCAATATAGATTGATGGTAACCGATTTAAAGTTTAAGGGGTGGAAGCAGGAGTTTAAGGTACGTAGGCAAAAGAATACAACGGAGAAATCTAAAGGGAGAGAAAATAAAAGTTGTTTAAACATAAAATCAACTATGACTTATGAAAGAGACACGATGAAATGAACAAAATGTGGGATGATATGGCGAGTCATAGTAGTAGAGATATAAGAAGAATGTGCTAGGATTATGTAGCGAAAGGGGTTCACAGTATAAAGTTGGTGGTGGAACGAGGAGATTCAAAAAGTAGTTTGGGCGAGAAATTATATTATAACAGTGTCAAATTGTTGGAGTATTGAGAACATGGAGAGGTACAAATGGGCAAAAAAGAAGGAAAGAAAAGTTAAGAAAGAGTTAGGGTTTAGGGCTTATGATGATTTGCATAAAAGTTAGAAACAAAAAATGAAGAGAGGGCTATATATAAACTTGCTAATGGACGTGGAATGAATAATAAAGATTTAGGAAGTGTTAGGTTTATCAAAGATGTGGACTGACAAATTTAGTGATGGAAGAAAAGATTATGGAATGATGAAGAAGTTATTTTATGGCTTATTCAATGTGAGCAGTGTTTAGGAATCAAGTTTAGAATGGCCTAGTTCTCCTCTAGGTAGGATTCATAGGTTTCATAGGAGAATAAGCTTTGGAAGTTAGAATAGCAGTAAGGAAAGATGAGTAATGAAAAAGAAGTAGGACCAGATAAGATTCCTATGGAGGTTTGGAAGAGACAAAAGAGTTTTGGAGATCTTTGGATAGATTGGTTTACTATCAGCGCATAGCTTATGAGTCAAATTATGAAATTTTGGGAGAGAGTGTTAGAATATAGAGTAAGACATGAGATGAAGAATCAATTTGGATTTTTGTTCCGGTCAATGGATGAAGCAAGACATTTACTTAGGTTATTGATGGAGAAATGTAAGAACAAGAAGTAAGATTTACATATGGTTTTTGTGGGCTTGGAAAATGCTTATGATCAGTTGCCCAAAGAAGTATTTTGGTTGATTCCAATGATTACTGGTGTTCGAACCGTAGGAGGTGCTACTTATGCCTTTCTAATTAATATATGTTTACATCAAGACCGTCTTTAGGTCCTTACCTCTTTGTTTTAGTGATGGAGGAACTTAGGAAACATATTCAAGATGGTGCACCAAGGAGTGTGTTGTTGTAGCTAACATAGTACTAGTTGATGACTATAAAAGAAGTCTCAACGTTAAGTTAGAACATCGGAAGGAAGCGTGATAGTCTAGGGCCTTCAAATCAATAGATTCAAAAAATAATATATGCATTGCAATTTGGTAATGTTCGAAGAGATTATTACATAGTAGAAGTTGTAGATATACTTAGGTTTTAAAATTCAGGGTAATTGAGAAATCGATGACATTACTCATGGAGTCAAGGCAATTAAAGTAGAGAAATGCAATTGGAGTGATTTGTGACCGCACGATACCATTGAGATTGGAAGGAAAATTCTATAAAGATGTAATAAGTCTGACAATTTGCTATGGTTTAAAATGTTAGCGGGTAAACAAGAAGCATGTTTAGAAAGTAGGTGTAGCAAAAATGAGGATATTAAGGTGGATAAAGTAGATTGTGCTCAGACCTAAGAACACTTGAGATGAGACAATTAAATATGATTTGATTGCTTTGAACTTTATTGAGGGGATTGACTCTTGAAGGAATTGTATGTCGTGAACGGATTCATGTAAATGAGCCAACTTAGGTGGGACAAATGTTTTGTTGTTGTTTATGCACCTCTTAACTGAGCATAAGACATAAGTTACATGACTACTGCTTGAACTCCTCATACAAGTCCTTTGTGGACAGCTCCATCTAAGCCATGTGCTATGTAATGTTGTTCTTGTGTGACTGTGTTGTAGAATAATATTTATTGCATTCTCCATTATCCATTGCGATTAATCATTAAAATTTGGCGGAAAGATGTGGGAACATGTACAGTTTAATACTTTGCAGATTTCATCCCCCCTTCCGTTCAGTACCAAACCATTATACCTAGAAACTTGAATGTTTTTTCGCTTGTTTGGACTATAAATTTGCTTGTGCATGGGTGACCTCCAAACATGTTTGTTGTAATAACTTAGAGTTGGCATTACAGGTAATTGATTAGAAGTTGGTTTTGTTGTATTGTTTTTTGGCGATGACATCTTCTGTGTTTCATAATTTGTTCTTCTTCCAAAGGGTCAAATGCGAGTGCTATTTTTTTTACTTCTTTACAGGATTGTCAATATTCATGGCTTACCTCAATTAGCCTTGCTGCTATTTTTTATTATCCTTTTTTTTAATAATCGTTGATGGGATTTTATTTTTTTCCTGTTCTCTAGGTTCTCTTGTTTTCAAGATCTTTTAAGTATTCTCCTTTTTTATGTTTAGTGTACTTCTTATTTTATCTTATTCTTTTCTTCCTGTGTTCACGTTGTGGTTGGCTTGTACAATATGAAGTGCATGGTGAGTCATTATTGTGATATCAGCTCCTAAGTTCAGTTTGGAACTGTTGCTGGTCGGAAAGAGAATAGTCAACTCTGCTCTTTTATGATCTACTGGAATTTCGCCAGTTCACTTATTAATATTAGTACCCAGATTTGTTCTATTAGTTATTATTGTTCTTTACTTCTTTTCTATTCCCAGGCTGTTTGGTACATGTTACGTATCCCGTATGTGTTTTGTGTCCTTGTTGCTGGCTTCTGTGAAATCAAAGAATGCATCATGATTCATCAGCTTTACATGTCATGGAATTTTATTTAAAAGGTTTCCTTTATTTACATCAATTCTTCATGTTCTTTTATTTCTCACCCAAACAAATATTCCGTACATTCTATACTTTTTTTGCCCTCCTGATCTCATTTTTGATATTCATGGCAGTTGAACTTTTGTTCTTGTTCTAGGCTGTAAGTTGGACTTTCACCTGATTTCTACAATTATGCTTCTGCTGCTTGCATTGATCAATTTTTTATGGTTTATCATTTTCTTATATGAAATCTTTTGTTTTATTTATGGTTTTATTTGTTGATATATCTTTGACGTCAACAGAGAGCTGATGCATCAACTGTGTGGAAAGAGTTCACAACTGACGAGGGTAGAAAGTACGTTATTATTACTTGTAAACTCTTTTCAAGTTGCAGTTGGGTATTGTGAAGCATTCATACCGAGAACTTTTCGTAATTTTCTAATCTTTCACTATTTCGTTAAATTTTGGTGGTTCTTTTCAGGTATTACTATAACAAGGTTACAAAGGTATCTAAATGGACAATACCTGACGAATTGAAGGTTTGTTATTCAACCATTTACTCGTAAATTAGTTTTTTTCCTTGTTTTCCGGGCTAACCTTTAGAGCGGGCTGTCAGCTTGCCCGTGAACAAGCTGAAAAAGCAGGTAGCCAGGCAGCACAGTCAGAGTCGGGAGTGCCCTCAAGTGCATCTCCAGCTGTTACCTCCTCAGTCGAACCATTATCCAATGCTGGCATTTCGGTTAGCTCTACCACTATTGCAACGATATCTGGGGTCATTTCTAGCCCTGTCGCAGTTACTCCTGATGTTGCTGTTGTTAATGCTCCGCCTGTGGTGGCTTCTGGATTGTCAGCCATCCCGGTTCATTCTTCTGGACCAAATCCTGTTGGGGAAACAACTATTCCAGGAAGTACAGGACTTACTACTGGTCTGGTTACCTCCAACACAATGCCTATGTATGAGCTTTTTTAATTTCTTAAGTTCAATACATCTGTTATGTATTTAATATGTTATGGTAGTTGGGTTCTCCCTAATATAGAGGGGTAATTGCAGGAGTGGCTTAGAAAATGTGTCATCTAAAGATGTTAAGAATTCTACAGAAGGAGCTTCTTTGCAGGATATTGAGGTGTGTAAAGTTCCTTGCTCCTTCATTTTTCGAATCTGTCTGGGACATTGGAATGGATTTAATAACTTTTAAGGGTATTGTATCTAGACTCTACATAGGAAGGAGCACAGGTTGATTTTTTTTTCAATTTTCTTTTTCTACTCCCAATTTTCTCATGAACTGTTGTTCATCAATACAATTTTTACTGAACGCTTGCTTCATTCTGTTCTTTCATTTCTCTTCTGGTTGGCCTACTGCTGTAAATATACCAATTCCCACTTAACTGAAACGATGCTTGTGGTAGTTAATTGAGGAATTGTGACTTTCAGGAAGCAAAGAAAGGAATGGCAGTTGCAGGTAAAGTCAACGTTATGCCATTGGAGGAGAAAACAGTGGATGAGGAGCCTTTTGTTTATGCCACTAAGCAGGTAATGACTTTACGTTTTAGATTGTCTCTGTTCTGTTTTTTGTCCTAACTAGTGCGGAACAACAAAAGAAATTACCTTTGTGATGAGGATCGACTAAGGCCACCGCTTCAAACTTATGTACGGCGGGGACGAAAAAATCATTAGTCTCTCTCTTCCCGCAGTAGTTAATTATAATTGTTAAAGTAGTCGTTATTTTGATTTTGTTAGGTAGCCGTTAGCTTACGTTTTTAAAACTTTTTTTTTTGTGTGTGTGTGTGTTCAGGAAGCGAAAAATGCATTTAAATCTCTGTTAGAGTCTGCAAATGTTGAGGCTGACTCAACTTGGGAGCAGGTATTGTTCAGTTTTGTGGGTCTTTGTATGCGTCTTCTGAAGGGGTTACTGACATACAAGTGAAAATATCAGGCAATGCGAGTCATAATCAATGACAAACGATATGGTGCTCTGAAAACACTTGGTGAGAGAAAACAGGCATTTAATGAGGTAATACCCTTACGGGACTTTCCACTGTAGCTTTTTTATTGTGGCTTAGGCTTGCTTTAATTTAATTGTAGGTGGAATGTTTTGTTCGTTCTTTGACTGTTTTGTTCATTGTAAATTAAAGCGTCACTAGACTCTTCCTGATTTCTTGTCTCTTCCTTTTTTTTTGTCATTCATACTATAGTACCTGATGCAAAGGAAAAAAATAGAGGCTGAGGAAAGGCGCTTGAGGCTCAGAAAAGCAAAAGAAGAATTCACAAAGATGTTGGAAGTATGTTTTCGCTATCCTTGTTTCTGTAGTGGTGATGTTTTACTGTTACTAGTGATGCACTTACATGCATTTCTTCATTTTTTTTGGAAAATCGTACGAGGAAAAACTAACACACACACGAACATCTGTGCTGGATTATATTTTAAGTAATGAAAGACGACTGTGACTAAAATACCAAAAAATGTTTTTTTGGTATTTCTTATTAGCCCTGACAAATTCGTCTAGAGAAGTTTCATTTATTCCTCTTATGGATGTTTTACAGATGTGTGATAACCATCATCATTGCCACTCATACTACAATGTGCAGAAAACCCCAATTTTGTGTTTACTGTGTTCTTTATTTGGCTTCCAATATTTTTTCTTTTCTTTATGTGGATACTCATTAGAGGTTCCTAAAGCATCACATAAGTTTAATTATTTCACATCATTTCAATTCAATATTTTGTCATACTTTCTGTGTACAAAACCAATAAGAGCTGCTAAAATCCTCGGTGAGTTTTTACTGGAAACCGTAAAAATGGTATCTGGTGGTGGCACCAAAAAAATACAGCTATAGTTGCTGTTGTTACATATGAAATGAATTCTGAGAGTCGTTTGATCTCATACTCATTTTCTGTTTCCTTTTTCTACCAGGAGTCCAAAGAACTTACATCCTCCACAAGATGGAGGTACTCTTCTCTTCGTTGACGATATATATTGTTTTTGTATCTATTGTATGCAATTATATTATTTCAATGCCTCGTGTATATTTTTTTTAATAAGAACTTCTGTATGTAGTCAAGAAGTATGTGCTTCAGATTTTCTAAATATTCTTGTATTTCCAGCAAAGCAATAACCATGTTTGAAGATGATGAACGGTTCAAAGCTGTTGAAAGAGAAGCTGACCGCGAGGATCTCTTCAGAAACTACTTGGTGGATCTTCAAAAAAAGGTCAGATTTTGCTGCTTCAGCTGTTTTAAAACTTTACGTGAACATATTTCATTTATCTGAATATATATTCTTTTAATTGATTTTTCCTGTTTATTATGGACTTCAAACGGTTTGATTAAGAGTGAAAATCTTTGTACTTGTAATGAGTTCTTCATAGTTGTCAAATGCGTGCCCGGGTTTGAGGCTCACAAAGGTTCACCCCTTGCGCCTCACCTAGCCTCAGGGAAGAGCATTCATTAAGGAGCAATGCACAAGACGAGTTGGTGAATGAAATTCCATTTACCCTCACCACTCAATAAGCTGACTTGGAATGGTCTATAGTGGGCTAGGCGCGCTAGATCTTGGATCATACTTAGAGCATCCTTGTTAAACAAAAATGAAGCACAATGTTTTTACATTAATCTAATTACTACAGATTGAAACTCACCCTTTTGATTAAGAGGTTTAATGAATCATTTAAATTTAAAACTCTTGTTTTTCTTTTGGCACTTGAACTATTGGTATTTAAATGTTTTAGTGATTTCATTCTTTTGGAATTTGTGATCATATGGATAGTATTAGTCAATTATGATACTTCAAGTTGTTCGATAATTTTATTTGGTTAACTAAAAATACCTTGTTACGTGGTATTTACAACAATAGATCATATATCATGGTGATTTATGTCATACAATTAAGTTCGGAAGTATAAATAATTTCGAAATTTATTTATATGTTTTACATAAAAGGGATTAATTTTCAGCTAGGCATGATTTATGTCATACAATTAAGTTCGGAAGTGAAAGTAATTTCGAAACATATTTATATGTTTTACATGATAGGTATTAATTTTCAGCTGGGCACATGCCTAAACTGGCATCTTTTGCTTTGGGTTGATCTTATCACCTTGGTGATCTTGGAGCCTTTGGCAAAATGTTTGTTTAGGTTCCTATGCCATTGTTTTGGTTTGTTTGGTATGATTTTAGAGTGGTATTTTGTAATGTGTGATTTTTATGTAAATCTTAATTGGAGAGTCTGATATATTTAAAGTCTCTATATCCTCCTAATGATCACCATTCTGCCTTTTCACATTCAGTGGGCTGCATTTCTTATTGGTCAGCCAACTTTTCCTTTTCCTTTTCCTCGTTTGCTGATTTAATTATGTGAATTGAGTGCAGGAAAGAGCAAAGGCTCAGGAGGAGTATCGACAGAATAGATTAGAATACAGGAAATTTTTGGAATCCTGTGATTTTATCAAGGTAAACTCTTTTTTTCATCTTTGATTTCTTTTAGTAGATTGGGTGGAATTGTTCTCTATGGTATTTTGCTTATCTGCAGGTGAACAGCCAGTGGCGTAAAGTCCAGGATCGGTTGGAGGATGATGAAAGATGCTCGCGTCTGGAGAAAATTGACCGCTTAGACATTTTTCAGGTAATTTTTTTCACTTTCTTGATGATTGATCATTTGATCGTGAAGGCTTGTTTCACCAATTCCTCGAGTCAAGTTAGCTGGTGTTTAGATCTAATACTGATGTCTGTGGCAGGAATATATCCGTGACTTGGAAAAGGAAGAAGAGGAACAGAAGAAAATACAAAGGGTACTGGAAAATTCTATGTTATAAAGTTAGATGGCGTTTGGTATATGTTTCTATGTTTTTTTTCTTCGTTTTTTCTTTTTTTGTGTTTGTCCCTAGAAAACTAGGAGCAGAAATATAAAATACAGGGAAAAAAACTAAGCCGTTTTTGTTTTACTTAATGAAATAAAACTGTTTTTGTTCTGATCCTAGAGGTATTTAACAGAAACAAGAAAACCACAGAAACAAAAACACTAATCAGATGCACCCTAGTTTCTGTGGAATTGTTTCTCCTCCCCAAGGACATGAAAAAAAGAGGAGAAAATTGAAGAAGTCCTGGATATTTAAGTTGTTTTTTTCTCTGGCATTTTTTAAGGAACAATTGAAGCGCACAGAACGTAAAAACCGAGATGAGTTTCGCAAGATGCTTGAAGAACATGTCGCTGCTGGCAGTCTTACAGCTAGAACTCAATGGCGTGATTATTGTCAGAAGGTAGGACAATGTTTTTTAATGAGAAAAGTCAAAGTTGTGTCACGGTTTGCACATCTCATTCAAACTTGTCTTGTCATTCCTCTTATGATTTTAGGTCAAGGATTCTGCACCTTATCAGGCTGTTGCTTCTAACTCGTCTGGTTCTACGCCTAAAGATTTGTTTGAGGATGTGGTTGATGAATTAGAGGAACAGGTATTTGTGGTCCTCTACTTCAATTTGTTTGTACAGTATTCTTAATTTTTATTGCCATGTCAAAGTTAGGAAAACCTAATTTTCAGTTTTCTCTAATGATAACTATAGTTTATAGGTTATTGAATTGCGACATATCCGGTTGTTTCAGTTTTATAAAATAACAGTGTAGTCCAAATTAAATCTTTTAGTTCATTGAGGCATAATTCCGATGTGGATATTCAGTTTGGAACACATTCATTCTTTGTCTTGTCACTGCTTAGTGCACCTCGAAGAGGGCCCATGTATCCCTTCATTGTTGGCTCTGGCTTATGCTAGTGGTAGGCATGACTTTTGTAAAATTTTTGATTGGCTCAATGGGAAGGGATAGACTTTGACAGGCACCTTAAACTCCTTATATTTGTCATCTCGACTAAACTTGGTTGATGTCGTGGTTGATCGTAGATAGGGATACTTTGACAGGCACCTCAAGCACCTCAATCAAGCTGTTTTCCAAAATTTCTGGCTGTTTAATTTCTTTAGGTCTCTCATATTCTCCAGTATGAGGTGTAGTTAGTTTCCCTAAACTGATCAAGTCCCCTAATTTACTTAATTTGTTTTACCTTTTTGTGTTGCTTCGCAGTACCATGAAGACAAAACACGTGTGAAAGAGGCTATGAAATTGGAGAAGGCATGAATTTTTCTACTTTTATTTCGCTGCTTTCTCTGTGCTGATTCTTATTTCTTACGTTAATTTTGCTCATCTTCAGATCACGGTTGCTTCAACATGGACATTTGAAGACTTCAAAACGGCTATTTTGAAGGACATTAGTTCACCACCAATATCAGATATTAATTTAGAGGTTTATCTCTTCTTCTCTTTCCCCTTTTAGTTTGCTTAATTAGTAGACGTTTCTTTTCTTTTAGGCATCAAAAGTAGAGTTTGGTGATTAATTCCGTTTGCTTTGAACATCATTCTGTCAGATATCGGAGATTGTATGCATACACATGATAATATTTCGTATTTATTTTTCCATGCATAGTTCATTGCCGATGTATGAAGCTTGGCCTAACCATGGATGGTGGTACTTTCTTATGCTAGTGAACATGTAAAAAGCGGATATAGGATCAGTTAGAGTAGAGGAAGTGCGAAACAGTTAAGGAAGTAGTAATATATTGTCTTGTTAATTAACTAGCCAATTTTTTGGCTTGATATGTGATTTTAGGATTCATCACAAATTAAAATAGAAAAAGACTTAAAATTTGCATGGACTAGCTTTAAGCAGTTGTATGAATGTTATTATTAAATCAAGGGTACAAGAAGGATGAGTGGTAATACAAGAAAAGATAAATTTCCCAAGAATGAATGGTAATGCAAGGAAAGATAAATTTTGCCACGAGTATATGCAATGATTAGGTGCGACTGTGCGATTGATTTGAGAATTTGTCTAGCATTCGAATATATAAGAATTATAGTTGCTTTATTGAGAATTGTGATCTTAGTTAAGGTCTTGTAGGAGTAAAAACCCGTAAAAGCTTGGGAAAAATACTTAAAAATGGCTTTATTTTGTTCCAATTAATCTCAGCTCGTTTTTGAGGATCTAGTAGAGAGGGCCAAGGAGAAAGAGGAGAAAGAAGCTAAAAAGCGTCAACGTCTTGCGAAAGATTTTATTGAAAAACTGTCCTCAATCAAGGTATGCAAGATTTTCTATTTGGATGCCTCTCTTTTCTTCTTTCCCCTTTGATTGGTGGTGGTGGTGGAATAGAAATTTCGTTATTTGGTAGTTATGCAATAGTTTCGCTCGATGATACAAGCTAGCTTTTCTTGTGTAGCAGGAAATAACTGGATTTTCTAGTTGGGAGGAGTGCAAAGAACTTCTAGAGGAAAGTTCAGAATACAGGTATTAATTTTCACTCTTTTTGGATTTAAAGTACGTGTTAGGTAATAAGTCGCTGGGTTGATATTCTGTTAGTTGTATTGTTTTTTTCTCTCTTTTGTTCTTCCAACTCAGATTTTTTTTCTTGTTTCGTTCTTCTTTTTCTATTTTTAATTTTTCTGGTCATGTACTAATATTATTAGATCATTGGGAGAAGAAAGCTACATTAGAGATATCTTTGAGGAATATGTTGCACGCTTACAGGAGAAGACAAAGGAGAAAGAACGGAAGCGAGAGGAAGACAAGGTTAGTGTCAACATCTGTGATTATTGATCTGAAATAGCTATCGACTCCATTTGCAGATTTCATCTTCTGATGTCTCTGTTAGATGCCAAACTTTTTCTCTCGACCCATGAAAAACTAAACAGCTTTATTACTATAATTTTTTTACATGATTTAGATTTAATATCTTATTTGCACATTATTTCATATATGATGCCATGAGCCATTATCCTAGTACTTTATGTTATCTGACTTACTTTCAGTTTTTTTTTTTTCTTTTTCTTTTTGCTGGTTGTATATATAGGTATAACTTATTTTTGTGTTGTTTTTTGTGTGTTCATGTTTAGTGGTAATTCATTTTTTAATTCCAGTGCTTTTATTTCTCTCTAATTAATGGATTCCAAGGGGGCCTTTGCTGTGGCAGCTACTGTTCACCGTTATATAGAAATTTAAGTAGTGGGGTTTGGTTGCTCAAAATTGTTAACAGTCGTGTGGTTACTGAAACCTTTGCTTTTATTGCGATAAACATGCTTGTGCATTTGTTGCGGGATGTTGTAAAATCTGTTCCACTGAAATAACTGATTGCATGTTCTTATATGTGGATATTGCTCCTTCATCTGAGTTGTCCTGTAGAAGAATTATTTTGCTGGCTTTTATCATTTGAATCACCTTAATTTCATTTTGTTGCCTTGCCTCTGCAGGCCAAAAAGGAGAAAGAGAGAGAGGAGAGGGAGAAGAGAAAGGAGAAAGAGAAGAAGGAGAAAGAGAGAGAGAGGGAAAAAGAGAAGGAAAGAGAAAGGGCTAAAAAGGATGATAGAGATAGTGATACTGCAGAGGTCACTGAAAGTTACGACTACAAAGAGGACAAAAGGAAGGAGAAGGACAAAGAGAGGAAACATCGGAAGCGGCAGCATAGTGGCACTGATGACGTGAGTTCTGATAAGGATGAAAAAGAGGACTCCAGAAAGCCTCGTCGCCATGGCAGTGACCGTAAAAAGTCGAGAAGGGTAATTTTTTTTAATCATTTTTTTTCCGTCAATAAATTTCAGTTATATAAAAAAATGTTGTGGCTATAATTTAAACTTTTGTTTCTTGACAGCATGCCTACACCCCTGAATCAGACAGCGAAAGTAGACACAAAAGACACAAGAGAGATCAACGGGACAGTTCCCGTCGGAATGGTGGTGGTGAGGAGCTTGAAGATGGGGAACTTGGTGAGGATGGAGAAATCCGGTAGTCTTATTTGTTATCATAATATGCTATTACCAATGTTTGTAGATTGCGGATTATTAGACATCAAAATAACCGTTTTGGCAGCTTTATGGGCAAGATATGGTTAGTAACTGATATCTGCTTTTTTTTACATTCAGTATCATCTGATGTTATTCTTGTTATTATCATTATTTGTGTAGAAATTTTGTAGCATTATTATTATTACAAGTCGATGCTCAAGAATCACCCTTTCATTCACTTAGAATCACTAGACTGTGGAATACTTTGGGGTGGGGGGTGGGGGGGAGGGAACTTGTTTCTTTAGGGTTTTTTGTCGTGGGGCCCAAATTAAGCAACATACTATTAAATCAAGCACTTTTTGAGAAATCCTTAATTCTATGAGAAGTCCAAAGTCACTGCAAAACCTGAAGTTACTGTAATTCTTTATATGGAAAAATTGTTGTGACTTTCATTTATTGCAACTTTGGACTGTTGAAAAAATTATCATAATGCGTGGAATGCATGGGTAAAAATTTTAGTTTGTGGGCTGTTCATTGAGAATCTTTTTCTTTTAAACTATTGACCTTTGTCAAATACATATTATAAACATCAAACATTGATTGAAAGATGGTGTTAAGTGGATGGTTAACATTTGCTCCTCTCTTTTATTGATATAAATGATCGATATGATAAGGTTTGGGCCAACTGTGGCTTCCTTGTTGAGTCAGAAACCATGCTTCCGTGGTCCATTAGGACTCGATTTGGGTTCTGTTCGCCCATAAAGAAATTGACGTTTTAAGATGTGATGTGCCCATTTCATATGGGTAGTTAGAAATCTAAATCAGCCATTAAGTCTCCGATA
Source organism: Eucommia ulmoides (assembly GCA_016647705.1). NCBI lineage: Eukaryota > Viridiplantae > Streptophyta > Magnoliopsida > Garryales > Eucommiaceae > Eucommia > Eucommia ulmoides. The sequence goes on along the minus strand of CM028332.1, from coordinate 7,622,296 downwards.
AGCTTCCAACACATACTTGGGTAAAAGAAGTCATCTGCTGTAACGTTCACTTTTCCTTGTTCCTTTGTTTTTTTCACTCAATGTTCCTTTCGTCTTGAAATATGTCTAAAATATTACATATCCACTTTGATATCTGATAATAAGCGTGGAAAAATGTATTTTTTTGGGGTGGGGGGGATGGGTATGCAAAATATGAACATAAGAGAACTTGTTTTATTCGAAGTAACTAGATATTCCTAAGTAGCTTTACGTATATTCGTCGAAACTAATTTAAGCATGTCAGTGACAATTTCACTGCTGATATCGTCCACAACGGCATCTCCAATCTCCATGCTGATATCCCAATTCGGCGCCTCAAATTCACTCCATTCTTTAGCTGAAGCCAAGAAATCATGATTTAGCAAATGGGTTATGTTTGTTTCATCTATGGGTTGTTTGCTCCAAATCCATATATTCTCAGAAAGCAGCTTCCAGATCTCCTCAGGTCCCAAGATTTGCTGAAACTGTAGTGACCTTGAATCTCTTCTTCTTTGGCTCTCAACTACTTCCCCCACACAGTCAAAAAGAAGCTGTTTTGATTGCTGCAAAGCCCTCTTGTTCTTTGTGTACTGTGATGATCGATTGGACCCCGGAATCTCTTGTTTGTGTCTTCCAACTATACCCTTCAGCTCCCTTCTTGGTGAATAGTCTTCTAATTTACAGAGGGCTACTGGGAAAACAGGCTCTTTCTCGGCGAAGGATACATTGTTCCTTTTTGCTATATAAATCAATAAAATATTTGGGAATATGTTAGGCTTTTTCTCTCAAAAATACTGTGATTTTTCACTTCACTCTATATGAATTTGTACATGCATAAATTGATAGTTTGAGGGGCTAAAGTTTGAAGGAAGGTATGATCGTCGTGAAAAGTACCTTGATAACAAATATTTATTTCTTCAAGAACTGACACTGGGCTGAGCTGCTTGCATTCTTCCCCAACTCTCTGTACCTTTCTGTTTGTTTCAACCTGTTAGCTTCATTGAGTAACTAAATTGGATCCAATGAAAAAAAAATGGAACATTTCGTGAAATATAACAAAAATTTTGTGTTTATCTCACCTCTTCTTCACCAGGAACATTGTCTGATTCCGGGGCGTTACAGGCGGTTGTTGTTTCTAGTGAATTATCATATGTATCTTCTGCTCCACTCTCTGTACATGATTCAAACACAGTGCTGCCGCTAGCTGAAGAAAACTGATCGATTGCTGGGCTTGTTTTGGCAGTCTCTGTGCTCTTGTCTTCACTCCTTTTAATCGATGAAATCCTGTTGAGTAGTGTTTTTATAATCTTTGAACAGTTTGGGATGACTCTCCGCCTCGTGTTTAGGCCACAGCTAACCGACCTCTTCAAGGACTTTGAATTTCTTGAGCAGCACCGATTCGAACTGAAGCTGCTTCTTCTAAGGTACCCTCTCTCAAGAAGATATAATTCTAGGATAAATGGCTCTTGTTGTTCTTGTAGAAGCTCTCCCAGCTGTTTGCCCATGGTGGGAGAAGCCTTTTGTTTATTTAGGATTATGTCTTGATTGGATTTTTGAGAGAATGAAGATGTGAGGGGTGGTTAGTGTAATTTGTTAGGAGAGAAGGGATGAGTATGTGCAGTTTGGAGGTGTATTAATTGGTTTATGCAAAGTGTGTGTGAGCTTTGGTGGTGAAGGAGAAAGAGAGAGAATTGGAGGCTTTAAATAAGGAGGGGGAGAACAGGAGAAAGTCGGGTGAAGGGTAAAAAGAGAGAATGATTTGAACATTACAGAAACACACGTGTGAGTTTTTGTGTGTGTGACAAAAGTTAAAACTGGATTTCGTTTGAACTTTTTTTCAATTAAACGGTAAACGTGGGTTTGGATTTGTTTGCGCGCATTTCGATTAATCACTTTTTTTGAGCGGTCTTAAGTACATGCCCCTACACTGGCATGGTACATTCATGATTAAATTTGAGATTTAAAATCGAACACTCGTTGACAAAAAAAAGAGAGCATCTCCTCTTATCAACCGGACTAGCATCGCTTGGCTTCATTTGAATTTTTGAAATCAGACAAAAAAAATCTTTAGTATCTTTAGTAACTCATTTGGGTCCCCTTCTATGTACTACCTAGAGATACCTCTCTCTTTATCTCTTCTGACACAAAATTCACACATACAGATTTAATTATATATAAATACGTATGTCTATATCTTTTGTAATAAGGGTCCCTCCAAGAGTTGAAGGTATACAACCTAGAGATGACCTCTCTCTCTCCATCTCTCTAAAACGACCATACATTTAATTATTGATATATAAAAATGGTCCCAAACTGTAATTGTGCAGTTTGTGTACCCATACCAAACACAAGGCAACCAACTGAATGGAACATAAAGCAAAGGCAAATTGAATGCCCGTGTCACCATTTGGAAGATTGATTCTTTTCAGCCTCCAGAATTCAAATCCCTTGTTTGGTTACATTATCTTATATTTATATTCTACCAAACTCAACATTATGATTCATTATATATAGAGCTTTTCACACTCTGCACACAATAAAGTTTCAAAGAAATTTTACCCATTTTTTATGATGGAATTAATCCAAAGTGATTCGTGTTTGATATGTAATTGATTTTCGACATAAAAAATAACAGAGTCACCAATTTGAATTGACTTTAAACAATTTTGTTAGTTTAGGTTTAAAAGTACAAGGGTTAAAATGGGATTCCTTCGAAACGTAGGGGTGCAAAGTGATGAATGTCTGCATGTGATTGACCCTAAATTTCAGTCTCATGTCTCTTTTTGTTTGCAATGATGTAATATGGGCAAAATCCGGTTGTTTATTTTAAAATTTTGGGTGGCTGCACAAATGACACCAAAAGTGGATTTTATGAAAAACATGGTCACCGAATTGAGGGAATGGGCATTTGTCCCCTAAGAATAAGAACCACCTAAAGAACAAGACAACATAGCTTTCCTCATCAATATCAATAGATGCCCATGGTCTTAGTTCTTTGTGGTTTTCTTGTGGATTTTTTTTGAAGAATGCAAATGCTTCAAATATGCAAATGGGTTTTAGAAATTTTGAAAATTGTGCTAAGAAGGGTAAGTTGGTATGGGCTCCGAGGTCCCTGTATTAAATAAAGTTAAATAATAATATTTATTTGTGTTAAAAGATAAAAAGTATATTAATGATTGATTGATTGAAATATGATTTTGAGAAAATTTGGTTGTGTCAAAAGAAAAAATGTAGAATTATTGATTGATTGAAATATGACTTTGAGAAAATTATCTTTATTAGATGAATGTGCAGGGAGAGGGTTTGTATAGGAAATAAAAAAGCAATATAAAGAACAAATTAAAATTATAAAATAATAAAAATATAATATTAAAAATGGAAAAATAGATTGAATATTATGAAAATTATTTGTAAAAGTGATCTAAGTTTTAAAAACATTAGTTTTTTTTTTCTTTCATGACCTCAAATTTTTTAACTCACTATTCATCTAATCTACTTGACACAATAAAATAAAAAAGAAAATTAATAATTCTGTCAAAAGTTTAAAATTACTGTACAGTATAAAAAGTAATGCAACTTTTTTACATAGAAAATTACAGCGACTTTCATTTTATAGTGATTTTGCACTGCTGAAAAAATTATTATAATACATGAAGTGCGTAGTTTTTTTTTTTTTAAATTCGTAAACTATTCAAAAAATCCTAGTTTATTCCTTTAGCATTTTCAAATTGCAATTTGGGGTTTTGCACGTTCCACTAAGATAATGATATTGGGGATCCTCAATCACTATCTAAGCTCCTTATTATCTAAAAACACCTCCAATTACTTTATACAAGCGATTGCCGTCGCAATTACAGCTTTTAAATTCCTACACTCATCATTGTGGGTAATGACAATTACAGGCAACAAACCACTTCAAGTGATTAAATTATATCATACCAGGGATTCTCGGTGTATTATGGCATTTTTGGCCCTTTTAGGGGAGGATATTTAGGTGACCCGTGAGATTTTGTAGTTAACACATCTGGTCCCTCAACTTTCGATTTGATTTCAATCTGGTCTAATCGTAAACATTGTTAGTGAAATTAGACCGAATTGGTCATGTGCTATGTTAGCTAGGAGCACATGTATCATTTCCAAACTGAATATCCTCTCACAATTGCTAGTATGATTACTGTCCATTATTTGCACAAATTTTGGTCCTTGAAAGACGATTAGGGCCCATGCACAAACGACAATCCATTCAATTTCCCAAACAAAATTTTCAATTTGATTAGATTGAAACCAAATTGTAAGTTGAAATACCAAAGGTGTTTACTATGAAATCTCAGGGGCACTTAAATACCCATCCCGAACTTAAAGAACCAAAAATGCAATTTTTCCTAACAAAAAATTGGCAAATTAAACATAAACGTGAAACTTAAAAGAGTAAAAATATGTAAGTTAACCACATAGGAAATGGGAGAACGAAATATTTGGACAAGAATTCTCCAAATATTTTGTAAAGCTATTTTATCCATTATTTCTATCAAAAAATTCTCAATTAATAAATCAAAAAATAAACAAATAAAAAAAAAAAAAAAATCAAATACCGACAATTTATGATATAAACTATTTTGCACCCTTTTCCTAATGTGCCAACAATTAACCTGATTTTTAATCTTATGATTAACCCTAAACTCAAAATCAACAAATAAGCAAAAACCATTGAGAGTGCTCTCAATTAAACTTTGCAGATTAACCAGAAAACATTATATGAAAAGATCAAAATGTGCATTAATTTAGGGTGGGTGTTGTGGTCCATCTATCTACATTGTTCTCATCTTTAGAGATGGCTGAAAAAAGGGGCAGGCTTTATCCGGCAGGTGCCCACTCTAATGCTCTGAAATTGACACAACATTACTTATCAACTTGTGACCATCCCACTTCCCTCCATTTTGTTCAACTTGAAAACCCTTCAAATTTAATCCCATTTTCTCTCCAGAAATGAAAAAATAAGATATTACAAAAAGAGCAAGCCAGTGCACAAAGGCTCTCTGGGGAGGGTCAAATGTATGTAGGCTTACCACTGTATACAGAAAAGATGTTTCCAAGATTTGAATCCGAAACCTTCAGGTCACAATGGAGCAACTAAAAAAAAAAAAATGATAACACATAAAATAAACACATGCGTGCAGATACGGAAATCCACAATTTCATGGGCAGTTTTTTGCACCATAAAAACATGGAATAATGCAGACAAAAGTTGAATGTTGTGAATAAGATAAATAAATATTCATTTAAAATACATAAGAAAGAGTACTCACATCTTTCCGACGGGTGGTGGCTTGTGTAATCATCAATAGCCAAGAGATTTGGATACTGGAACTGGATTCTGTGCCTTCAGTTTCTCGATTTTAGATCTGAACTCATTGTGGAAAGAAACCAACGATTTCTGTCGACAAGTAAAGGCAACACTAAACTGTTTGATCTCTTCTTCGAGATCCTTCCTCCTCTGAATTTCAGTGTTCAGTTCCTTCAAAACTTTCTCCTTCTGTTCGGTAATGACTGCAACACTTTGAGATGAACTAGACACCGTTTTTAGCAGTCTATCTCTTTCTTCTCTCAGAAGATGAAACTCCATCTCTAAGGTCTGATACTTTTTATTGGAAACCTCAAGAAGGTGTTTATTCATCTCCGTGTCTTTTTCCAAGCTCTGGTATTTCTCTTTGATCGCATTTAATTCTTTACTCAGTTTCTCCTTCCACAAAGCGATTTCTTCTCCCAGAGTGCATCCCTTTTCACATTGAAAAACTAAAATCTTATAATAGAACTAGGAGCTACCTCAGCTGTTTCAGACATTTCTTATGAAACCGAGGAAGTCTCAAACAGATAATTAGAAAGACATAACAAGATATTAATGTTTTTTCTGACGTTCAATTTGAAGAAATGTAACATTTCCACATGTATAATTAGCATGTCCATAAATGTAAAGAAACTGAAATTTGAAAACTACTCTGGACTAGGCTTACAAGAAAAAATAAAATAAAAACTGTATATCATGGTAAAAATTGTTTCTTAAACGACAACATTATATGAACACTGTTGATTAATATGTACGAGTTCACAATCAAGCCGCCTGCGTAAACACATAGAAAAGGCTTGCAAAAACAGTCAAGGATTTCAGCTACTATATAGCTGATTAATCAACAAAAGACGTGGTAAAGGGACATTTTGAATGTAATAGATGGAGCAGGCAATTAAATAATTGTTGGACTGAAAGAGGAAGGACAGAGTGCCAACAAGAGGATGAAGAATAATAGAAAAGCTGATGTGAAATAGCGTGATAGTGGTGACCAAGCAGCTACCTTATATTTGCTGCTGCATTCTGTATTTCCTGTGAGTTCATTCTTGAAATTTGGCGCTTTTGACAATGACAAAGATGAAATAGTGCTTGTCAAACTTTCACAAAGCATGTCGCATTGTTCTTGAATTGGAGAATTATTTCCAATGGATGTCTTGTCTTCATTCATAGCCATGGAAAAATGGGTTTCCAATGTTGAGAAAAGACATGTACCAATCTCACATATGCTGGAGAGTAAATTTGCAGTTGAAGATTTCTCATCATCTACAAAACTCTGCATAGGTCACATAGAAAATCGAACACAAAAAGTCATTTTATTTAGACTTTTTCTCATGCCAGGGTTGACAAACATTAATCATTAAGGTCGTGTTTGGTTGCAGAAATAAACACGTAAAATTTTAAAAACTTGCATGTGTTTATTTCTAATTTCTATTCTGAGGCTCCAATTCCTTAGAACCAAACACTACCTAAATATAATTACAAAGCCAGGGATTCACCTGTAAAATTGACAAAACATCCTTGTATAATTCCTTGCTATCTTTCACAGACTCGCATAGCCTTTGGGGAACTTCTCGAATTAGCAGCGATTCTTGTTGAAGTTCAGATATGTCTCTCATTAACTTATTGTTTAGTACGATTTGTTCTGTGTGGTGTCTCTGAGAAAATATACATTGATCCGTGAGCCAAAAAAGTAATGCTTTAGGAACACATATAGACCTATCCAAATTTAACAAAATAATAGTAGTAACGCGAAAACTCAATAATAATATCAACAAGCTAACCTCAAGTTCATCTCTTTCTTCAATAGCATCTTTCAACTGTCTTTGGAGAGTCTGAAGCTCCTGCTTGTAACTCTCAGCAGTCCAATCCTGGCAGAAGAACTAATTAGACTAACAAACAAACGATTTTTAGTTGTCATATAAAATTATTCTATACCATTCTTTTGTCTTTCTATTAGGATTAACGAACATGAGAAAAATACAATAGCAAAAGATTATTAGAAAATGATAACTCACAGAAGTCCCATCATTTGACGGGAAGGATTGAACTCTTCTGGCAGGAGTCATTTGAAGAAAATCAAGGTCAGCTTTGTAGCCATTATTCATTCTCAACCATGTGTCTTCGTCTGCAACATCAATAAATGCATCTGGAAGAGGGCTAAAATCAGGTTGCCTAGAGTATTGAGATCGCTTGGCAACAAATGCATTGGGAACAGCCTTAAAAGATGGTGTTCTAAAATCATCTTCCTGGCGAATGCAATGACTGTTACTTCCTTCCTTGAGGCTCTCTCTTGCATGTTCCTGATCCTACTAATAGATAATAAAAAATCATCTAACTACTACAAGAGCAATTATAAGAAGTACGGAAGAAGGATTCATAAATTCATAGATTACTTACAGTAATTAGTATAATAAGTAGAAAGATAAAAGTAATTCACCATCCATGCTTAGATGACATTTAGTGAGATAATCGAGTAGAAGTATATAGTTCAAATAAAGACAAAGACAAAGGATCAAAGTTAAACCTTACATTTATGGCACATTACCTTCACATTTTGCAAAAGGCCAATCAAATAATAAATTCGGGTATCTCCATTGAGAACAAGCATGAATACAAGCATAAAATTGTACTTTATGACCTAGCATCCACAGGTTGAAGCATGTCCAAAAAATTGGGCAGTAAAAACGAAGCATGTCCAAAAAATTTGTGTGAAGGAAATGAGGATGCTACGGTAAATAAGTGGAAAGACGAAAGCGGAGAAAATTAAGAATGAAACTATGAGAAATAATTTAAGAATAACACCCATCGAAGAGAAGATTAGAGAAAAACATTTACGATAGTTTAGACATGTGGAAAGAACACTCATAGAAGCACCAATGAGAAAATGTGATTTAGTTCATGTGTGAGGGGTTACTAGAGGGAGATGTAGGTCCAAGAAGACTTGGGACGAGACTATTAGAATTGATTTGATGATATTAAACTTGACTGAGAGGATGACCCTTGATTAATCACTATAGCGTAAACAGATTCATGTGGCCGAACCTATTTAAGTGGGACAAAGGCTTTACTGTTGTTGTTGTAATTGTTGTATCCACTGGTCAAACTACTTGACAATTATAAATTTGGAAACAGAAGTTCTAAAATAAGTATCTATCTACCATTTCCAACAAATCCTCAAGTCATATCAAATGGCACTGGGTGGTAGGCAAAGCTGGATGACAGAAAAATTACCTTTTTTGGTGAAAGCAAGTAATTTACTGTTAAAATGATGTGTTATGTTCCATAAAAGAAAGACAAAACAAAAGGAGCATCTTTAAGGAAAAGTTTGAAGTAATATGTAGCATCAATTTGTTACCTGACTAAGCTTTCTATCGGCGTCAGAAATAGGCGGGAGACCGTTGAGATTGTCAATTTTCATCTGTTGCTCTCGTTCTCTGTGTGTTCTCCTTTCCTCCTCCAATTCCATAGCAAGCTTCTCATGCTCTAATTCATACTGATGAATGGGTAGTGAGTACATAGATACGAGCAACAAACACAGAATACTCATTATATAATATGTGTGCGTGTGCGTGTGCGTGCTTGTGACTTGTGCTAGTGACTAAGATGAGAGCAACAACATTGCAGAAGAATCATAAAAGTTTACCTTGAGCATGTCATTACGCAGTTTTAAGATCTCTTGTTCAAGCACCTCGGCATGAGATCCCTGAATAAGAATTTTACCACATAAGAGTTTTTATTTTGTTTTCCAATGCCTAAAATATTAAAAAAAAAAAATGCGATCATACCTGAAGCTTCTTTCTGAGTCCCTCTATCTCTAATTTCTGCCGTTTCAACAAAGCAGCATCTGTCAAAATCTACCAACAGTTCAACCACAGTTAGTTCTAGCAGCAGAATGAAGGCTACTGAACAAAGAATAATCAGAAAGAAGGCTACTACTGAACAAAGCTTAATCACAGTGAAGGCTACCGATCACAGCAGAATCAAAATGAAGGCTATTGATCAAGATATAATCCAATATTACCAATTCATGACTATGTCAATATTTTTTTTTTTAATATTCTGTTCAAATGGCCCATCAGAATGAAGGTTATTGATTAAAGTATAATCAGAATCACGACTATTGATCAAAGAAATATTATCGATTCATGACTTTGTTAATATTTTTTTAATATTCATTGCTAAATGGCAGTTTTTTTAAAATGCCTTTTCATTAAAGTTTGGGATTGATTTGAGGGAAATGGAAAAATAATATTGGATCATAAAAGTTTTGGGAGGGAAAATTCCTGCCCAAAAATTTCACAACAATTAATTTAAATTATATTTTGTACCTTTTAAATTTTACATTTGCATTTAGTTATCCATTTTTTTTATTATTTATTTCCTTTTTATACTTAGAAATTAGAGAATCAATATAGCGTCTTTAGCCACGGGAAATCCCTAGTTATAGTACAAGTAAAAACATTGTTGAGGACCATAGTTGAAAGTCAAAATGTAAATTACCTAGACATACTACAAGTAAAACCCTTTCAGAAACTATTTAGCCAATCCCTCAAATTGTGCATCCTGGTGAATTTAAATGTCCATCCTGAATCCTACCTCAGATTTCAAAGTATACATGAAAGCGCACACGGTCAAAGGGACCGAGAGTGTGCAAAGAGACTTCTGTTCAATGAAAATGAAATAATGTTATTTGAAGGGCAATGCTCCTCAAATTCAAATTGGGTTCTTGAAGATATCCAAATAAAATTTTAGTATTTATCTAGATTTCATTGAACTCAAGATTACCAATCTAATTTGAACTTCAATGGAAGCTCATGATGATGAATATATGTAGATATGATGGGGCTGACCATAGCAGGTCAGACCCATGAGAGTTATAAATTACTTCACAGTTCACACAGAAGAGAGACAAGGCGATTGAGAGAAATACTACGAATGTTTGGAATGAATGGAGATGGGCTTCACTCCTTGGTATTTGTGAAGTATCAAGGGGTGCATTTGAACCACCCATGTGACCAATCATAGAGGCACATCTATATGATTGATCACCAATCAAATCTATTAGAATAGGCATATACCTATTCTAATGGGTGTGTCTTATCTCCTACCCTACACTTTCCTACACCCAATCACTCCCTTTTAGTGGGACATTTTTTATAGTTTAGGGGTTTGATCTGGTGCGGTCAAACCCATCATATCTACATATAGGTCACCAACTACTATCAACTCCCACTTGACAAATATGTGATATATCTATAAATAACCCTAACTATGTTGGAAGAATGGTAACCTCGAGTAATTTTATGACCACCGAAGATATTCCAACTTTTATCTTCGAGGTGAGATATTTTCTAGATTCGTGTCAAATATTGGTAGTTTGGTATTATTCACGTGCCACTTTTTCAACAAATTTCTTGACGGCGTTTTTCCCCTATACGTTATATGCCAAAATATTGGGACAATTTTGTGGTTTTGATATGTACTCTTGCATTTCCAAATCCATCTTTGCCATGACAGACATAATTATCCTGATAGACATAAACTTTGCAACTGGGGAATATGTACCAACAAAGTCTATACTGAGTTTTTGAGTGAATCCCTTTACCGCCAATCTAGTTTTGTGCTTATCCAGAGTTCCATACAACATAAATGTTTTCTTCCTGTCAGAATTTCAACTAGTTCCCATACTTCATTCTTTTACTAGGAATTCAATCTTTGTCTTGCAGTATCAGGACTTGCAACAACCTCAGAGAAAATTCTTGGATCGTCAACTACTTGATTCAAGTCAATTATTTCTTACGATTGAAAATGTAGTGGTCTTTAAGTTTTTGAGATGGCTCTCTTGTTTTCTTCTTCCCACTTAACTGACGTTCTATTGAATTTTCAATTCAAATTTCTGACTCTTATTTCTTGATTATTCAAAAGAACTTTTGGTAATACTGGGAGATTTTCTTCAATTAGGAGTTCTATTTGTTCCAAGAGAATTAATTGATTGGTATCGTCAATGAAAACAACATCCCTGTCTTCTATTAAACCTATATCTCCATGATAGAACCAATATCCATTGTCTTTGTTTGGATATTCAATAAATCGGCATTCCTATGTTTTGCTCATCACTTTATCTCTCAAAGGTTGTGGTTTCAAAACATAAGCTTTACATCCCCAAACCTTCAAATTTGACAAGTCAAATTTTTTTCCAGTCCATACTTCATAAGGTATAAGAGATTTTGACTTACTCTTGACTCTGTTCAAAATGTATGTTGCCATTGACAATACTTTGCCCCAAAAATATGTAGGCAGGTAGCATAAGCCATCATGGATCTAGTCATTTCCATTAGTCTTATTTCTTCTTTCTGCAATCCTATTCTGTTCGGACGTCTAAGGCATGGTGTTAATATGTCTTATACCATTTTCTGTGTAGAAAGCACCCCTGACTTCATATTCTCCTTCACGCTCATTATTCAAGGCTTTAATGGGACTTCCCCACTGGGTTAATACCTTTTTCTTGAACTCAAAGAATTGTTTCCTCTGTGCGCGGTGAATCAAGCCACTTTAAAGTCAAGTGTCCCAAGAGAAACATATGTGGAAATAAAAAACAAGTCGTCCTAACTATTTCTGAAGCCTTGACTGCATATGAATCAGAGACGATATGGTGGTTAGACTCAAGAGCTACAAGACTTGTATCGAACAACAAGGATGTGTTCATGGACCTCAAACCATGGATTTAAGTATCGGTCGTTACGTAACGTAACGGTCAATACGTAATGGGTTTACGGCCCTCCATTATCGTCATGGGCTAATAAATCAATCGGTCTACAATCACACATGTAACATCCCGTAATGGTACTGTAACGGCCCGTAATATGACTAACAGCTGTTAGGCATAGTATAACTGCCGTTACGGCCAATTTCGCATATTTGTGTCCAGACAACTCTTTTCGCTCACCTTTTTCCTCATACCTAGCCCTTCTTCATCCCTCCTCCAACCCATCCAGCAAGTTTCGGCCAAATCCTGGCTATCTGGCCCTCCTCCAACCCAACCAGCATGTTTCGGTCAAATTATCTAGCCCTTCTCCACTCTATTTTTGGCTAGAACCAAGCTCTTCACTCTATTTTTTACCAGATCCATATATATATATATATATATATAATCGCTACAGCCGGTTCCCGTTATGGATAGGCCAGTACTCCTGATACTGTTACACCGCGATCATTACCATTATGTAACCCGATACTGCAATCTAAAATCTTGCCTCAAACAGAAAGCACAAGTTGAACATCGGTTAAACATGGGCAATGATGCCTATGTGGATGTGCTTGGAGAAAATGACTACAAATTACTTGTGGTGAGTCTGAAATTATTTTACAAAATGTCTTGTACGCTCCAAGTATAAGGAGAAATTTGATGTCAGTGTCTATTCATTTCGACATTCGTTTCAAGTTAGATAATGCTCCCATAAGCAAAAATGGTCAAGTCATTATAAGAGGTATGAGAGCCAATGATACTTACCCAATCAACAATAGCAATAAAAATATTCAATTTTCACAGTACTTCAATGTTTCAAAAGATGTGAATGATTACTATTTATGGCATTTTTGGCTTGATCGTATAAATAGGGATAAAATGCCAAGAATGAGTAGATTAGACCTTTTGCCTCAAATAAATCTTGTACATGTGATTCATTCATTAAAGAGAAAATGTCCAAGAAATATTTTTCAAGAAGTTGGCCATCATCAAATTTACTTGGAAGTGGTGCATTCGGATATATTCACAATTAAGACTCATCAAGGAATGGAATATTTTATTACTTTCTCCGATGATGGGGAAAGCTGATGGTGATTGGTGACATCTATATAGATATGATAGGGTTGACCACACTAGATCAAACCCTTAAACTATAAATAACTTCCCACCAGAGGGAGTGATTGGGTGTGAGAGGGTGTATGGTATGAGATAAGACACACCCATTAGAATAGGTATAGTCTATTCTAATGGATGTGATTGGTGACCAATCATAGAGATATGTCCCTATGATTGATCACATGGTTGGTTCACATGCACCCTTTGGCACTCTATAAATACCAAGACGCACAAACCATTTCCATTCATTCCAAACATTGGTAGCATTTCTTTCCACCACCTTTTCTCTCTCTCTCATGTGATAAGTAGTCTAAGGACAGCACACGTGTCATAACCATGTCAAATAATAAATAAAAACGAATGAATAAAAATTAAAGCAATAGAAAAACAACTCCTATTTGAGCAATGTAAGATCAGAAAACTATGTTGAAGGTATTGAATCCTTATTGCATAACTTCCACGTCTGACTCTATAATAAAACACGCATATATGGAAGGTAAACTATACTGTCAACACTATCATATACAATACATATCCGAGGGAAAACTTTAAAATTGTACGGGCTAATTAGATCAAGGTGAAAAATGGTAAGAAAAAAAAAAGTTAATAGACAAACCTCGTTGACTTGAACACAATTGGTAATGCGTTTAGCTCTGCTAGCAAACTGGAGGGTTCCTTTTGTTTCCTCAACATGAACCTATATTTCACTTATCAGTACAACAATCAAACACCATTTTGACATGATGTAAACTGCATTGTTATATATAACCAAAAAAAAAAGATCAAAGTCACATATCACCTCTTCTGGTGCTACAGTGCAAATTATTGAAGTCTTAGCATTACCACCAAGAGCAGGTTGGAGTATGCGAGTAAGCTTACTGTCACGATAAGGAATATGTCCCCTGCACATCTAATTCAGTTAATTAGAAAATAGGTAAGAGTATCATGGTTAATCATTGACTTAATAAATTCACTACTACCTTTGCTTTGCACCTTCACTTAATTTATTAATCACGTTTCCAAGAATCATTAAACTCTTGTTAATGTGTTTTCCTTCCTTCAAACGAACTCCACCAGCTCCAGTTTTAGCAATCCTTTCAGACCCCGCTAGGTCTACCAAATTCTAGTTCAATATTGAAATAATGTCGCACATAATTATACTCCAATACATAAAAATGATAATGTAACAATTGATTAGTTTCAAAAACAACACCATAAATAATTACATACCAAGACAGAAACACGAATCGCATTGTCTGAACTTAAAAAATCTCCGGAACTGGTCTCCTTGCTCTTGCTTTCAATCACCTGATATACACCCAAGCAAGTTAATATTTTCTGGCAATGGATATATAACATTGATATTAGCATGGACACAACTAAGAATTGGTTTCCTATGGTGAAGTTTTTGGGCATACCATCCTAAAGATAGTGTGAGACCTACTACTCCGGGCATTCATATTGGTCTCACCGAAGTGCCTATTAACTGTAAAATATAAAATTTGAATATACGTAAGTATTCAATGGAAAAGGATAAATGATCAGTGTAATTTGAGTTCTTGACATCTTGTTAAGAGTAAAACCTTCTCCCATCTCAATGAGCTGAAGTACTTGTTCAGCACTATTTACAATTTCCTCCCGAAGGCCTGCAACAAATATCCCACGCTGCAGAACAGAGAATGTCAATATTCTCAATACAGTCAGAAGAATTTCTCAAGAAGTATCAAAGAGATCTCTCCATACTCACATCCAAACTCTCGTGAATTTGCAACTTCTGATTCTCAACAGAAAAAAGATCATTAATTTCCTCATTGTAAATTTCCATGTAGGAAACTCGGATAAGAAACTCGCGCTGAGCAGTCTGTAAAGTAATATTCAAAAAGTAAATAAAAATCCTTTTCACCAAGAAGAATCACAGGGAATGCAATGGCAATTACTGACAATAACAGAAAGAAACGGTGATTATACCATCTGAATTTTCGTAAAAACATCTTTGACCGCCCTTTGGATGATTCCTGGATCACTTTCTGAACCATTCATGGTAAAAGTCTTTCCACTACTGGTCTGTCCATATGCAAAAGCAGTTCCTGCATGCGTTAGGCAGCTTCAAATCAAATTCGAGCCGTGAAATTCAAAACAAATGAAATTTAATGTTTCATGGACAATAATATTATTAAAGTTATTAGCCAATTTGCAATTTTTCAGTCTATTTCAAAAAATTGATGACTTAATAAACAAAAGGGAAAGGAAAGTGCAGCACCATTAAAACCGTCCACAGCAGAATGAATAATGTCCTTGGTGAGAAGCTCATAAACCCTAGAATTGGGGCTGTCTTGGTCGAAAACATGATCTGCAAAACCAGAATTTTATTGAATTCCTGTGAAATCTCAAAATAAATCCAAAATAGATCGAGATTACAGCTACAAAACCGCAAAATGTAGTTCAAAAGAGAGATTACCAAACACGAAGGAAACTCCAGAGATAGGGCTGCCGAGAGACTTGTGAAGAGAAATCCGATTGTCTTCAACCTTCCAGTACGTCGTCCCATTGTTCTCTGGCTGGCTTACCACGGGTCTCACTCTCACTGCTACGCATATCTTCTCCATGGCATACACGAAGCTCTCTCTTTCTCTCTCTCACACAGAGAGACACGCAGTGGACGTTGTACTCGATCGTGATCTAGTTTTTTGTGCGGGCTCTTTCTAGGGGTCTGCGATTTGAATGTTTTTGAGTTTCCGTAAATGCCCTTCCATTTGGATAAACTGAGACGGACAATAATAAATGGGCCCTGTTTGGGCCCATATTTGGGCCCATTCATCCGTTTGATTGTGGCCCGAATATCCGTTTGGTTGTCTAAATTATTCTATTGTTTGAATTATTATTTTTTTATGAATTAATTTATATATATTTCTCTGCTTATATTTATATGTGATATACTCAAATTTTACTTTAGTTAGTGATAATTGATCGATAATCTCAATTAGACAGTCTAATTCATAACTTATTTTATTTTAATTTTGAGTTGAGTATAAATATTTTATTTTATTTTGAGTTGGGATGGTGCGATCATTTTCTCTATTTTATTTTACTTTATATCTTTAGTCAAATACTTTCAATTAAAGTTTGCATCGTCGGCCTCCGTTGTTATTCGTCGTTGTCTCATCATCAGACTTTAGGCCTTCAATTGTCAAAGTCTGGTTATCGGTCTCTGGAATTTTTTGTTGTTACATGTAACTATCGTTTTAGTATATTTTTTAGTTATATATGACTATTTTTTTATTTTGGTGTATTTTTTAGTCACATTCATTTGATTTTGCAATGATCAAAAAGCAAAAAAATAGTTAATTGTAACTTAAAAATATTACTAAAAATTAGTAATGTAACCGAAAACTTAGTTACAGCGGCCGGCGGTAAGTGGCACCCGGAGTCTAGTGGTCAAAGGCGATGGAACAACGGTTGACAAACCTTATTGGAACATTAGTTCGTATAAACTCCAAACAGATGATACTAAAAGTAAACTACTTAATTTTTTAGAATTTTATTAATTTGGTGTTATTTTTAAGATCTCCCAACAACTATCTCATTTTTTAATTATTTTTACTTGATTATGTGAGAAAATGACATCTGAACTAGAATTATTTTTTAAATATTTATTTTTACAATTTGTGAACTGAAGCACAACCAAATAGACCTTAACGGCATCTTTGGTACACAAATTTCGACAAGGGATTGGAATAATCATGGGCATGATCATTCCATTTCTGTATTTGATTTATAGGATTAAATTTCATTCCTATTACCAATAATTTTCTCATAAAATATGAGATTAACCAACCTCAAGATAAACTTGGCTTAGTCACTTCTAATTATATGTAAGATTTTATTTATTTTTTGATCAAAAAACACAATCAAACACAAACCAAACTCGAAAATGTAATTAAATTATTATTTAACGCTTTGAAAATTTAATTAAACTACTATTTTACCTTTGAATTTTTAACACATATCTTTTAATTTTTTTAATTTTTTTTTTCTATACTTTTCTCACCCCTTTTTCTTTCTCCAGTGCTGGATTTTATCCTCGATTTAAAAAATGTATATTTTTCAAATAAAGACTTTATTGTATTTATGTAGTCCATTCTTATTTTATTACCAACAGTAACCAAACATCGTAATTAAAATGATCATTCTAATAACGGTATCTAATTTCTTTTGTTACCATTCTATCCATTATCATAATAATTTCAATATTATTGTCATTTCATTTCAGCGTACAAAACGCAGTGTAAATATTTTTTTCGCCCTAAAAAGCACAAGAGAAACATATTTCTTTTTCTCATATCTTTATTTATGTGTTAAACATCAAACCTTTTTTTCATAACTTTTTCGATAACTCATCCAAATAATTTCCTCTAACTTTCAAAAATCGTTTTCAAAAATCATTTTCGAAAACGAAAACCGAACAAGGCCTAACTAACTTTCACAATTTTCAAAAAATCATTTCTAAAATTTTTGGAAAAGAAAGCCAAACAGGCCCTAAACAACAGGAAGCAATACCTCTATGGGATAGAAAGGAGGCAGTTAAAGAAGTGGTGGACAAAGAGATAGGGAAAATCAAAGAGATACAGTATGACATATCTCTTTTGACGATATTTCCTTTGCTTTTGGAGATAATTGATTCAATAAAAATCCTACTTTTTTTTTTCAGCAATCTTTCCTCAGTCAAAGATCAAACAACTTTCCCACTTCTCACAACTTTCTTTATTTTAATTTTGCATGCATGAATTAAATTATGAGGACTTCCAAGAACCTTGGTTGTAATTAAACAAATATATATAATTCAAAAATATATTTTAATTGATGGTCAAGATTGATACTGATAAAAAATAAACGATTAAGATCGTTTTGTGAAAAAATATATGTTCAAATATTTCACACCCTGGTTTGTTGTTGAGTTAAATCTGAATAGTAATTTGAGCGGTTTTTTAAAAATGTGTTCTGTTAAGAGTTAAGATTGATAGATGAGATTGAATTACATAAGTTTTAAGTGGGATAAATTTTCGTTCAAAAATTTCACATATTCACTTTTAAAACAGTTAAATTAATATCATATTTTGTACCTTTTAAGTTTTATATTTGTATTTAATTAATTTTTTAACTATTATTGTTTTTTTTATAGTTATAAATTAGAAAATCAATATATTGACTTTAGACATATTTGTATTTAATTAATTTTTTAACTATTATTGTTTTTTTTATAGTTATAAATTAGAAAATCAATATATTGACTTTAGACACCAGGAATCCTTAGTTATATATATTATTAACATTTACCCTATAAATTTTACATTTGTGTTTGATTTGTTCATTTTTTACCATTTATTCTTTTTTTAAATTTATAAATTAGAAAATCGATACAATGTTATCAGGCACAAAATTTCTCCAATATAACTATTTTTTGTGTTAATTATACGATAGGTGTGTTTGGGACAGTTTACACGTACTTCGACTAACAGACGATCTTAAAACCGCAATCTTTCACATCAAGCTGGTGCATTCAAAATTTAATTCCTGAAATATTTTTCAGGAAAGTCGAATTCTAATTAACAAAGAAAATTGACACCTCCTCTTAATCAATGAACTAATACTCTTAATAATATAAAATCAAGAAATCAACATATAATATTTTTGGAGTTTCCTCTTTTGAACAACATTTTTTTAGTTTTCATTTGTTTGTTTCTTATGATTTAGCCCCAAGTGAAAGTATATTTGATTTGATGGGATTGATTTTTTATTTTATTTTTGTAATAAATAAATATTATTATATCTTTACTTTTTGTTTATTTATTGCGATTAAATATTTAGGGTGAACAATTCCAAGTCCAAGTTAGGGTTGTTGAATAATCAAAAAAGATTAGATTAGTCAAAGATCAATTAATTAATTAATCAAATATATAGTTTTGGGCATTTACGCACACATTTCAAAAGTTACAGGGTGGTTTCTGTAAATCTGTTACTGTATATTCCACGTACAATGGCTAATGGCTAGGTCTAGTCTTTGTGTGGAAGTACGATGATTCCCTAACCCTCCATTTTCCACTTGCTTTATTAATAATTACAGCAATGTACTTGACGAAATCTCTAGAGAAAAAGGGTAAAAAAAAAAAATTGAAAACTTTTTTTTTTTTTATCCATTTTAAAACTGCTTTTCATTACATGTTGGAAAAATTATTTTTTTGTCCCTAAAGTATGGAGTTAGTGTTTATCTGGGCCGTTGAAGTTTATCTGTTCACACATTCATTTACGGTTCGTTTAATTTGATGGAATGAAATTAAGAGAGAATAGAATGAGAGAATAAATAGAATGAATTTTTCAATGGAATCACTATTTCATTCTCTTATTTAGTTATAGAATGAGAGAATGAATGAAATAATGAAGCATAATAAAATTTCTATAATGTCCTTTTAGATATCAATTTTGAATATGTATTTGATAATAGATTATTTAAAGAAAGAAAATGATTACAAAATAGATTATTTCTAATAATAGGGATGAGTTTTTGGAAATGAATTTTTGTGGAAATTGTTTTTTGATTTCATTGGGTTGGATTGATTCCAGCCCATTAACTATGGAATTTGATTTCATTATTTTTTTATTCAAATTGAATCAAATTTTTTATTCTATTGAACAACCAAACAAGGAAATCGAAATCGACAGTGAAATGACGATTCCATTCTACTCCGATTCCATTCAACCAAACGAGCCGTTGGTTTCTCATATTTCATACTTGTTTCAATCTCGTAAAAAAAAAAAACATTGTTAAGGATTTTGGATAGAAAATAAGTTTTACTCAGCACATGTTCTTATGGGTTTTGCTCAACATGTGTCCTAATAGAGAGATTTTTGTCATTTATTACCTACGGTGAATCTAAAAAATAGATTGAGGAGGACTAAAAAAAAATGTAGATGTGTATTAGATATTTATATAAAATTAGGGGCTTATCTAAAATTTTAAAGATTTTGATTAATTTTTTATACAACTTTAAAGGTGCAAATGAAAATTTCAAAAGTTAGGTGGCGGCTGGTTAGTGTTCCCACTTCTCTCAACCCAACTAAGATGGGTTGAGTTGAGTTAGATTGAGAATTCTGTTTCCTACTGAGAATAGAATTGCGTTTGATAACGACGAATTTATTTTGTACCGAAAACAGAATCACGTTTGGTAATGATATTATCCTAGAATTGATTTCATGAACTAACCCTAGAATTGATTAAATCCTAAATCAAAATCGAAATGAGAATCGAACTCTAAATCAAGTAACGAAATCGAAATCTGCAACCCTAAATCAAGTAACGAAGACAACGATGGCTTGGATGAAGATGACGATGGCCGGCTTGGTGAACAATCGAAATCATGACAATGGTGAGCTTTGACGAAGACGACGATGGCCGGCTTGGTGAGCAATTGAAATCACGACGACGGTGAGCTTCGACGAAGACGATTATGGCCGGTCAACGGTTGTGAACGAACCACAGCAGCAAGTAAGAACGAGTGGAGGCAATGGCAAGGAACACAAGGAAGAGGAGATGTGAAACGAAAAAGAAAATAAACTCAACCAAAGTGGATCAATGGACCAACTAACATTTTTTTTTATTTCTAGCGTGTCCCTCATCTGGGTTGGGTTTTTGGGCAAAAAAAAAACAAGTTTTTTTTATTTCTCATTTTCTTAAAATTTTGAGAATCAATTCTTATTTTTTAGGTTGGTTTGAGTTTTGTGTTGCCAAACACATTGCCAAAAATTAATCCCAAAATTTTTGGATTGGGTTGGGTTAGGTTAGAATGGAAACACTAATCACACGGGGCCTTAGTGTCTTGACTCTTGAGTCTCCCGCAGCCTCTAGGCCTAAGTTATATCAGCCACTATTTATTACTTCGCCAAGTCTAAGTTGATTTACTTTATTCACCGACAACGATTTCAATTAACAATAAGATAAAAAAGCTTGACATGTTATTAAAAAGAAAAAGTCGTGTTTGGATAAGGGATTTGGCGACGAATTTGATTTGAGTAAAGGATTTCAAAAAAAAATTTCGATAAATACTTTATTTGAATATTTACGAGAAATGATTTGTAAAATCCTTTCAATTAAAAAATAGTGAGAAATGAGGGATTTCAAATCTGACCACTAACCACCGCCGCCTATTGCCGCCATCGCCGACCACCATCCGCCGCCGCCGCCGACCACACTAATGTTGGTGATTACCCAAATAAAAAAAATTATAAAATTACACTATCAAATTCTTCACCTAAAATAGTTATCCAAATAAGATATTTGTAAATTAAGGGATTTCAAAATTCAGGATTCTGAAATCCATTCATTTACTTGTCAAATCCCTTACTCAAACGTAACCTTAGGTTTAATAGAGTGATAAAATGATAAAAATATCCCCATTAAAAAATCATGTGATAAGCACAACTCATTTTTCATTTGAAATCATTTACAACATTTTCAGTTTTGTAATATTGAAGTAAATGTGGAACTTAGTAGATTAAATATGTAATTTGACAAATCTCTGGATACATTGATCCCATACTTTGGACATGTTTGGTTGGAAGGAAGAAAAATAAAAGAAAAAGAAACATGAGAAAATAATTTTTTTATTTGTGAAAATAAATATTATTTTCTTTAGTGTTATTTGTTTAGAAAAAAAATATAAAAGAAATAAAAATAATTCACTTAAATATAATTTTCTATTTTGCTATCATATAATCGGGTCAAGATGCAGCGTAACTAATAGAGACATTCCATTTAGGGCGAAATAGAAAGGGTGGGCACGGGCGGCCTGGTGTTCGAGCGTTGATTCGTCAGACGACGACTACTTCACAACTTAGATTAGTATTAGCCACCTATCTTACTAAGATAAAAAGGAATGGGATGAAATAGAAAGAACGAGAAGCGCTAGCGCTAGAGGATCAGTCTTTTTTGTTGTAAAAATAAATTAAAAATTTTATTATTTAGGGTATAATTCTAATTTTCTCTCCTCTTGAAAAACGCTACCGCATCTTCCTTCATTTTCTTCTCAAATTAGGGGGGGGGAAATTACTTAGAAAATTGTGTATTTTTTTTTCTTCGCACTTTCCATCTATATACCAAACAACTTTTTTTTTTTTTCTCATTTTTCATCTTATTTTTTTTTTAATTTTTTTATCCATCATTTTTCCGCACCCACAGGAGACCAAAAACATATTTATAAATTCATAAAAAAATTACTTAACTCGGCATCTGCATGTGTCTAATCAGATTAATCATCACTATTTCAATTTATTTATTTAATTTTCTTAATTAATGATAAAAAAACAAAATAATATCATGACGTTGATTGCTTTAATTAGGGTTTGAACAATTGAACATTCTCATTGCATGAGAAATATGTATACCTAACAAGTGATCATCATCAAAATATTATTAATTATTTCTATTAATTCATTAACTTTTCATCAATCATATCATGTCCATCATCTTTCTTCTTCTTTTTTTACATGCAATAATGGAAAATAATAAAAGTTTAGGGGGGCCAAACAATCTTTATAGCCATAAACCAGCTGTACATGCATGGTAAATTCCATGATTAATCTTTATTACACTCATTAAAAATTGATGCGGAGAGTGTGTTTTTAAAATCATCTGATGAAATGATTAGTTGAAATGTGTGTAAACTGGTTCAGATATATTTTACTGTTCAAAAAAAAAATCTCTATTATTTGTATTTTTAACCTGATGGAACTTTACTTATGAGAGAGAGAGGGAGAGAGATATTAAGAGAGAGATATGTAAGTGCAAGAGTGAAGACGTATCTATTGGGTCTTCCGGGTTTTTTTTAATGCGCGAGATTAAAACACAAGTTGCAATTTGATAGAAAACTTTTTAAAAACACAGGATAAAATAGAGACATGCCCGAAACACCCTAATCTTTATTACACTCATTAAATCTCTATTATTTGTATTTAACCTGATGGGTACTTTACTTAATTTAGAGAGAGAGATTAAGAGAGGAGAGAGAGAGAGAATAAAAAAGGATAATATAAGTGAAACAAAAACAGAAAAGGTTGCCTTAATCAGGCCTTTACATGGGCACATATATATATAACTACGTGGGGTTTTGTAAAAAGACTTTTTACTCCTCTTCCTTTTGTCCTAATTCCATTGCTGTATCATGCATGGTTTTAGAGAGAGAGAGAGGGAGGAGAGAGAAGATGAAGTCATTAGAAACTACTGTAACTAGAGATTCCCTATTGAAGCTGCGTGATATCCATGAACCGGTATAAACCGGACAGTTTCTGTTGGAGGTAAATCGACTCCGCTAACAGACGGTCGGACTCTCGCCGGACGGCTTGAAACTCGTGGGTGACCAAGAACAGTCGTTTTTTCAACTCCCGGTTCTCTACTCTCAGATGGTTCAACTGGGTGGTGAGGTTCTCCAAATGTCTCTTCTTCCGCCACCTGGACCGCCGTGCCGATTCCCGGTTCGATATCATCCTTCTCCGCTTCCGCTCCTCCATGGAATAAACCCTCCGGTTGGTTTCCGAACCGGAGTTAACACTGACAAACTGACCCGATTGAATGAGAGAGAGTAGTTCGTGGATTTCACTTGCTGTCAGACCGCATTCAAGAACCGGGAGTTGGTCTTGGACCGGATCTTCCTGGAACATCATGGTTGTGAAGGGGGGAAGGGAGAACCGGGTTTTTTTAGTGAACCGGTGGGAGGAAGGGAGGAGAAAAGGGAAGAATGGAAGTAAAGGATGGGCTATTTATGGATGAATTGAAGGGAAACGTGGGCTCCACTCGATATTCTACTTTGAACAACTTTGGGGTCCTCATATTAAAAGATTGGATAAATTATGTCATATAAATTTTACCTTTTGATTTTATATAAATTTATACTTTGATCCCTCATATTTTTTCAATTAATAGTAGTAGTGTTGGTATCGAAAACTGGCTAACATCCACAGTTGATCCGGTCAGCGTCTACGTGAAGATCTTTGTTGAGTTGACAAGATAGTGTACGTTGTTCGTTGATCCGTGAATGGTCCAAAGTCAAATATTCGATGTCCGATCAACTGTCTGCACAAAGACCCATTGGAATGTGTGTCAGCAAAATTCCTTTGCATTGAGAGTACAAGTTCGGAGGAAAAAAAAGTTCAGTATTCCTTAGAGAGAACTTCTTGTCAAATCTGACGTATTTATTACTAGCTATTGACAGGGGGGAGGTCGGATTAGCCCCAAAAAATTAGGGTTATGAAACACGGTCAATTAGAGTAATCCGACACGTGGCCAATAAGGAGACATGTGGCATGATTTAAGTCCTTGGGCCTTGCATTTCGACTCCACGAAAAGGAACCCACAAACTGTCCCAGCTGAACATGAGGTGGAGCCAAACCATAGAGGTGCAGGAGTCTACTTGGTGTCCTGAAGGATCTGTCCTGTGGTCGCTGATCGGTGACTAGCCCAGACAAGATGCTATTGTTATGGCTAGTCAATGATGCATAGTCAAAAGAGATTGTTGTGGTTTTCACCCTGACATGTGTCGTGTTGTAAGTCGTTTGGGGTGCTTTGTGAAAATACCTCTCATGTTCATCAATCTATTAATCATGTGTTAGTTTCTCAAATTAGGTTGTAGTGTGTTTAATTTAACATAATAATTAACAAATGGACAATAAATAGTTAATTAGGTCTAAACCTAGTATTTTCAATTGTGCAGTTTTAACTGCAAATTTATGATTTTTATAAGAACCGAACAATTTATAAATTTAAAATTTATATTCATTTAGCTCATTTATTTATAATAATTTTGTCAAAAATTTCAAATCACTGCATTATATAAAAATTATTTTAATTTTTTTCAATACAAAAAATTATATGATTTTTATACAGTACAGTAATATGAAATTTTTGACAAAAAATAATAATTTTTTTAAAAAAAAATTACTATAGAGAATGAATTGATAAAATAATGATCCGTGAATATTAAGATCCATAGTGAAAAATCGGAATATAAAAAAAAATATTAAGATTAATAAAAAACATTACCATTTTTGTTTTAAATTGGGGTACTTATTTATAATAAATTAAAATAAATAAATAAAAAGGGGGAAAATTGATGGATGAGTGACTTTATTAGAAAATAAATTGAACAAATCTAGTAGAGCAAATTTGTGGCAGGTGGCAATTTTTTTATGGGTGTCTTTATATGCTTTATTTCAGGTGGGTCCAAACCCTAAATATTAGCTTAATCACTAAGAATCAAGCCAGGAAACACAAACAACAAATAACCACGTGGCTTACGTGGTCGACTTAATTCCTTTATAAAGGAAAAAACATAATTTCTTAAATACATTTAACTAATTTTTTGATTATTGGGTAGCCGGCCGGTTTGAGCCAAAATTACAGTCAAACCAATACTAAGCAGATTTAGCTAATTTGAACTGTGGATACCCAACAATTTGTGGATTAGTGCAGATTGGAGTGTTCAGGTTGGCTTCCAAAGGCAAAAGATCTGCGAACAGTCCACGCGTTGTGCGAGTTCCAGCCTTTAACACCCACACAATGCGCGAGTTACTATGTTCGTTGAGAGTGTGGAGGGTTGACCCGGACCGCTGTACACTGTCTTCGCCAAGAAGTTATATGAATGTAACTCAAAAATATAATAAAATAATGATACTAGCAAATGTATATTAAAAAAAATATATGTAATTGAAAAATACACTAAAAATAGTTACACGTAATAATAATAATAAAAAAAAATTGGTGGCCAATGACCAAATTTTGGCAATTGGGGACTTGATGTCCAATAGCGGGTGGCGACAAAGTGTGGCGCCGACTATAGACAATGCAAACTTTAATTAATTAAAAACATTTAATTAAAGATACGAAAGAGCATTAATATTGGGACTAAATTCCAAGTCAAAACATAATTAAAAGATTTACTCATAATTAAAATAAGATAAATTATAAATTATTTTTATTAATATTAATTTGTGAAAAGAAAAAGGAAAGGGAGTATATTTTAGTAGTAGCCAATCATATATTGACATGTGGACTTTTTTACAGTAGAAGTGGAGAATAGTCAATAAATAGTTAGGTAGACTTATCAATCTTGTTGGAGAATTTTTGTTCTAATTTTCATGACAACAAAGATAAAAAGCAGCCCCCTTATCTCCTTCAAATTTCCACTTATACATCAATATTTTTTTATATTCACATATGGAATGAGAGGGAACCAATTAAAATATAGAAATTTATTTAACGGTACCCTTTTTACGCTTACTAGGAATTTTCGGTGTCCGAAAATACTGTATCGATTTTTAAATTTATAAATGTAAAAATAGAAATACTAGTATTTGTTCGAGGGAAGACTTGTTTGACAAGTCTTTCCTAAATCTCGACCCATTATCATTAACGTAGCGGATTTGGTGCAATGAAAAGTTATTTAGGGAATAGTAATGTCTCTATCCATAATAAGTGGAAGGCGTTACAACTGCCCCGTGTCTCGGGGTTGCTAACCCTGATCGGGGTCAAGTGATGAAGCCCAAGACCCACTATCCCACGTCAGGGTGATGTTGGGAGCAAATCTGCTCGGGAGTGACAATGCTCGAAAGAGTGGCCCATTACCTCAGGGATAGTAATCTGTTCGATATGGCATGTTTGTAGCTTCTCGTGCATGACACATGTCTGGTGGACACATGAAAATGATTTAGGTTTGATTTAGATTTCACCTCATCATTGAATAATCACCACTCGGACAATATTAAAAATGTATTTTTTCATATCGACCTGTTGCATTTTGAATTTAATTCCAGACGTACTCCAATCAAACCAATTTGGAAATTTTGGAGTGTGGTTGGGGGAGTTATTTTTTTGTTTTTGAGTTTTTGAGGATGATTGAGGTGGTTGTCCGTTGCTGTCTGTTTTGACATGATACCAACTATGAATCCTTCCTTAAATTAGTGGTGGTGTGGAGACCAACATAACATGCATGCACGAATCGTGTCTGTACTCCTCTCTTAAATTTATTTAAATTAAACTGTCTGTAAAAAGAGGGAGAAGAATAAAGTGACCTTTTCCACCCCCCTATATTCTCTAACCTGCCACAACAAGCCAGTATAGCCTCCCACCATGTGCTTCCACTTCTTTCTTTTATTTCACTTTTTTTTTTAAAACTTAATTTTAATTTTCACCCGTTTGGCAGAACATTTGGAGAGATTAAACTACGATGAGACAATCCAAAGCGGTAAATAGTATTTTATCTCATGTAATATTTCGAAAAAGTGTAATGGTTAAGTTTTTTCCCAAAAGTCAAATTTTATATAAAAGACTCTTTATTGACAATTATACCCTTGATTTTCGTTGAAAACTTCTAAAAAAAATTGCATCAATTTTATTAAATTTAATTAAAAAATAAATAAAACAAGTAAAATGAAAGAAAGAGAAGAGACGAAAGAGAAAAAAAAAAGGGTCAAATTATCCTTTCAGTTATTGTTGTCAAGAATTTGACCGTTGTATTTTTTACAAAATCACAAGGAGGCGCAATCCAAAATAAATTAATTTAAAAGCTTCAAATGGTGCCAAATTTATTTTAAAGTAGTGCACAAATGATGACCAAAGAAGAGAGAATCTTTCATGTTTGTGTAAGTAGTTTTTCACTTGGTCTTTGGCTGCTAATTATCTTCTTCTTTTTCAAAACACATTTTTTAAATTTTTAATTGAAGGATAAAAATCAAAAGGTAATAAAAGTGATAAAAGTGCTTTAGCAATAAATATATATATACATATGAAGGTGAACTTTGGGTACAATAATAAAATTACTCCATAGAAGTCTCGGATTCAAATTTTGAAAACTATCTCTCATATAGGGGTAAGACTGTGTACATCTGACCCTCCCAGACCCCGCGATGACAGAGCCTTCATGCACTAGTTTGTCCTTTTATACACGTGTGTGTATATATATAAATATAATTACTTGAGCAACTAGGCCACTATAGTTGTCAAATCATTTGATTGCATCAAAACATAGATTAATTAAGTTAATCCATTCCCAAAAGATGGTGGAGTAAATTAAATATTATGTTGAAAGTGTGTAGAAAAGGAACCTTAAAAAAGGTGGGGAAGAAAAAAACAAACAAAAGCGGGATAAAAAAGTATCCTATAATCGCATATGAGAAAATCAAATAAATGCTCTTTGTTCTGGGAATTTACCAGTTGAATTCAACAAAAAATCACATTTAAACAAGCAAATTTGGAGATCTCTATATGCCATGGAACAATGACCAAAGACCACTAATTTTTTATATACATAAAGTTCAGACTTAGTAAGTGGGGATCCTATCTCCTCTGTTTGGCACCCATGCTTTCATGTCTTCCTCTTCAGAGATTCCCTTTGATAAAAAGGTGGTAAATTTGATGTTCTTTTCCTCTGTTTTACAAGTTCACAGGAGGACTCCCCTGAGTTTGGCAACCAGAAAAGGTCAATACTCTTCCAACATAAAAGAACATCTAAAAAAAAAAAACACTAGTTCTGTAGAAATCCAATGGGCCTAACTCGCTCTCAAAAGACGTCTTGTAAGAGGAGGATTGCCCTCGGCTTATACATAGCTCAGGTTCAGGTAACACAAGCGATGTGGGATCCAACACGCTCCCTCACGCGGAGGGTGAATTTTTTTTTGAAAAACCACTACGAACGGATATCGGGAGGCCCATCATTGATGTGGGACTTAACATGCCCAACATTAAGCAAAAGTCTGGCTCTGATACCATGTAGAAATCCAACGGGCCTTACTCACTCTCAAAAGAAGCCTTGTAAGAGGAGGAGGATTACCCTCGGCTTTATATATAGCTCAGGATCAGGTAACATGAGCGATGTGGCATTCAACATGCTTGTGAACGGATATCGGGGGCCCGACATCGATGTGGGATTCCACAAGTTCTTCGTAGGAAAGACGAACCAAACGCCACCTTATTATATATTTGTTTTCTAAGAAAAGAGAGATTCTTACCTTGAACAATAGATCATAAGCTATGTGTTCCCAGGGCAAAGATACAGACATTAAGCAGCATCTGAGGGGTAGCATTCCTTCATCGGTGGAAGAACGGGTGGCACCACCAGCAGCAGCAGCATAGGCATGCTTTGCTGCCATGGATGCAACAGAAGCTGCTGTTCGAACCATCGTGCCAATCCCAAACCCTTTCTTCGATATCTGAATTGGAGAAAGTGGACCTGATTCCTGCTTGCTTTGGTCTGCTACATGAAATCCCAAGGTTCAGAGTAATCTCTTTTTTTCTTTCAAATATAAAAAGGAAAAAATAAATAAAAAATCAGAGTCAATCATAAAGACAGGTTTTTATAAATGTTTATTTGAGAAAGAAAACATGACAAAACTAAATCAGATAGCTATTTTCCATCCAATCAAACAGACCCTAAATAGTTTCAAAATAAGGATGTCAGAAAAACAAAAAAACAAAAAAAAAACAAAGAACAACTAAATGCAAACCAACTTGGATTATTTATTAAGCAGTAGACACTACACGAATAGCAGGACAAATCGAATGACCTTAAGAAAATTATTTGAATCGTGGGGAAGTACCTGAGAAGAATTGGGGGTCAATGTTCTTTACTTGCACGCTATAAATATACTACTAGTATATACCGTGCCTAAAAGCACTAATTTTAATCCAATATATTAATTTTGAATATCCTATAGTTACTTCAAATACAAGTTTTTTGTTGAGAGTTCATTATTTAGTTTCTCAATAAAATCTAAATTAACGGTTGGAAACATCTCCAAACAAAACATCCAGCTGTTAAAAAATGTTTCAAATGTAAAATATGTCATTTATTATATATATATGTGTGTATATCTATATAGTTCTGTTATATTACTATTTCATGCAAGCAGGCAAAGCAAATAAGATTTCCCAGCACCCTAGTGAATTTAGGACACGCAGAATGTTTCATGAACAACTGCCAGATATTATCATTAGAGAGAGACAACTATAACAAAAACAGGGGAAAGAAAAAAAAAGAGAAGAAAGTATAGTCTTTTACAACATCAAAGACATCAAGAAAAATATAGATTTTCACTTGCCTGCAACCCTAGAAACCGCTACTTCAACCTCCCCACGTCCCCCAGGACCTTTCATGAAAAGCCTGTCTGTTTTGCCATTGGAATGACCCAATGATAAAAGGCTGCCAAATCCAGACCTCCCAGCTGTCAATGGGATAAAAAGAAGACAAGGACCAGCTTAAGAAGCAATCAAATATAGCAGGTATCTTCTAATTGATACTTCAACGGAGCAACTTGAAAGCAGAGTATTCAATTGGAAAAACAAAACTAAGTACAATCCTGGGCAAATTCTAGTTCAACATTCAATAGTTATAGCCAGAATCATGGATACAGACACGTGACATGAATATGATACCACGTAAGCCAATTTGACAGTCATATTTACCATCATATGCTTCTCGAACCATTTGATAACTGACAAATCCGGAGAAAAGAGTTATCTGCAATCACCAACTACAATTTCATCAAAATGGTGGATGTACTTAAAAGCCAATTCAAGGTGGGGTGAATGCATGCGAGAGCCCACATATAATAATAAAAGAAAAATTGAGGAATTGTATTTATCAAACATTCAACTCATAGTCCAATGTCAGATTTTCGAACAGGTTAAAAGATGACCGAGCGAATTATACTGTATGTAAACAAGTATATCAAAGACTTGACGCAGTTCCGTATGGAAGTACCCTCAAAGAGGAGGATCTTATCCTCTACTTCTCTTAGCAAACATTTGAACAAAGAAAGCTCGGTCATACAAATAACCGAATATATATATATGAAAACCCTATGCTATTTATAGAAATTATTGCCAAGTAAATAACCCATTATGGAACTCACTATGATACAATTGGAAAAACAAATACTGGGCGATGGAGCAATCAAGGAAAAATGCAACCAAAAAATGAGGTCACTATTTTTCAGATAGCCGAGGGAACTATTTTTTTTTTGATCCAGAGTAACTTCAAATAGATAACTAAATATGTTCATGTTCGAAATAAGGAAATCATCAATTTGACCTTCAATTTCAGAAAAATAATGAATAGGGGGCAGGACCAAAAGTGCATTAGCGGAAAAAAATGAATGCCTCGAACCTTATTATTCTTTGTTTTTCCAGTGTCAATCTTCATAGAAGAAACACCACTAGAACTCAAATCATGCCGAGTCTTGTCACTGGGAAATGCAGCCCCATTCTGAGCATTTAGAAGAACACAATAACAGTGGTCTACATCTGTCAAAACCTGTAAAATAGAGGTCCTATGAGATAATTAAGAATTGAATAAAATAATCAATTGTATTATTTTTTTAATTGTACAATGAGACTACATATAGGAGTAATTAGGAATAAATAAGGAAACTAACTAATGATTAATAATAACTTTCCTAATCTGCATATTTGACTTTTCCTATATACAAATAATAATAATATCGAATATTCCAACACTTCCCCTCAAACTGGTATGAAGATATCTTTCATCGTCAGCTTGCATACTAGATAGTCAAATCTCTTCTTTAGTAATCATTTTGTTAGAATGTCTGCGATCTGTTATGTAGTCGGTACATATGGCATACATATTTGTCCACTCTCGATCTTTTCCTTGATTAAATGCTTATCCACTTCCATATGTTTTGTCCGATCATGCAGCACCGGATTGTGAGCAATTGCAATGGTTGATTTGTTATCACAGTAGATCTTCATAGGTGTTGAATTAGATATCTTCAACTCTTCTAATAATCTGTTAATCCATAACACTTCACAGATGCCGTGAGCCATAGATCTGTACTCCGCTTCTACGCTACTTCTAGCTACGACATCCTGTTTCTTGCTCCACCATGTGACGAGGTTCCCACCAACAAAGGTATAATAACCGGAGGTCAATCTCCTATCCGTGATGCTCCCAGCCCAGTCTACATCGGTATAAACCTCTATAAGTTGGTGGCCACGTTTCTTATACAAAATTCCCTTTCCGGGGGTACTCTTTAAGTACCTTAGGATTCTATAGGTAGTCTCGAAGTGTTCTTGTTCTGGTGAGTGCATAAATTGGCTGACCATGCTTACGGCAAATGCTATATCCGGACGGGGTAAAATTATAGGAGACTGTTTTAGGCCGTATAGTGACTTCTTTAGCTTGCACACTTTTCCTTGTCCTATCTTTCTTTCAAAGCCTGGTGATAAACTCATGAACACTTCCTCCTCCAAGTCTCCATTTAGAAAGGCATTTTTCACGTCTAATTGGTGTAGTGGCCGATCAAGATTCACTGCTAGGGACAATAGAACCCGAATCAAGTTTATCTTAGCAACTGGAGCAAACGTTTCTTGGTAGTCTATCACATATGTCTGTGTGAACCCTTTAGCCACGAGCCTTGCTTTGTGCCGTTCTATGCTTCCATCTGCCTTACACTTGACTGTGAATACCCACTTGCACCCGACTATCTTTGTATCTTTTGGCGAATCAATTATTTCCCACGTACCACTCCTTTTAAGAGCATTCATCTCTTCCAAAACTGCTAGCTTCCAATCTGGATCACCTAGTGTTTCCTCAATGTTCCTTGGAATAAACAGATTAGTAACTTTAGAAATAAAGGCTCTATAATGTTCAGAAAGTTTTGTGTAGGTTACCTATCTAGATATGGGGTGATTGGTGTAGGTTCTGATTCATTTCCTGATGGCTATAGGAATATTAAAATCTAAAGTAATACTGGAATGAGAAGGTTCATTAGGAGGTGGTAAAGAGATAGGATTACCTGGGAGAGAGGGTCCATTGGTGTTGCGTTTCACTCCACAAATTGGGATGATCTCACCAACCCACTAAAAGCCACCAATTAACAAAAAGGAAAAAGGAAACCAGGTAGGCATAAAGCAGGTCAGAGACAAATCACAACGGAAAAAAATTAGGGACTGTTCAGGCATAGGTTTCGGCGCCCACTTCTCAATTGGGTTGTGTTCAGATTGCCAAGTTGCTCAGTATCTCCTCTATAAATAGAGGAGATGAGCAAGGTGAAGATATCAAATTCTCTGCAAAGAAAATACGTAGAGGGTTTGAGAGATCCCAAAATAGAGTGTGTATCAATTCAAGTTAGAGGATTTGTGTGGGAAATTCTCAAGGGTGTAATTATCTTTGCTTTGGGGTGTGAGAAAAATCCTGAAAGTGTGAGGATTTGTAATAATATTCTTCACATAGTGAATTTTCTCGGGTTGTCTTTGACAACGACAATGATTTTTTTCCGATTTTGAAGTTTCCACTTAAATTCTTGTATTGTGTGATTGTGTTGATTATTCTCCAATTTTCTTATTTCTCCATATCGTGCAACTCTTATTCCCAACAATTGATATCAAAACTTGGTTATTGAAAGAAAATGTCGAGCATGTCGAGCGTAAAATTCGATGTAGAGAAATTCAATGGTAGAATCAACTTTGGCTTGTGGCAAGTACAAGTCAGGGATTTGATGTTTCAATCTGGGTTACACAAGGCATTGAAGGGGCGACCGTCTCCGGATACTAGCAAAGAAGGTTCGAAATCCGGTATGAGCGATGAGGAATGGGAAGACTTCGATTTGAAAGCCGAAAGTGCGATCCGCTTGTCTTTGGCAAAAAATGTTCTTGCTAATGTGCAAGGAATTAAAACTGCCAAGAAACTTTGGGAGAAACTTGAAGAAATGTATCAAGCAAAAGGCGTCTCTAATCAGGTGTATCTCAAGGAGCAATTTCATACTTTGCATATGAATGGGCACAACCATTTCTGACCATTTGAGTGTCTTAAATGGTATCGTCTATGAACTGGAAGCCATTGAAGTGAAGATTGATGATGAGGATAAAGTGTTGAGGCTCATCTGGTCTCTTCCACATTCTCATGAACACATGAAGCCCATTTTGATTCATGGGAAGGATAAGATTGTGTTCTCGGAAGTCACCAGCAAAATTTTCTTCGAAGAGAAAAGGCTAGGTGGTGGATATAGTGCTCCACATGAAAACTCGGCTTTGGTGGTAACCAGAAGTTGGAAGAAGAACTCCATGAACAAGAAATTGGTTTGTTGGAGGTGTGGACAATCTGGGCACCTCAAAAGAAATTGCCCAAAAGGTGGAGCTGATTCGGCAAGCAGCTCAAGGTCAAATGCCGCTGGTGAAGCTAACAGCGTGTCTGTTTCCGAAGGCTATGGTGATGTTCTTTGAAAAGAGCATGTACATCCTCATGGCATGCCGCTAGTTATTAAAGTTGCCATGAAAGAGGATGTGTTACTACTAGCGGGTTCTTTGCACACGGGCATTGGTTCACATTAATGCAAGGTGTGTAGTAAAATGATGTCGATTGCTAATGAACTTCCAAGAGAGTCAACATGGAAGTTGCACCATAATTTTTCAGTAGGATTGTTTGACATGAATCGAAGTGAAATTCTTAGAATGGTTTATTCTAAGTGTGTATACTCTTTATGGCGAACTATGATAATTCTCTGTACCGAGAATTATGATTATTGATGAAGACAGTGTTTTGATAACAAAAGCTCGAAGTTTGAAAGGAAGTTGCAGGTTTGACTTCAACCCCAAATTGGTCGTGAGGAGGAGATTTGTTGGGTTTCACTCCACAAATTGGGGTGATCTCACCAACCCACTAAAAGCCACCAATTGACAAAAAAGAAAAAGGAAACCAGGTAGGCATAAAGCAGGTCAGAGACAAATCACAACGGAAAAAAATTAGGGACTGTACAGGCAAAGGTTTCAGCCCCCACTTCTCAATTGGGTTGTGTTCAAATTGCCAAGTTGCTCAGTATCTCCTCTATAAATAGAGGAGATGAGCAAGGTGAACATATCAAGTTCTCTGCAAAGAAAATACGCAGAGGGTTTGAGAGATCCCAAAATAGAGTATGTATCAATTCAAGTTAGAGGATTTGTGTGGGAAATTCTCAAGGGTGTAATTATCTTTGCTTTGGGGTGTGAGAAAATTCCTGAAAGTGTAAGGGTTTGTAATAATATTCTTCACACAGTGAATTTTTTGGGGTTGTCTTTGACAACGATAGTGGTTTTTTTCCGGTTTTGGAGTTTCCACTTAAATTCTTGTATTGTGTGATTGTATTGATTATTCTCCAATTTTCTTATTTCTCTATATCGTGCAACTTTTATTCCCAACAATTGGGAGATGGCAGAGAGATAGGATTACCTGAATCATTACTTAGGGAGTCAGATTGACCTTGTGCTAGAACGGTAGGCTGATCTGTATTCTTCTTTGTATGTCTCTGAGTATAAGTATAAACCCGCAACTCAATAGCTGATCGTGGTATTTCTTTATTTGTTTGTGAGGGAAGTATACTTGGTACTAATGTACTAGTAGGGATCCTTTTTTGTTTTTCAATATTTTCATCACTTGTTTTTGACTGATTTGGAATAAAAATTTCTAAGACTGTGGTAGGGAGAGGATCATTAGTGACCCAAAAATTCTCTTCCATTAGATTCTCCCCCTAAATGGGATTTTTGTCAAAGAAAGAAACATTTTCCAAAGACGTGACATCCATACTAACATGTTTTTTTTTTTTTTTTTTTTTTTTTTTTTTTTTTTTTTTTTTGTGGATTGTAACACTTATACCTTTTTTTATTTGGTGCATAACCGAAGAAAACACATTTTTCTGCTCTAGGATCAAGTTTAGATTGAAATTAGCTAGGAATATGAACATAGGAGGTGCAGTCAAATACTTTAAGAGGCAGATTAGCTGATATCCTAGAAACTGGAAAATATGTTTTGAAATTATCAAATGGTGTGGTGTAGTTTAAAATACGTGTAGGCATACGCTTTATTAAATATGCAGCTGTTAAAAGAGTATCGTCGCACAAGTATTTTGGAATATGCATAGAAAACATGAGCGCACGTGCGACTTCAAGTAACTATTTCTTTTTTCGTTCAACGATGCCATTTTGTTGGGGCGTGTCCCGACATGTAGATTGATGTAGAATACCATTTGTTTTCAAAAAACTGCCTAAACATTCGTTGAAATATTCTATTCCATTATCTGTACGAAGAATATTAGGTTTCATTTGAAATTGATTTTCGAGCATAATGTAAAAATCTTTAAATAAAGCTTCTACATTAGATTTTGCACGCATCAAATATATTCAACATAAACATGTGTGATCATCAATAAATGTCACAAACCATCTTTTTCCGAATAGTGTTGTGATTTTTGAGGAATCTCATACGTCGCTGTGAATTAAATAGAAAGGTTTGGATGCACGATATGGTTTGGAAATATAAGAAATATGCTGACTTTTTGCAAACAAACAACTTTCACAATAAAAAGAAGAACAATCCACATTCTTAAATAAAGTCAGAAACAAATGTTTAAGATATTGAAAACTTGGATGTCCTAGTCTAAGGTGCCAAAGCATGATTTTATCATGAACAGACGGTGAACTCATACCACTAGGGCCGTGAGTTGTTTTATTCCTTAAAGAGTTATCATCGAAGTAATAAAGGCCATTCACCAGTCTAGCACTGCCAATCGTCTTCCTCGAGCTCTGGTCCTGAAATAAACATTGAGATTTAGAAAACACGGCATGACAGTTAGAATCTCGCAATAGTTTACTTACAGATAAGAAGTTACAAGTAAGTTTAGGAACGTGAGGGACCATTTTTAGATTAATACTATCTGAGATTTTTATTTGGCCGTTTCCTGCAATGGGTGAGAAACTACCATCTGCAATCATAATTCTTTCGTTACCAGAACACAGTGAATAAGTATTGAAAAGGTAATAAAAACTTGTTATATGATCAGAAGCACCTGAATCGATAATCCAAGGTGCTGAGTTTAAGGAACAATAAAAAACTCTAGAGTTGTTACCTGATTGAGCTAAGGAAGCATTAGGAGTACCGAATGATGGATTAGCGGTCAACAGTTTCAGAAGTTGATGAATCTGCTCTTTTTTTAATGGAGTGGTTGCAACTTTATGCGTGGAAGGATAGGATCGGTTAGATTTTTCGCCTGACTTGTTGCTCTTCAAATTTGTCATTTTCACATGGATTTTCCAGCATGTTTCCCATGTATGACTGGCTTGTTGCAGTAGTCGCACAATATACGAGGGCATTCCTCTGCTAGGCATCGAAACATGTTGGAGTTAGCATTAGTAGCAGCCAAAGCAGACTGGTTAATTGGAGCAGCTGTAGGACTGATAATCTGCGGCTTGTTGAGCATAACGTTCCGATAGATCTCCTCCCTTCGGACCTCCGAGAAAACCTCATTGATTGAGGGAAGAGGCTAACGACCAATGATTCGTCCCCCAACTTTGTCAAGTTCCAGTTCCAGTTTCAGTCCTGCAAGGAACTTAAAAACACGATCATCATCCACAAACTTCTTATAGTGGTTATAATCCTCAGTCGAATGTCATTCATGATCGTCGAACATATCCTAATCCTGCCATATTCTCTTCAATGAATTGAAATACTTGGTGATACTGTCTTCGCCTTGACGAACATCAAGGAGTTTTAGAGTCAACTCATACTTTTGATATTGGTTTCTCAGGTTAGAATACATCTGATTGACATTGTCCCAAAGTTCCTTCGCCATAGGGTAGCACATGTAGTTGGAGTTGATTTCTTCGTCCATAAGTTCACTAGCCATGTCATAACCATGGAGTTTTTAGCATCCCAAGTTGTATGCAGCGGATCTGTAATGGCGGGCTCCTTTACATCACCGGTTAAATATCCCATCCGTCCTCTTTCACGGATATACATTCGCACCGATTGAGACCAACGCAAGAAATTGATTCCATTAAGTCGAACAGAGGTGATCTGGATGGAGTGGGATTCAAAAGGGAGATTCTTTGGTTTGGTGAGTTGAATGGACCTTGGGGTGGATTCTGAGATAACGTCGGACATGGTGAAGGTAGGAGAAATATCGTCAGAGGCTGAGAATCGTCGGGTTGACCTTCAACGAGCTAATCTCGCGAGACAAGAGCCTGAATTGCAATCGAACTAATCTCGCGAGACAGGGCCTGAGCTGCACTTGAACGAACCTCGCGAGATCGATTTTGTCGACTGTTAAGGTTCCAGCAAGACTGTCGGCGGTTGTAAGGGACCAACACGAAGTCGTCGTAGGCTGTTAGGGTTCCGGCGAGTGTTATTGACGGCTTGTAGAGGACCGACGAGGCTTCGTTGTCAGTTGTAGAGGGCCACGAGTGTTCGTCGGTGGCTATAAGGGACGGGTGAGTGCTATCGACAGCTTGTAGAGGACCGATGAGGCTTCGTCGTCGGTTGTAGAGGGCCGCGAGTGTTCGTCGGTTGTAAAGAGAGTTTGTCGTCGGCTGTAGGAGGGCCTTCGGTCGTCGCCTGACTGTAAGGAGCGCCGACAAAGCTTCGTCGGCTGTTGTAGGAGGTCAGCGAAGGTTGTCAACGACTATAAAGAGCCGGCGGCGGTCGTCGATGGCTTGTAAAGGGCCAGCGGCGGCTGCAAGGAAAGTGGCTAGCTAGGGTTTAGTTTAAGCTCTGATGCCAAATTGAATACAATAATCAATTGTATTATTTTTCTAATTGTACAATGAGACTACATATAGGAGTAATTAGGAATAAATAAGGAAACTAACTAATGACTAATAATAATTTTCCTAATCAACATATTTAACTTTCCCTATATGCAAATAATAACAATATCGAATATCCCAACATTAAGCTTTATAAATTTACCAAGAGAAATAAGAGAACGCCAGATTATTGGAGAAGAACTATTTTAGTGCATTTTTACAAAAATAAAATAGATGTTTAAAGTTGGACATGAAGCTTATGAGTCATACGATCAAACTTTGGGAGAGAATATCAAATAACACATGAGACGAGCATAGAAGATAATCAATATGGATTCATGCCTAGCCGATAAATCATTGAAGCGACATATTTACTTAAGCAATGGATGGTGAAATATAGAGAAAAGAAGAAAAATTTTCATATGGTTTCCGTTGCATCTTCGTTGTGTTGTTGCGCCCCAATGACTTGCCATGCCATATGCATGTTTCTAACCAGAACGCACTGTTGCGCCTCAACAGTCTGTCACGCCACCCGCATGACTATGATCAGAACATGATGTTGTACCCACATTCTATCCGCCTTGCCTTAATCCCGCACCAAGATCTTCCCTTGGTTTCGTGTTGCACCCATGAAACCCAATCCTAGCATCACACCTAGGATTGGCTTGCACCACATGCCAACGTTGTCAATGTGCACCAACATTGCCCAACGACATCCTATTTTACAAACGTTGTCCAACACCTCATTCCATATGGTTTTCGCATACACTGGCAAAGCGCCGTCAAAACCAACTATCCAGCTAACTCCGTCTGTTCCGTTGCATCTTTGTTGCGTCGCTGCGCCCTAACGACTAGCTATGTCGTATGCTTGTTTCTAACCAGAATGCACTGTTGCGCCCCAACAGTCTCTCACACCGCCCGCATGACTATGATCGGAAGTTGACATTGAGCCCACGTTCTATCTGCTTTGCGGCCCTTGCCTTAATCCCGCACCAAGGCATTCTCTTGGTTTTATGTTGTCCCCATGAAACCCAAACTTAGCATCGCCAACTAGGATTGGCTTGCACCCTGTCAACGTGTACCAACGTTGCCCAACAACGTCCTATTTTACAAACATTGTCCAACACTTCGTTCCAATACTGCCCAACAACATTGCCAAATGATGCCCCATTTTTCCCAAGCATGCCGACGCATGTTGATGTTTGTTACCTTGATCTCGTACCAAGGTCTTGCCCATGGTACCGATCCTAGCATTGTAGATTACCTTAATCTTAGCTTAACAACGCCCAACGCTCGTTGATGTTATTCCTCAACGCCCTTGTTTGCCGCTGCGCCGCACCGCGCCTTGGTTTTTGCCCCAAGCTTCCCACCATGTGTAATCCGTGATTACACCTTACCTTGGTGTGCTGACGCCCCTTAGCACGCCCAAGTACTTTGGCACGCCGAGGGTCTGGAGGGAGAGGTACCCCCTTTATAAGTAAAAAAAAATTCAAATGGCCCCAATAAACATCAGAATGTCCGAGGATTCATAAAAGAGTCAATAGTGAACCTTGCCCACGGTTGACTCCTTGGTGTTGAGGGTCAGAAAAGAATTGAGGGGTATTTTATTAAATTTGTTTGAGGGAGTTACACAGAATGGTCATAGAGAGTTTGAGAAAAGGAGAGGGAAGAACAGTCAACTCAGTAAAGGGAAAGAAAAACCTAAGTCACACATTCACTAGACTAAATGTGTGATTCGGACTGGCTTAATAATGACTTAGTTAAACTTATTGTACCTGTTAAAGTAAAAGGGTGATATGAAAAGAACGAGAAGACTTAATCCATTGTGGTAGCCTATCTCTTTATTTATATAGAAAACTAAGAAATAATACAGCAAACCCTAAACCGTACTCGAAACCCTAAATAATACAGAAAAGACAGAAATACCTTTTTAACACTCCCCCTCAAGCTGGAGCATATATATTGTATGCTCCTAACTTGTTTACAAATATACTTTATCCTTGAGCTCCCCAACGGTTTAGTGAACAAATCAGCTAACTGATCAACTGACTTTACATGTTTAGTCTCAATCTACTTCTGCAATACTTTTTCACGAATGAAGTGACAATCAACTTCAATATGTTTTGTCCTTTCATGGAAGACTGAGTTGGATGCAATGTGAAGCGCTGTTTGATTATCACATTCCAGATCCATCGGTGAAGAGTGTTAGAATCCGAGTTCTTCCAACAAATGTTTCAACCAAGTTAGCTCACAAGTAGTATGGGCCATCGCCCTGTATTCCGATTCTACACTTGACTGTGCCACAATTGTCTGCTTTTTACTCTTCCAAGAAATGAGATTACCTCCAATAAATACACAATACCCAGTAGTAGACTTCCTATCCGTGAGAGATCCGGCCCAATCTGCATCTGTATATCCCTTAATTTGAGTGTGACCGAAGTTCTGGTACAACAAACCACATCCTGGAGAACCTTTCAGATATCGAAGAATACGAATTACTGCATGCATCCCAGTGATACGTCGTGGGACGATCCAAGAACTGGCTGATAACACTCACAACAAAGGAAATATCTAGTCTAGTAACTGTCAAGTAGTTCAATTTCTCAACTAACCGTTTGTATTGTGTTGAATCTGTCAATAGTACACCTTGATCTGCTAATAGTTTGTTGTCTGGATCCATAGGTAAATCAATCGGTTTAGCTCCTAGCATTCCTGTTTTACTTAACAGATCAAGAACATATTTCCTCTGACACAGGTAAATACCTTGACTTGATCGAGCAACTTTAATCCCTAAGAAATACTTCAATTGACTCAAATCTTTAGTTTGAAACTTGCCATGCAAAAACGTTTTGAGTTTCTGAATACCCTGGTGGTCATCCCCGGCAATCACGATGTCATCCACATACACAATCAACAATATTCTCCCGACTTTACTGTGCCTGTAAAACACAGAATGATCGATTCCACAACGACAAAGACCAAATTCAGTGACCACTTCACTAAATCTCCCAAATCATGCTTGAGGAGACTGTTTGAGGCCATAAATGGATTTCTTCAAGCGACATACCAAACCAGACTCCCCTTGAACAACAAACCCAGGAGGTTGATCCATGAACACTTCCTCAGTCAAATCGCCATTTAAGAATGCATTCTTGATATCAAGTTGATGCAACGGCCAACGAAAGGTAGCAGTTAAAGAAATGAACAAGCGAACAGGAGTGAGTTTGGCAATGGGAAAAAATATCTCAGAATAATCAAGACCATATACCTAAGTGTAATCTTTGGCAACTAAACGAGTCTTGAGTCGATCAATGGTGCCATTCGGATGAACTTTGATTGTGTATACCCATTTACATCCAACTATTGTTTTGTCAGGCGAAAGCGAGACAAGATCTCAAGTACCATTCTGATGTAAAGCTAGCATTTCCTCTTCCATTGCGGTCGTCCAACCAGAGTGACGAAGAGCCTCTGTGACAAACTTAAGAATAGAAACAGATGATAGAGAAGCAACAAAAGAGGAATATGAAGGAGATAGATGTGTATACGAGACAAAATTAGAAATAGGATGTTGAGTACATGTGCGCTTACCCTTCCGAACAGCAATGGGTATGTCCAAGTCAGACATGGATTCATGAACTAGAGAAGAATCTGAAGACACAGAGACGATTGGCTCAACGGCGGAAACTACCTTCTGGCAACGAGTGTATACATGTAAAGGCAGTGAACGACGACTAGGTGGGACAAGTTCGAGAGCGAAAGGATATGGTGTCGGGTCTGGAAGGCTTGGTAAAGGAAGGGTGACATCTAGATCATCTCGAGAGGATAGGTCAGAAAAGTAAGGGGTGGACTCAAAGAAGGTGACATCTGCACAAATGAAAGAGCGACGTAAAGAAGGACTATAACACCGATAACCCTTTTGTGTGCAAGAATAACCAAGAAAGACACATTTTATGGCACGAAGATCTAACTTATCTTTGCCAGGAGTCAACTGGTGGACAAAACAGACACATCCAAAGATATGGGGAGGTAAAGCAAACTAGAGTGATCGAGGAAAAATAATAGAATTAGGGACTCTACCATTCAGGGTAGAAGACGGCATTCTATTGATCAAGAAGCAAGTTGTAAGAATTGCATCTGCCCAGAAGTGTTTGGGAACATTCATCTCAAACATCAGAGTTTGAGCCACTTCTAGGAGATTTCGATTTTTACGCTCAGCGACCCCATTTTGCTGCAGTGTGTGAGGATAAGAAGACTGATGTAGTATACCAAACTGTGACATGAATGAAGTAAAGGGTTGAGAAAAATATTCTCGAGCATTATCACTACGAAATATACGCACGGGCACATTAAATTGAGTTTTAATTTCAGCACAGAAGGCAGAAAAAATGGAGAACAATTCAGAACGATCTTTCATTAAATAGGGTCGTGTAACCCGAGAAAAATCATCGACAAACATAACAAAATAACGAAAAGCCAAGTGTAAAGCCAATACGAGAAAGACCCCAAGCGTATGAAAAAAACTAAACTGAAAGGACTTGATGCGCGAAACTGAGCGGAGGAAGTAAATGAAGTGCGATGATGTTTTTCCCAACTTACAAGACTCACAATCTAGGGAGGGCAAATGACGTAAACTAGAAACAAGTACCTTTAGATTGGCAAGACAGGGATGGCCTAAGCGACAATGAATTTCGTGGGCAGATGCAACGGCAGGGCAGGCAATGGGCGGGATAACAGGTGTCTAGGCGTGATTGCGGAAGTAATAAAGGCCATTTTTCTCACGTCCTACGCCAATCGTCTTCTGTATTTTCAAATCCTGGATAATAACAGAATCAGGAAAGAAGCAAACAGAACACTGAAGTTGTTGAGTAAGCTTACTAACAGATATCAAATTAAAAGTAAATGAGGGAATATACAACACAGAGGATAAAGAGAAAGATGGTGAAAATTCCACAATACCAATACCACGAACAGGGATAGTAAAACCATCAGTAACAGTAACAGGGGACAATGAGGGAGATGATTAAATATGTGTAAATAGAGAAGATGTACCTGACATGTGATTGGTGGCAGCGGAGTCTATGATTCAAGGTATAGAAATTGAAGGATGAAAAGAAAGACATGCAATAGGGTTACCTCGTTGAGCTAGCGAAATAATGGGGCTAGATGTCTGCTTGGACGACTTAAGCTAGAGGAACTGAACATACTCATCATCAGAAATTGTCTTGGGAGTTGAAGAGTTGGTTGCGGAAACATGAGCAACTTGATTATTAGTTGCCATATGAACATACTTAGGAGAACGACCAACTTTATACCAACAAGTATCTTGGGTATGATTTTTCTTGCCACAAAATAAGCACTGACGATGTTGACTACGACAATGGCCACCTCGGCCACCCCGAAATTCATTACTACGACTTCCTCGGTCACCTCATTTCCCTTGATCGGGAAGAACTTGTACAACTTTTGACCATTGTAAATGATTGGTCTCATTCAACTTGCTGGTTGTTAACGATTGAGGGGTAGCCATCGACGTTAGTTCCCGCCAATACAACAACAAATACGAAACAACTTGTCAAGGGAAACAAACTAACAACACGAACAACTGTGGGGCTTAAATGAAGATCATTATAAGCAAAACAATACTCACGAACATCCAGGACATTAGATTTGGTCCAGAATACTGTTGCAAAGCTGGAAAAACGAACGAACTCACGAACAAAACCATTGGGCGACCAAAGGAACTCGATAGAAGAAGCAGCGGCGAAGGCGTAAAGGCCCTGAGTCTGAAGACAGAGAAATCGACGGCTGGCAAAGGCCCAGTGAGGGTCGGCAAATCGTGACGAAGTGCCGATAGTGGTCGGCGAGGTTTGCGAACTGCGTGCTAGGGTCGCGGCGACTGGGAGAGGTGGGATCAACGACGATGACGGCTTGGAATGGCCTGGGCGACGGTCGGCGAGGCTCGGAATAGCTTGGGTGACGGCGGCGAGGCGCGG
Source organism: Eucommia ulmoides (assembly GCA_016647705.1). Taxonomy (NCBI): domain Eukaryota; kingdom Viridiplantae; phylum Streptophyta; class Magnoliopsida; order Garryales; family Eucommiaceae; genus Eucommia; species Eucommia ulmoides. The sequence continues at coordinate 7,577,471 of CM028332.1, read as the reverse complement.
ATATGAGTGTATTGAGCGGCGGCGGCGAGGGCTTGTAGGCTGCTAGGGTTTCAGTTTTTTTTTTTTTTTCTCATATAAACAATAGGCAAGGGAAAAGAGGAGAAAAAAAAAATGGTTTGACCAGATCTATGGAATCAATCTCCCATAACCTGCTCTGAATACAATGTTAAAGTAAAAGGGTGATATGAAAAAAACGAGAATGCTTAATCCATTGTGATAGCCTATCCCTCTATTTATAGAGAAAACGAAGAAATAATACAGTAAACCCTAAACCGTACTCGAAACCCTAAACAATAAAGGAAAAACAAAAATACCCTTTTAACAGTAATTATCCCTTCAAATGACATTTTAGCTGCCTATTTATAATATAGTTTTGTAATGTCAAATTAATTGCGTCATTAAATGTACTAATAGCATAATTAAAGAGGTTTCCTAAATAGTCTATGTCCAAGGTCCAGTCAACCCAACCAGTAGGCAACTTGCCCTTATGCGCAAGTAGGTGGGGCGCTAGGGGTGTGCACGGGTCGGATCGGATCGGATTTGGCCAATTTACTCGACCAATCCAAGATATTCGAGTTACCCAAATAATTACCAATACCGAAAATTTCAAATTGGGGTTGGTTGAATCCCCGACCACATCGGTCAGATCGGATTTGGATGCGATCACAAACAAACGAAACAAAATCAACAACAAATTAAATCGAAAACATACCATTGTCGCTGACACATGGAAGAAACGTTGATCTGGAAGATCAGGAAGCATCGTAGTCGTTGTCGTCGTTGTCGATCTGGGAAGCATCGTCGCCGTGGCCGATCTGGAAGCCGGGTCTGAGATCTGAATCGATGAAGCACCATGGTCGTCGTCGTTGATCTAAAATCGATGAAAGGACGAAGCTTCGATGAAACAAGCTTCATCGATCTCGGATGAGAAGAGCTTGAGAAGAGTAGAGAGCTTCAGTCAGGAGAGGCGGAAGAAGAGATGCGGCTAGGGTTCCAATCGCATAAGTTGTATATATACACTATGTTAAACGACGTCGTTTTACCTTCAGATCGGATCGGGTGTAATCTGATCCGAGGGTTTAATACCTGCCCACTGATCCGCGAACTTTGGGCCTGAACATTTTGGGCCGATTCAATCCGTTCCTGTTCAATTTGACATCGGATTGGGCCATTCTCGAGAGGGTTCGGATCGGTCCAACGGGTTTCGGGTTTTTTGCACACCCCTACACGTGGTTGGCACATCCCTGCGGACACCGTGTTCTATCCTCCATTCCACATTCTCCCGAGAATCCTGATTGCGGTGTCTTTACTACGGCCCCGCTCTCTAAGGGGCACACAGGTGTTAGTGTCTTGCGTACGGATTGAACTTCGTACGGTCAAGAGGAACATGTGCGATAAGATGTATTTTGTACTACAACATGCACAGATAGAAGGAGCGAGATGGATAAGAGAATGGCATGATGAAAGGAAAAACTAAAAAGTGGAAACAACAAATTTGCAAGAATCCAAATACACTAGATGAAAAAGAATGCTATATAAGATCATTACCACTGCATCAAAAGTAGAATCAAAGTCATCAACTGCAAAACATATATCTGGATAGGCAGGTGTTGTTTCGTCCTCCTGGGAGAACATCAATAACAAGGCAAGGTTAAATAAAGAGACGGAAGCACAACAGAAGGAAATCAAGTCTTGCTGACAACTGTAATACTCGCCTTCCTTGAGTCCAAATGAAAATTTACACGGCTTGGAGATGCATAAACAGTCTTTACAACCTGCAGAAATCAATTGATTATGCAAGCAATAACTCATAAACTAGAAATCTTCACCCTTGTCATTTTATATTTTATTTATTGTTTCAAAACTAATACAATAAAAGAGCATAATGCAGATTTTTTATGTCAGAGAAGGATGATGTGTAGCTAAAGCTAAAATAGGAATAGGAGAAATTGGTGGGAGGAGAATAAGAAGAAGAAGAACTCAACAATTATTGTCTCACTTTCTTGCCTACGTTTTTTAGATTTATGCTTTCATGCCAGATGTTTGAGTAGGAATCAGCTGTTAAAGCATGGACACGTTGAAATTTGAGGGAGGCTCATAAAAAATCATGCTATTTCGAACAAGGGTAAGGTGAGGTTGAGATTACGGCTTTCACATCTTAGAACTTTAGTCACTAATGTAACATAAATCAGCTACAAAACCTTGTACACAGGAGATAATGGTGTCCCTTGGCCTGCTTGATAACTCTGAAGGACCTGATGACTGAAAACAAATCAAAACTTTCACATTATAGAAAAGAATGAAAATAAAAGAGGCAATGATGAAAAAGTAGAATTAATCATGGATTTCCATGAAAAATCAAAAAAACCTTACCCGTAACGGTTTTGGTAAATTATGACACAGCAGACATATGGACTAACCAAAAAGCACTTAGTTTTGACAGACCACATAATGTCCAATACAGAGAAAATGCTAAAGTTTCTTCCATAGTCCATATATATAACAGCAACAACTACCCGGATGTACATCGGATAACTTAAATTATCTCAAGTCACATGAAATCTCAAAATAGTTTTCTTTAGGAACCTGAGAATACAACAGATCATCAGTTCATTACAACCACATCCCAAACGGTTATTTTTCCAATATCCTTCCACCAACCTCACCAACCTGGGACTTTTACATATTATCTCCTGAATAGGATATCAAGCAGTTATCTTTCTAAGATATCCTTTAAAAGTGGAACCAGGAGAACATGTTTTTCGACAGGAGCTCAGTTGCAACAAAAACAAGACAAGGTTGGCGGAAAAAAGGCAAATGAGCACCAAATGGTGCCAATACTTGGTATAAGAACAGAATGTAACTGAAAAGAAAAGTAATGCTACCTGCAAATTGCCACTGTAATACTGTAAGAAGTTTGGGCGATCAAATTCAAGTAAAATGTGCGTCTCCAATCCACGTCAGCTGAATGTGCACCAATTAAGCTATCCAACTGGTAGAAAAGAATATGAGAATATCATTTTAAAAAACCCACAACGACTACCTCAGATTGCTGCATAGGATGCTGCTAAACTTCCTCAAGTTTGTGATCAAAAGGGAAAATTTAAAGTTTCCTCACTAATGATAAGTAAAACTGGAAAATGTAGAGTTATTTCCTTTCAAATACTTAATCCAGGTGCTCAAAACTCAAGCTTTCATTCAAAGCTAACAGGAAAATTATAGTATTAGTTGCTAATTGTGCTCATGATAGGGGAAATTTTATGAAGTAAACCATCAAATTAATAGACTATTAATCTACTATAGAGAGAAAGAAAGCAAGAAGGAAAGAAAGAGAAAAGAAAAAGAAACACACACCCGCAGACAGATGGAACTTGAACAATAATTGTGTTGCTTTTACCTGAGGTGCCCACCTGCGTACAAAGTATGGAGAATTCCCTCCCAAGTTGTCATTAAACCCGTATCCATGCAAACTCTGTAGGCAACAAATGTTACATCAGATGCAGCAGTCATATAACTTTCACCAACAACGATGAAAAGGGAAAATGCAGATACCATTTTTCTGACAAAGAATATGAGATCATCCTCCTGTCGTCCCCTTGAGTCCACATCCTCAATGAAATACAAATTCAGGACATCATGCCAGAAGCGTGAATCCATTTCAACATCCGTAGCATCTTGCTCGTCTACCATGGTTTTCCCCAACAAATTAGAGTGCTTCCTCACCATACTCAACAATTCATCCCTTCCACAGTGGCAAATAAAAAATGAGTCAAACAATATAAGGAACATGAAAAAGTCATCAATTGATAGAGCCATTCACTTTGCCAAACCTTGCCTTCATAATTCATGAATTGCAAATGTCCATCTTAATAAGATTATTCAAAAAGCTCTATCAATGGAGACGTGTTTAGTAATCAAAAGATTAGAACGTGATCAGAAAGTCAGAAATGCATCAATAAGGTTCATAAATTTGTACCACCAAAATTTCCAGTCAAATTCTGAAAACTAAAAAGTTTCAGGTACTCAAAAATGTCATTCCAATGTATCATGATCCTTGTGGCAATTATCATACTGAATAAAATTAATCAGGTCCTCTTAACAACGGTCCCCATTGTACAAACTCAATCAAAAATTGCTTAATTCAAGTCAAAACAACCACCAACTGTCCTTCACAGCTGTGTAAAATTCAATGAAAATCGCAAACTCTGTTGTTTCTAACATCACAAACATCACAATTGCACTAGCGATTCAATCAGAACTGTAAATCTATTGTCTCTAATATTGAAACACTAATACTGCATTGGCGATTCAAAAACCTATTCCCGGATGCAAATTTGAAACAACAACAGAGTAGAGCAGAAGCCTTACCGACTAGGGGCTTCGCTTCCATGGCCGAGCATGTCTAACCGATCCGGTTGAGTACTCCCTTCACTTGGATTTTCTTCAAATGCTTGTCTCTTCAGTGTCGAATTAATCTTTCAGTTATCACCGTATCAAGAATTTATGCTGAAAATTAAGGATTTTGAAGTATGAAAAGCAAGAGCGAGAAGAAACTGAAGGCTTCGAGGCGTTTTACAGGCTGGTTGATCTCGCTTTGCCATGGCGCGGAGTAATCACTCGCTTCGTGGATTCCGCAACCTGTCAGTGGACCGGAGTCGGCCCGGTTCGATTTTCTGCCCATCGTGTTTACCGACATTGGCCACCAGTTAGTGAAACATTTTACATTTTATACCCCAAAATATTTCGAAAATATTATTTACACCCTAAGTCAAATCTTTTGTCATGCTCAAATTATGGGACTGTATTTTTTATTTTTGGGTACAAACAAAAAATAAAAAAAACCTACGAACCGTTAAAAAAAGCTCCATTCTTCATTTTCAAAAGGATCAATCTCGATAGAGCTTTCAGGGAGTCCTCCAAATATTTGATGTCTAGTCCTCCATCTATCACTATCTTATTCAAGAAGTCAGCACACTTGTTGTTCACCCTTGAAGTAAGTTGCAGATAGCATTTACAGTCTTCAATCCAATTTTTTAGACAATGATTCTTCTAACATTGGTCATTATAAGAACAACCGTCTCAGCAGAGTCAGTTTCAATGATAACTCTAGGCAATTCTCTAGCTGATGCAAAAAGTATGCTAAAGATGTCGGTAATCAAAATTTGAAATGCTAGTGTCATTTTCCTTCAATTTTATGCTCATAGTAAAAATTTATCACGCAAGCTATTTCGTAAGTTAATTGATATCTATTACTATATATTCAAAAAGGTCTTCCGTGTCCCACACTTTTTTTCTAATTATTTTAGACACTATATGAAAATATCGTTTTAACTATTACTAAAAATTTGATTTAAATATTACTAGTAACTCTGCTTGATTTAAAAACTTATATACATCAGTGTCAATATTTTATTATATTTAAGTACTATATAATTTTTTTGTGAGAATCATGAATTATCAAAAAAAAAAAAAAAAGAATAATTTATACATAAGTGGATAGTCTGTTACATACATTTAAGTATTATTTTTTTGGGTAAAAATCATGAATTTATACACATGTTAAATTTAAGTAGCAATTTTTAGTAAGAATCGTGAATTTACTCCTGTGTCGATACTTTGTTTTGGAGTTAAAAATATTTATGTGCAATATTCTAACAATTAAGTAGAATTCATAATAAATTTACTTGCCCACGTCAAATTGATAATTCAATAGAAGAATATGAATGAGAATTTGAGGTGAAAAGATGGCGTTTGATAACCGTTTCGTGCCCATTCCATACAATTGAATAGGAATGTAATGAAATGAAATGAGAATTTTGTTTTATTATCCGGAAACAAAATTGCGTTTGGTAACAATTTTATCCAAAAAATCAAGAATTAACCTTAATCACAATAAAAAAATAATGTAATCAAACTCTAAACCCCAATCGAAATCGAAATCTTAAAATTCAATTGAAATTGAAATTGAAATCAAAATCAAAATTATTTCGACAATCGAAATCCGATTTGGGTTTCAAAATTCAAGAAACACTCAAAATTTTGGGAATATTTGAGAACATAAATGCGTTGTGTTTCTCCACGTTAATTTCAAAATTTTGAGAGGAAAAACAAAAATTAGTGAACAAAAACAATATCCAAATGGAACCAAAAATCCCATTTTATTCTCATATCTTTAGAGTTGGTAATCATCTAAACTAAAATACACCATTCCTCAAAAACAATAACCATTATCAAACATCATCAAATTCCACAATTTAAAGACCAAAACAATCATGATGATAAATAACATTTATAATTGTTACCTAACATATTTTAACAACCGAAGAACACCTAATTTCTGTCAACGAAACTGTTAAACTGATTTTCACAGACAACACTTATATCCAGAAGCTACAACATAGCCAAATAGCTGATACCCAACCTTTAGAACCCTGCAATAAAAATTAGTTTAAATTCCTGCAAAAAGCCGATCACGAGTCTAAAAATATCAATAATAACGATCCATTTCTAAGCAGACAACAGAGCCTGAGTATTGCCCATGATGTGTAAGAACAAAGCAAGCCATATAGTGATTATAACAGAAGATTTAGCAGAAACATATTTGATGATTTGTAATCCCCTGTCCAAAACCTCCTTTCGATGAACCACGTTAAGGGTTCTTCTCAGACCATCATAAAATTTCCAAAAGAAGAACCCGATAAGCGATCTGATTGCTTCAAATGTTACCCTCCCCGTAACTTCAAGAATCAGCCTACTGTTGTTGCCAGCATTGTTCTCAGCAAGCTTCTCTTTTGCTTCATTTGGATCGATGATCATTGAAGAAGATGAACTCGAAAACGACTCATGATTGGGTTTAGGAGTTGTTAAAACTTGGTGAGATGTCTTGACAAGCGTCTGCACGGCCCCATTACAGAGAGAAACTAGAGTTTCTCGGGCTTTGGTTTCGTGTTTAGGGTTTGACAACCCGGAGAAGATTTCATCGTAGACGTTAATGTTCATTGTTTTTTCGAGGTAAATCGAAACTGCTGTGCTCACGAATGTCTTGATGGAATCAGCTATGAGTGGTTTGAATTTGTCATTGCACATTAGTTCTACCCACCTTGGCGATGAATTTGCTGAATTTGATTCGAAATTTGACACTGTATTTGAGTAGAACCCCAACACCAAATTCTTCGCCAAGCTACCAACAATGGCGGATGCAAAACCAGTTCCAGCCCTAGTCATCAGCTTATCCATAATTCGATCGGAGAAACTGCAATTGGCCTCTTTTTCAATTCCATTCTTTATCGATTCCGATTGATAACCCTGCAAAACCCCCATCGTCAGCGCTCGAGAACCTCGAATCAGTGACTCAGAGAACCCATCCGACCTAGCGATTTTTGAAATTTGCTTCAAACTATTAGGAATTTGGTCCGAATCTGACTGCAAAAACTCCTTCAAGTCCTTGGCGACGACGCCAATCGTCTCCGCCGAATCGGAAACCACTTCCGCTACCGAAATTAGGGTTCCCAAAAATTTCATCAGCCTCTTCCTCCTCCTCACCACGGAGGGAGAGTGATACACCTTATACGCTCCGTAACTCGAAAACCCGAACGCCGCGACCAGAATTAGCCATCTCTTCTTTCTACCGGAGAAATTCAACGCGTTGACCAATTGCAGATCCATGCAGAAGGAAAAACAACTGTCAAACCCTAGAGGAGCTGAAACCGATCTAGCTCCAGCAGTCGAGCAGCGAAAATCGAAATGCTAAACGGCATGGATAATTGAAAATTGGAGAATGGAGGATGGGGAGGTAGAATCTGGTATTGCGATAATCGAGGAACCCTAGAGTGTCGTTTTCTTGTAGCAGAGGGAGTCAATTCACAATCAATGACAAGTTGTTGAGGTGAAGTAATGAATTCTTATACGTACACGAAGATATTGTGGAGAGAAAATGACGAAATTGCAGAGGACGCACCTGTGACGTTCAGTTCGTGTTCGTGGTAGAGAGAGAGTAGCGATTACCGGGAATGAGCAAAGGTATGTGAAAATAAAGATTTATTTATTTGGTTTTTTTATCGCTAATATTTTTTTTCCGGGTAATACCATCTAGACCCCCTCAATTATAATAAAATTTCACATACATCTCCCTAACTTTCAAAACTACCACGGCAACCCCTGCTGAAGCAATTTTTAATGAATGAACCATTTTACCCTTACTAAACCTGACATAAAACGAAACAGAAAAATTATAAAAAAAACGTGACATATCCACCGTAGCCATCGTCGTCATCTCCGGCCAGATCTCCTTCGATTTGGCCATATCTCCACCAAACGTTCTCTCTCTATGTTCCTCTCGCGATTTCTCTGTGAAATTCACCTCGAGTTGGCCAGATCTGGCCAAATCGGTGTTGTTGTTCGTTTTGGTGGTGTTGATGTTCGTTTTGGCGGTGTTTTTCCTCGATGGTGGTGTTCATTTTGGTTGTATTTTTTTAATGGTGGTGTTGTTCATTTTGGTGGTGTTTTTCAGCGGCGGTGTTATTCGTTTCGGTGGTATTTTTCGGCAGTATTGATGTTCGTTTTGATTGTGTTTTTCGGCGGTGGTGTTGTTCGTTTCGGTGGTATTTTTCGGCAGTATTGATGTTCGTTTTGGTTGTGTTTTTCGGCGGTGGTGTTGTTCGTTTTAGTGGTGCTTTTTTGTGGTGGTGGTGTTCGTTTCAGTGGTATTTTTCGGCGCTGTTGATGTTCATTTCGGTGGTGGTGTTCGGTGATATTGTTCGTTTTGGTGGTGCTTTTTGACGATGTTGATGTTCGTTTTGATGGTATTCGGCGGTGGTGGTGTTCCTTTGTTGAAGTCCCTGGTGGTGGTGGTGTAGATTTGGGGAAGATGAAGATGAAGGAAAACTCAAAGGGTCTTAATTACACTAGGTACCTTAAATGTTTTATGAAATTTTATTTTGAACCATTATATTTTTTAATATAAGAGTAATATGGTCTTTTTACTTGGTCAAGATAGTCAACATTGACAATTTTGACTTTTCAAAGAGTATTTTAGGAATAAAAAATTACTTGGGAGTTTAGGTGTCCTTTGATCAAATAGTTCAAGTGTGTCCTGTATAGTTTTGAAAGTTGAGGGAATTCTTGTGATTTTGGTCAAAAGTTGAGGGGGTCTAGGTTACCGCTTTTTATCTTAATAAATGGTTGGGAGGGGAAACAATTTTTGAACATTAAATAATAATTTAATAGGCTTGAATTAACGCCAATACCTTTCTAAAGTGAAACATGCTAAAAAGGAAAATTAGCATTGATATTTTTGGCTTTTTTGACAGATAGTCTCTTTTCTTTGGGAAAATAATAATTAATTATTTATTTGTTCTTATTTTTTGAAAATTAAAAATACAATTGGTACAATTACGAATTCAAGTATCATAATTATCATTTTATACTCGGCATTTAGTAATATTCAATTTTAATAATTAAAACAAAAAGAGAGTTAAAATTACATTTTAAAATGGATGAGAGTAGAAGTTAAACAAATTAAGGGGGAAAACTTAGGTGGCGTTTGGTAACCGTTTCTGTTTCCATTCCAGTAGTGGGATGGGATGGAAATGGGATGGGAATTTTGTTTTCTTTTTTGGAGTAGAATTGCGTTTGGTAACAATAATTTCTTTTTTGTTTTGGGAAGGGAAATGTGTTTGGTAACGATTTTATCTTAAAATATTTATTTATTTATTTATTATTATTATTTTTTTTTCTGTTTTGGCCTGACGGCGGTGGCGCCGTCGCCGAGCGGCCGATGGTGCTCTGGCACCGGCGCGGCAACGCTCTGGCGCCGGCGACGGCAATGCTCCGGCACCGGGCGCCGGCGGTGACGCCGCCAACTCCGGCTGGAAGACAATGGCGCCGTCGCCGGCGACGGCCGGAAGTGGCCGGGAAATTTCCGGCCGGACGGTGACCGGCGGCGACGACGGCAGACGGCGGCGGATGGTGGACAGTGGTCGGCCGGTAGGTGAATAGTGATCATGTATTTTGGGAATAATGAGAAACAACTTTTTTTTGTTTCTCATTTCTTAAGAAAAAAGTGGACACAATTCTCAAATGGGAATGAAATGGAAATGGAAACAAAAATTACCAAACGCTATTCTCAAACAGAATTCCCAAAAATTTGAGAATGGAATGGGAATTTCTGGAATGGAAATGGTTACCAAACGGGGCCTTAGTGTTTTTTTTTAGTCATGGGCCCTAAATTTTGGGACCAATATGCGATCCAGCCCAATAAGTAACTAAATTTATCCCATAATAAATTTTTATACATATATTTTTTCCAATAAGTCCAAAATAAATTTTTATACATATATTTTTTCCAATAAGTCCAAAATCATTCTGTTCAAATGATACATATATCCTCTTATTGATTTTCAATAATAGTTGATTACAGAATTTGAATGTCGCTTGATTACGTTTAACAACTCAATGTCATTGATCGATTTCATTTTTAAAATTGAATCAGGTTCTTATATATATATATATATATATAACAATTGCGGAGGATGAAAAATGACAATATTTTTTTTTTTTTTTTTTTTTAATTTGACGAAGAAAACAAGAATGTTTTTATCTAAAATAAATTTGGTCAACTTAGTATAAAAGCCCAAAAAATTTAGACCATAAATGGCGAATTTTTTAATCCTAATTGATATCAAGGGTATGAATTTAACAATAACAATCAAATATATTGACTGAAAATAAAAAATCAATTAATATTAATTAAAACAGAAAAAAAAATAAAAAAAATGACTGATTTCAAGAAAAGCTTTACAAGTGAATCATATTATCCATCTTCTTTCCTATACGTTTAGCCTCATCTTCAATATTTCTTGAGAAACACATCCTCTTTAAAAGAAGAATAAGATAAAATTGTGTAACAAAATAATCAATCCTTCATCAAAATCTTTTACATCAAAAAAATCTGATAAAAACTTCTTACCAGAGTTTTTTTGATTCGCCGAGCCATCTCAAAACCCTAGAATCAATTCATTTTCGAGTTTTCAAAACCACGGTTTTTGTAAACAGGGCGTACTGGAATCGCCCCATTTTTCCCCCTTCAAAACAGGCTCAAAACACCATCACTATACATATAACCTTGTTAATCACAAATTTAATCACGACTTTCTCGTTACCTCATTCAAATCCGTTAAGACAACCTTCGGTTTCAAGGGCATACTCCTGCAATCATCGTCCTCCTCAAGATCACTGAATGACACATCCTCCTCATTCCCCATGCCCGTCACTTCATAACCGTCTAAATCGGAATCCTCCTTTAGCCAGTCGTCCCCATGATCATCATCCTCGAAACCGAAGTCTGGGATTTTATAATACGACGGGCCTGCTTTGAATTTCTCATCTTTTGGGTGTTCTTCGATAATGGATTTATCGATGATTTGGAGCTCTGTGGTGACAACAGGGTGTTTGTCGGTCTCGAAATCGGTTATAGGTTCAAGGGTTTTCTTCCATGGCAATGGTGTGGTGCCTCCGGCAGTTGGGCTTTCAAACAAGTTGGGATCGGGATATTTACGCGGTGAATAAGTACTTCGCCCAAACCAGTCTGATTCATCGGGCTTTTCCCTCTTCTGTAGCTCCTGCATCCACATCGCTCTTGCTTCTACGATCTGCAATCCAAGCGGCAAAGTTTTGTTTAGTGTTTTTTTTCCCAAATTTCTGTTTCTGTTCCCAAAAGATTTCAAAGAGATACAAAAGTGATAAGAGTATAAACACTGTTTTTCTTTCTGTTCCGAAAAATATATTATAAAAATTTGGTAACGGAACCGATTTTTTTTTTTTTTTAAACATTATTGTTTCTTGGGAACAACTTTTTTGTATGTGGGTAAGGCCTACATACATTTGACCCTCCGCCGATCCTGCAATCGCAGGAGCCTTCGTGCATTAGGCCACTCTTTATTTTTGTTTCTATTCCCAAATTTTTGTTTTCTGTTCCAAGAATATATGGAACACACAAAATCGTTTACAATGGTATGGATATGTACATAGAAACCTACTGACACACTGCTGTGAAAATGTGATCAAATTTAGGTGGAAGTGGAAGGTGCTATAAGGGGGGAGAGGTAAACCTAAAAAAAAAAAAAAAAAAAAAGACTTGGGACAAAGACAATTAGGAATCTGATGGCTTTGCCTTATCTGATGGACTCGAGTTAGGTGGGACAGATGCCTTGTTGTGTATTTTTATTTCCGTTCCAAGTGTTCTGGGAACAGAAAGAGAAATTTGAGACAGAAACACTAAACAAAAGCTCCCTATAATTACAATATTTGAAATAATGCACGAACAAAATTTGTAGAAATTATGCTCTTTTCGCTGTGTGAAGCAAAAATTAAAAAACTATAGCTCGACCAACGTAACCCATCTATTGAAGGACCAAAAAGGAAAAAGACCGCAAGGGTAAATTATGCTAGTTACCTGAATAAATGTTCAGCAAAGTAATGGTCATTAAGGTCAGGCAATGGCCCTTTTGAACTTAAAGTAAGGCACCGTTGGGTAATAGCAAAAAGTACTTAATTTTAGCACTTTAAAAAATAAAACAATAAAAAGTAAAAGAACGTAAATAAGTATTTTTATAGAAAAGTAAAAAATAGTTGTTTTTTGTGTCTTCGATTTTTATGCTAAAAGACATGGATGGAGATCAATGGACTACGATCTCTTCATCCACTTTTTTTCAATCATCCATGAATCATTTTTGGAATAAGAGATTATTTATGGAGATAATATCTCGTATCATCAACCAAACTTATGATTTTCTGCTTTTAGAAAAAGTGTTACCAAATGGTGCCTAGGTTAGATTTGATATACTTCAACATATTGAGTTTCCTCCTTGAATAAATTGAAAAAATTGATTTAGAAACCTTGGCTAGATCATGAAAATAGTGACAACGATGTGGTAATAGGTTTACCTGAGGTGTAGACAGAAGTTCAGCATCACCCTTGTGGAGTCTTGAGTGAAGAAGAACAAAATAGACTTTCCAGAAGTAACCAATGCTCATGTGAGCAGGGCACAGTTCAATTCTGAGAGCACGTAATCTCGGTGCTAGACTTTCAACAGTCAATGCATGCTTGCGTTGGGCTTCCGATAAGCTGAAATCTAAACAAAATAAAGAAAAAAAAAGGTATGATTGCAAAATAAAAACTATACATAGATGAAAGTTATTAAGTTTCTAACTGTTCATTGGATCAATCAAACAAAAACTAAGGCTTATCATGGCCATCACTACAATACGTGCATTCTCCTTTCTTATCAAAGTTCGTGTATATAACACTCACAAGAACATTTCGTTGCACGGTTATGCTTATCAGCATAAAGCTAAACTTCTATAGAATAGCCAAAGTTCCGTTGCAGATCATCATCAATTTGGAGCCTTTTTATGATCTCCTAAGATGGGGCAATTGTTATGGTCTTAATATTTTCATCCATAATAAAAGTAAACCACAGGCCTTTGAACGTATCATGCACAAAAAAAAAGAAAAAAGCATGCTATCACATCCATTGTGCAGATTCTACTTACAGCTAGTTAGCCAAAGCAATTATACCACTGATTCTAGGGCCGAAGATCACGAGTCCCATCAAATAGTTGAAATTAACCCAAAAATACACCTTGGTTCCGAGAGATTCCCAATCACAGGAAAAACGAACCGCCATTTCCAATTGCCGTTTTGTTCTTCTGCAGCACAGATGATGACAACATCTACAAATCTAATCCATTTAAACCCTAGGCACTTTTATAAACTCATCATCAGGAATTCATTCTATTCCATGGTTTTCTTCTCTTAAATAATCAAACATGTTGCAGAGATGCTGCGGCTATGTACTTTTAATGTTTGTAGTTTCTTGCATAAACATATGTGCATTCAAAAGCCATGCCATTGAGTATAATGAGCAATATGATCAACTTAACAAACAATTAAGATAGTGAAGCTATGCTGATTCAAAATCTAGGTAAGGAAGGATCAAACGAGCACGTACCATCCGTATCTTCTTCTTCTGATAGAGGAAAATCCAACCACGTTTCTGGATGATGCGCAATGTTTCTAGCGAACGCCAAAACTTCCTCTGTAACACCTGCTGCTTCCCCAGTCAAATGACCCAGATCCCCCGATCCGAAATCCTCCAAGTTCGATGAATTCGAAACGCCATCCCTAAATCCCCCGTCATTAATGGCAAACTCCGTTATAGTTCCGGAATCTCCTTCGAATTCCCACGCATCTTCATCGGAACCATCGCCAGAACCGGACTGAACGGACATTTCCCACCCGCTCCCGCCTGCAGCCGAACGATCAGTTTTTAAACGAGAAAGATGAGGCGGCGGAGGAAGCAGCGGCGGCGGCGGTGCGAGAAACGAAGCGACTCCCCACAGTTGACGAGTTAGGGTTTGTTTTAATTCCGATAAATCCTCTTTCACACCACGTCCTTGATTCTCCAATCGATCTTCTTCGTCTTCTTCCTCCACCTCTTCCTTGCCTTCTCCTTCGCCGCGGCCTTCATTCCGAGACGGTGATCCTCCTTCCCTCCCATCGTTCGATGTCGTGGCGACGTCACCGTCATCCTCATCCTCATTCGCGTCATCGTCGTCATCGAGTTTAAGAGAGTTGGCGATGGAACGAGCCAACCATGACATAGCTCTGATTTCGAATCACTAGACGACGGATTTTGATTGGATCAACGTTGGAGCCTGGAGGTGGCCGTTGGGAATAAGAAACGTCAAAAGAGGGTGATGAAGAAGACGATGACGACGATCACGATCTTTGTCTCCTTCTAATTTTTGGGTAATAGTCCACGTGTAATGGCCCCTACATACAGCTTGGAGGGCCCACGTTATTATTTACAGCACCAGGTCCGCTAAATCTCATTTGTTAATAACATAATTTTATTTTGTTCTAAAAACGGAATCGTATTTTCATAGTGTCTCTATTTTTTTGTTTTTTAACTATTAATAAATTGAGATTAAAATTTTATTTCTATTCAGTAATATTTCGAAAATAAAAATATAATTGGTAACGATTATTATCCTAAAACTATTTTATATACATATTTATTAGCCGACGTGATGGTGGTCATCAGTAGGGTGGTGGTGGGAATAGAAATCAACATTTTTGTTGTTTCTCATCTTTTTAAGGAATTCTAAAAATACTCCCAAATTTTTAGGAACAAAAATATATTTAGCAAAAACACGGTTTTTGTACATTAATTTCAAAATTTTGTAAGCGAAAATAGAAATTAGGGAACAAAAACAAAAACTAAACGGGTGGGACCTATATTTTTGGACGCATACATTTGGTTTTTCAAGTTTTATATTTGTTTCAATTTCTTAAAATTAAAAACGTTGTTAATAATTCTGGATGAAAAACGAGTTATGCTCAGCACGGGATTTTCTAATAAGGATATTTTTATCATTTTATAATTCCACCAACTGTTAGACATTTTTTCTAACAACGATTGGGATTTTTCATTTTTTTTTCAAACGAATCGTTGTTTAGAAAATATTAAAAAAAAAAAAAAAAACACCTTACGTTTAATGAAGTATAAAATGATAAAAATATTCATTTTAAAAAGCCATGTGGAGCACAACTCTTTTTCCATTTAAAAATATTATTGTTTTTAATTTTTCAGAATTGAAACAAATATAAAATTTGAAGGACTAAATTTGTAATTTGAAAAAATTTAGGGTCCAAATAAACATCCATCCCGCACTTTAGGGACTAAAAGTATAATTTATAAATAAAGCGAATTACATTTTAACGGAAAACCCAAATAGCCTACTTGCCAAAGTTCTTGTGTAACATTGACTTCTTTAAAAGTTAAAGGATTAAATAAAGAGTAGTCCCGTTAGAGAAATAATTGAGAAAGAAGACATTTTTCCTGTTAACTCATAATTCACACCTAAAATTACAACCAATTAAATTTTTAATTATTTGACAGACAAAATAATACATAAAAAAATATATATACCCCTAAATACATTAACACTTCAAACAAGACGCTCACGTTAGCATCACTCTAAATGATCTCTCTCTCTAAACCTAACGTACCATCCAACGGCGTGTATAACAAGTAGCATAATCCAAACGGAACAATCCAAATGAAATCACCATCACCAACAACAACCCCCTCAACAAAGCAAATGCCTCTCGCCCGTCGGTCCTCAAATCCCAACCACCAACGGAGGTCGGATCTGATCTGTAGATCTTCTTAGTGAGGATTCTGACTACCGAGGCGGCAAAAGCAGAGAACGAACTCTCAAACCAGGAAGAAGACTAAGAAGGACACCCATCTCCTCCGTCGTCGATTCACCCGGGTTCTCCTAAGCAAATCGTCGAACACCTAGAGGACGATTTGCATCCGTCTTCTCCACCAAATCTGACCATCAAAACCACCTCCACTAGATCCAACCACCGAACGCCACGCCATCCCAGATTGGACAACCGTCGACCACTACTAGCCAGATCTGGCAACCATCAACTAGATCCAGACCCCCCCCCCCCCACTCTCTCTCTAGTTTATGGTATTTTATTTTTATTTTTATTTTTATTTTTATTTTTTTATGCTCGATTCGGCGGTATTGTTTGGCGGTGGTGATGTTCTTTTCGATTTAGACAACCATCGGCCACCATTAGCTAGATCCAGCAACCACTGCCGGCTACCAGTCAGATCCAGACCTCCCCCATTATCTCTATCTCTAGTTCATGGTATTTTTGATTTGTTTTCTGTTTTTTTTCTTTTATGGTTTTGATGTTTGATTTGGCGGTGTTGTTCTTTTTGGTGGTATTATTCGGCGGTGTTGATGTTCATTTCGACGGTATTGTTTGGCGGTGGTGATGTTCATTTTCGATTCGAACATCCATCGGCCACCACTAGCTAGATCCGGCATCCACTGCCGACCACCAACCAGATTGACTTTAATGTTAGTGGTTGTGGGATTTTTGATCGATTGTGGTGGAGGTAGATTTTTTTTTTTTTACGTTAATGTTAGTGGTTGTGTGATTTTTTTCACATATGTTTTTTGGGACAACGTGAATGTGTTAACGGTAACACAGAAGAGACCAAAAAAAATGTGCATTAATATTAACGCAAACACGACCCAAATACACATTCAGATCTGAATTGAAAATTTTCTTAGGGTCTGTTTGATTCTTGATTTTTTTTAGAGAATTTTCAGATCTGAATTGGATTTTTGTTGTGGCTATGAATGGTGGTGGGGGTGGAGGAGATGTAATTTTACGTTAACGTTGGTGTGTTTACGTGATTTTTTTTCTACACATATTTTCTAGACAACATTAAATGTGTCAACATTAATATACAGAGAGACAACAATGCATTAACGTTAACTCAAATCCAACTCAAACACATATTCAACTCAAAATAACAAAATACCACATATAGTAGTTAACGTTAACGCACACCAATTTTTATTTTTTGCACACATATTTTTCTGGATAATACTTGACGTGTTAATGTTAACACAGACGAGACCCCAAAATATATGTATTTAACGATAACGTTAGAGTTTTGTTTTTCATTTCTCACATATGATTTTTTCAAATAACATGAATGCATTAACGTTAACGAGGAAAGAGCTACAAAAAAATGTTCATTAACGTTAATGTTAGTATTTGTTTTTTATTTTCTCACATATATTTTTCTAGGCAACATAAATGCGTCAACGTTAACATAGGAGACTCTCAGAAAAAATGTGCTTAACGTTAACGTAAATTCAACTCAAATACACATTCAGCTCAAAATGACAAAATATCACATACGGTAGTTAACGTTAACGCGCACAAGACAAAAGTATGTGATAAGATGTTAAGGTAAATATTCAAACAAAATATGTTAACACACAGAACTCCTAAAAAACAAAATACAATAACGTTAAAACTTACTGCTCGATAGTAAAAAATGCATTAACGTTTAATGCACACAAATAGATGAAGAAAAATGCGGTAACGTGAAAAACGTACAAAAAAATATGAAAATGCGTTAACGTTAATGCACACAAAATAAGTTAACGTTAATGTACACGAAAATGAGTTAACGAACAAAAAAAACAATAACACAAGAAGCATGTATTGTTGAAAATGAGTAAACGTTAACGCACATAAAATTGAGTTAATGTTAACGTAACATACACAAAACAGATGAGGAAGAGTAAAAAAAAAATAATGAATGCAAATAACGTTAATGTGAATTCAAAATGTAAGTTTGTAATATAAGTAAGAGGTATTTGTTTGAAGTGTTTACGTTAACGGTAACACTTTGCGGTCTATTTTTGTCTTCTTGCATATGACAAAATGGTAGATTCGTAAATACTTGTGAACAAAAGTAGTCAAAATGTAGGGATTTTTTCCTAAAAGAATCTTGGGTCTGAAAACTTAATTCATGATGTCAAAATGTCTGATTCTTCTATGACCTATCTATAAAGGACTAAATAATAAAATCCTTTTAAATAAAACTAGGGTTGTGCAAGAAACCAAGTGACCCGACCCGCCCGGTATACTGACCGACCCGACCCTGATTTAGGCAATTTTTGAGACTTATTTCCAGTTGGATTGAGTACAACCCGATGGGGTATATCGGATCGGTTAGCGGGTAAATGATTTGCTCACCCGATCGGTACTCGACCCGACCGCTTTCCTATAAAAACTGATTTTTCATGTTTTAGGGTTAATCGCCATTCGCAATTTTTTTGTCGCCTCTTCAGAGTTTAGGCGACGACTTTTCTTCTCCTCTTTTGAAATTTGAAATCTTCAATTCCTCTCATTAATTCCAGACTCCAACTCCATCACGACACTTCGATTTGCAAAGCGGCCCAAGTTCCATCGTCTTCTAAGAAACTCCTTCCACAATGGCTTGTTCATTATCTTCTACAAAGCTCCTTCCAGCCTTCAACTCCATCACGACGCTTCGATTAGCCTTCTTGTTTGATTCAAAGCCAGAATCTTAGATGAAACACTCAAGAGATTGAATCGATTATTGAAATCAGTCCCAAATCGGTGAGTTGTTCTTTCGTTCTTTGAATTTTATGCTCTATTATTTTGTTTTTTCATCATCGACTTTGATTTCTGTATAGATTAGGCTCATTAGGGTTTTCGAATTTTGTTTCAATTAGTGTTTTGTTTTAATTAGATTTTTTGTTTCGTTAGGGTTTCTTCAATTTTGATTTATGTGATTCACATTTCAACACAAAGTATGAAAATTTTTATTTTACCCGACCATCAACTCGAGCGCAAACCGAATCCTAATCCGACCTTTCACTCGCTTGTAACCACCCGGCACCCGACGAACCCGAGATTGATCGGATTATACCTTGATAACGGTCGGTAGCGGGTGGAAGAATTGCTCATCCGACAAAATCGGGTCAGGTGTCAGGTCAGCCCAATTTTTGGGCTACCCGACTCGTGTACGCCCCTAAATGAAACACTTAGGCGGTGTTTGGTACGCGAGATTCAAGATGAGATTGGAATGACCATTTCCATGGTCATTTCATTCCTATTTGGTACATGAGATTAAATCCTATTTACATTACCAATGATTTCTTAATCTCACAAAATATGAGATTAACCAATATCAAAATAAACTTAGTATTAGTTAATCCCATATACATGAGATTAAATTTTAATCATTCATCGACCAAAAAAACGAGACCAAATATTTAAATATAAATGAAATTTAATTAAATTAACAATTATACCGTTTAAAAATTTAATTAAATTACTATTTTATCACCAATATATAGAATTGGTAATGACAATTCCATTTCATTATCGTACTAATTGTAATTTTATTGTTATTGTATTCCAGCGTACCAAATGCAACATTAATGAAACTAGGAGGGCTAAAAATGTAATTTACCCTCGTGAATTTAAAATTTGAAAAGATAGGCCGTCGTGTGCAGTAGTTTTCCCGGTGTACCGGAGAAAAATCAGTCACCGTGAAACGTTAATCTGAGAATTGATACTCAAAATCTCCGCCACCAATTCGCCGAGAGCGACATCGTGATTGAGCACCTCCGTGTGGGAGACCCCCGGAACTCTGATCACCTTCACCGTTTGATTCATCTCGTTTGCCCATTCCGACTCCAGCGCCAACAAGCTCGCCATATTCACCGTCCCGTCGCCATCGCCGTACATAATCTCCGGCAGCTTATCGAATCCGCCCTCCCCGTAATACAACGTCTCCGGCGTGTCGACACCGCAACCGATCAAACACGTGACGGGCACTTCCGGCGCGATCAGACGCTCCACCATAGGCAAAATCCGAGCTCCGTATCGAGATTCCGCATCGGAAAACCCAATGTCTTCGAGAAATTGAGGGATCTCATACGCCGAATATGATGAATTCGGCGTGACAACTAGTGGGGTTTTCCGGCCAAATATTTTAGGAGACGGCATGAGCCATAGATTGCTCTCGGAACTCCTCTGCTCTTCTCTAACCAGCAGTGGATCAACCAGGGGAACCCCCAGGGTATTGCCAGAAGCAAATGTCAGCATCTCGTCTACGGTACCGCCCCACGGCGCCGACATGGCGACGAAGTGTTTGATATACTTTTGCCGCCAGGATTTAGGGTTCCGGTTGAGTAATTGGAGAACGAAGAGGCCTCCCAGGCTGTGGGAGACGAGTATGACCGGCTTGTTTCCATTGGAAGCGCTTGCCGATTCTATTAGGCCCTTGAGGTCCTGGAGGAATTCGGAACCGACGCGAGACGGGTGGCCTTCGGCGGCTAAGCCGTAACGGAAATCGTACGGAGCTCCGAAGAGGGTTTCGCCGTCGACATAGCCGATTTGCTCCAGGGATTCTACCAGAGGCGCCATATATGATGTAATACGCCTGTCCAAAGCAATTGCAATTGACATTTGTCACAACGACAGAGCCTATATTGATTTTTTTAATAATTTATAAATGTAAAAATATAATAAATAATACAAAATTAACCTAAATATACATATAAAATTCAAAACGAACAAAATATAATTTAATTTAATCGTGTGAAATTTTTTCAGAGATGTATTCCTCTAAAGTTTTTATAATTCAATCTCGGCTGTCCAAGTTTTTCAAATCAATTCAACATTTAAAGAATACATAATAATATATTAATAAACTAGGTATTAAACGTGTCCATCGACACTATATCGATTTTTAAATTTAAAAATATGAAAAAACTCTATTTTCTTTAATTGTTTTTTATGATACCCGAAATTGTTATCACAATAATTTAATAAAAAGTCTCAACTGTCCTTTGTTTCTTATGCACAAAATCTTTCCGTAAAAAACTTCCGGCGTGAGATTAAATATCTTGGACAAAAATAACTCTTAGCTAATGTATGGGAAATTGAACGTCCATTTCTCACACTAACTTGGTATATTTATAGTTTTTTATTTGATCGGAAAAAGAGAGAGGAGAAAATGTGTGTGATCATGAACTTGTTTTGGGGAATATGCCTAACGGCGTATTCAGATTCTTAGGTGTAATTAATATGACCTCTCCTAATGAACATTCTAACTAGATCAGGTCACCAAACCTGAGCGCCCAGGATCTGATCCACTCACAGACCCGCAATCGGGATCCGACCCAACTAGTGGGAGGTTTTGGGCCCAACAAAAAGAGCTTGGGATCCCACATGACATGTGCATGATCAAATTTACCTTCGATTAATTTTCAAAAAATGTGATTAAAATTACAATTTTAACCTATATTAAAAACAATTTCTTTCCCACACACCAACTAAAAAGAAAAAGAAAAAAAAAAATTGCATAAAAAGGAAAGGGCAAGTTAGAAGCTCATACTTGAGTTGAGGATCAAGATAGAGGAGTGATTCAATGGAGCCAAATTGAGAAACTCTAGTCTCAACCCCAGGGGCATTTCGGTAATCATCCACGTCCGGTTCATAATACAGCATCATCCGGTCCGCAAAGCATTTCGTAAACGGGCCGAATATCACAGTCGGGTCGAACCAAAGCCTGAACCACCCGCTTTTCTCCTTCCGGATCGGGTTCCACCGGCCGCAGAACAGCCCCGGCGGCTTGTACTTCTCCGTCAGGCGAGCTTCCAGCTGGTTGCCGCCGTTCCCCGGCACCAGAATCACTGGGTGGAGGGATTGACACGTGTACAGCATCATGGCCATTGAAACGACTGCCACTTTGATTCCCATCTCCGGTGGCCTCTAGAGAGAGAGAGAAAAGGAAGGAGGGAGAGAGAGTGTGTGTAATATGGTGGTTATACAACCGCTGTGTGGTGTAGGATGCGTAACGTTTCACTAATTATGGGCTCAGTGAAACTCTATAAGGCCCAATGTTAAGGCCCATTAATACATGGACAAAGGGCTCTTTAGGCCCCGTTCGGTTACTCTTTCCGTTTCTTGTTCTCGCTCTCAAATTTTTCAAATTAATGTATAAAAAGGTATTTTTATTTAAATTTTTTTGGGATTAGTTGCTGAATTCTATAAGAATCTGAGAAAAAAAAAATAAAAAAATGAAAATTTCTACTCATTCCCACAAAACTATTCCCACCACCTCGCCGTTCACCACACATTTAGAGAAAAAAACCAAAGAACAAATGTTACAACCAGAGATGTGTCTTGTTTTTGTTCTTGTAACAAAAAAATAATTTTTGAACAATGGTTGTTACCAAATATGTTTCTATTTCCCGGAATCCTCCAGTACGGAAACAAGATTTTCATCCTAGTTTATTGGAAGTAGAAACAAAAAAACAAAAACACTAAGGCCCCGTTTGGTAACCATTTCCATCCCATTCCATTCTCAGATTTTTGAGAATTCTGTTTGGGAATAGCGTTTGGTAATTTTTGTTTCCGTTTCCATTTCATTCCTATTTGAGAATTGTGCCCACATTTTTCTTAAGAAATGAGAAACAAAAAAAAGTTGTTTCTCATTATTCCCATTCCATTCCCAAAACCCATGGTCACTATTCACCTACCGGCCGACCACCGCCCGCTGCCGCCGACCGCCGCCGGCCACCGTCCACTGACCGCCGCCGGCCACCGACCGCCGCCGCCGGTCACCGTCCGGCCGGAATTTTTTCGGCCACTTCCGGCAGTCGCCGGCGACGGCGCCACCGCCGTCCGGTCATCGCCGGCGGGGGCACCGCCGTCTCCGACGCCGGAGAACCGTCGGCGGCCGTTGCCGGAGTGCCGGCGGCCGTTGCCGTTGCCGGAGCACCGCCGGCCGGCCGGCGATGGGGCCACCGCCGTCAGGCCAAAACTGAAAAGAGAAAAAAAAAAAAAAAAAAAAATTTTTAGGATAAAATCGTTACCAAACACAATTCCCTTCCCAAAACAAAAAAAAAATTATCGTTACCAAACGCAATTCTACTCCCAAAAAGAAAACAAAATTCCCATCCCACTGCTGGAATGGAAACAGAAACGGTTACCAAACGCCACCTAACCAAACGCCACTTTAAGGGCTTGTTTGGTTGATCTACTTTAATCCGTGAATCGTATTATTTTTTAATTAGTCAATTTATAAATTGTTATAATTTACAATCTGATGGCAAAAGTAAGAAGTATATAAATTAACTAGGGGTTCTTATTTTCTAGACACTAATTAAGATTCAGACCCCTTGACATTATTAGTTTAGTTTTCAGATCCCACTAATTCTTTAGAAAAAAGTTCTTGCATTTTGACCACTATATTCAGCAATATTTACGAATATGCTATTTGTCCTATGCTATAAGACAAAATTGGACACCATGAATGTTAACGTTAACGTAAACACTCAAGCAATACCCTTTGCATATATTACAAATTTACATTTGAAATTTTTGTTAACGTTATTGCATCCATTTTTTTTTTGCACGTTAACACATCTCCCCATCTGTTTTGTGTGTTACGTTAACGTTAACTCATTTTTTATGTGTTCGCGTTAACTCATTGTCCTTGTCTGTTTTTGTGTGCGTTAAAAACGTTAACTCATTTTCACCGCCGGGGTCTGTGATTTTATCGTTAACGTATTTTATTTTTTGTTTAAATATTTAAAGTATTTTGCTTGAACATTTACGTGATATTTTGTCCTTTTTGACTTGATGCGTGTTTGGGTTGAGTTTGCGATAACGTTAATACACATTTTTGGGTTCTCTTCTGTGTTAAAATGTTAAATCACCTCTGTGTGATATTTGTCTTTTTTTTAGCTGGGTGTGTGTTAACGTTAATGAGCATTTTTTTGGGTTTCTCTGTGTTAAATGTCAAAACATTTTGGTTTGGGTGAGTTAACGTTAACTACAATATGTAGTATTTTGTCATTTTGAGTTGGTGTGCGTTTAGATTGGGTTTGCGTTAACGTTAATGCATATTTTTTGGGTTATCTTCTGTGTTAATGTTAATTCATCGTGTGTGATATTTGTCTTTTTATTTTATTTTTTTCAGTTGGGTGTGCGTTAACGTTAATGAACATTTTCACCCCATATGTTAACGTTAACACATCCATGTTGTCTAGACACCCATATGTGAAAAAATTAAACAAATACTAACGTTCACGTAAAAATGAGAGGGAAGGTGAGAGTGTTAATTTGTAGAAAAAATCAAAATTAAAACTACAAGTAAAGTAAACAGTTAAATGTTTGGGTTGGGTTTGCGTTAATGTTAATGCACTTTTTTTCAGTTATCTTTTGTGTTAACATTAACGTATTTTATGTTGTCTGGAACACGTGTGAAAAAAATCACACACACACTAACGTTAACGTGAGAAAATAAACACCTCCTCCACCTTCACCACCATTCATATTCCCACCATTATCACTGCCAGTACCATCGTCGTTGCTTGTTACACCACAAATGTCTTCTGAAAAAAATAAAAATAAAGAAAACAACAGATCTGAATTAATTTCCAGATCTGATAAAACCCAGTCCAGTACAGAAACATCAACTACAACACCTAAATCTTTTGAAGATATCTCATTCAATAAATGAACAAATTCAACCTAAACATGAACAAAATCAACCCAAACGTGAACAAATTCAAAGAACATCAAAGAGGTGGGAAATAAGAGAGATAAATCTAAGAGGTGAGAAATAAGAGAGATAAATCTAAGAGGTGGGAAGTTAGACCATCAAAGAGGTAGAAAATCAGATCTAGAAAATCCAGATCTAGATTTTCAGATCTAAGGGATAGAAAGAGAGAGATAGAAGATAGAGTCTCACTAGCGACGGTGTTCATGGATTCGGTCTCTGCACAAGCTTTTCTTGTGATTTGGGATGTGCAAATAGAAAAGGGATCAACGATCTTCATTTATTAGCTTCAACGGTGGAGTGGTCCAATGAGAGGTTCGAGATGGCTTGATTTCGACGGCGACAACAAACAATAGAGGTTCGAGATGGCCTGATACGATCAAGATAGGGAAAAACACTCTTCGAGCGAGTGCCAGCTCCAATCAAAGAAAGAGAAGAAGAATCGAGAGAAGAAATTGGAAGAAGAAAAAAAATTGGAGAAGAAAATTTCTCATTCCTTATTTTTCTTCATGCATTGCGAGCTATATATAGCTTTACATACAACCATGCTTAACAAGCTAACAAATTCCAAAAACAAACTCAACATAAAAGGAATAGAAACTTCTCATTCTTCACTCAACGTAATCTTTCAACCAAACGGAGGGCTTCCTGATTCGCTTTAGATTCTTTGTAGCCTTAGCTGGGTCTTCTTTTTCTACTGATGACTTGGCTTCTTCTATGACTGACTTGGCTTGTTGATCCTAAGATTTTGATGAACAATTAAGTATTGATATTTTGGTGGAACTAATGTTTAATTGAGTGTTTCAGAGATTTAAAGTTCCAGTGACGAAGACGTCAAATTAAATGAATGCTAAATGAAGATATCAAGATGATGAAGAGGAATTAAAAGTTTGAAGAAATTAGGAAAAATAACCCAGGTAAATCTTAACTCTTAATATCCCATTTAGGAACACACACACGACACAAAATAAATTTTATCTTTTATGTGTATTTTGGTTAAGTGAAATTATTTGCTCCTATGTGATTTGAAAAAAAATAATTTTGAATGACTAAAACGAAATATAAGAATATTAGTGGAGTTTATTTAAGAGAAAAAATGGATAAAGGGGCGTAATCGTAAAAGAAAACGTGTTAAAAACTAGATCAGATAATAGATTCAGAAAGTAGCCGTCGACTGAGGAGTCGACGGGAGAAAGAAGCTGAAACATCCTGAATTAATAAGTCGATTGATAGGTCGACCTGCCAATGGTGGCTGAACTCTCTGAATCGAAGAGTCGACTGACAGGTCGACCAGTAAAAGCATGACACACTCTCTTAATCGAAGAGTCGACCGAACGGTCAACCGATGAACTGCGATGGCTACTCGATGATTCTTCCAGTCGACTGAATGCACCGTTTCAGGATATTGTTTCATCCGATTTTAAATCCAAAAGTAGCCATTTTTGGTTAGGATTTGAGACTGATTTCGGGGATATTCTTTATATTTGAGATATGGTTCATGTACTAATTAAATCCTTTTAATATGGTTCATTAAAGATTAATGTTTCTCAATTTCGTATTTAAAATAGATTCTATACTTATTTATTTTGATTGAGAAATACTTTGAGTGTTTAATTGAGAGATTCGAAAGATGTTTTTAAGTGGAATTGAACCTAAATGAAGTCCTTATGATATAAGGGATCTATAAAAGTTTTTAATTGTCATGATACTTGTAAACTAGCGGTTAAAAGGCTGATTACATGTTCCTTTAAATAGATCTGCCAATTTCATTAGAAATTAATCATTCATTGAGAGAGCTAGAAGAGTTTATATCATTTGAGAGCTTTTATAAGAGTTATCATTTTACAATATTGTGAGTTTTTCTAAGAGTGATTTTGTGAATAAATTGCGATCTATGCTTACTGATACCGGATTTGAAGCTATACTGTTCTAATCATTATTTCTGCGGATTCCGGGTGAGATATTTCTATATTGCTTATTGTTTATTATTTTATATTTGGAAATTGATCTTAGAATTTATTTTTGATTTTTCAAAAGAAAATATTCTTTCAAACAATTTCTTGAATCTTATTACGTGCTCCAATTTGATACCCATATTCTTGTTAAAATCAGATTTCTGTATCTCACATATTTCTATCACTAGTTGGGATATTAATTGAGTGTTTATTTATCTAGGGTGGTAGAAGCTCCGAGTGAGATTTATTACTTATCAATTTGTGTATTGGTGAGTTGTGATGAATTAAATATCATTGAGGGATATTTAATCAATGGTAGCCGGGTACCAGTCTCTTTATGTAAAGAGATTGAGGTATTAATTCTTTCTGAATAGAATTAGTGTGAGTGATTTGAAAATGTTCCATCCTTACCTGGTAAAAGAATAGTTGGAGTGTTTGTGAGAGGTTTTGATTCTTGAGCCTTAGTGTTAAAAAATGATTAGGTTATTCTTTAACCTGTAAAAAGTAGAGGTTCTTGGTGGCCGCTAAATAAGTGCTGCCACTTTCACCTCAAACGTATGGATCAAGTTTTAATATAGTGGACCTTTCGGTCGGGTATCGTATCCACAAAGATTGGTTGAGATTACTATCGAGTATCGCGATTGTCATAACCTAATTTTATCTAGGCGCTAAATATGAAATTTAATTTAATACTAATACTAAACTAAAATACTAATTAAGTTAACTATACTATAAATACTAATTTGAGATTGTTTAGGGAAATAGATTGCCTAAGGATTAACCTTATTTACTCAAATGCATTTGATTTCGTTTTAGTTAACATTAATGGCGTTCGGCGTATTCGACAATCTCGGTTCGTAAACTTCCTCGCTACCTCTTCCGAGTGTAAGACGAGGGAATACGTGACTTTGTGTCAACGTTGAAGTCCCCCTCAACGTCTTGATGACTCTAGGTCACGTGAGTCTCGTCCCAACGTCATCGATTGCACACTTTCTAACACCCTCCCGGATCATTAGATTATCGTATTGTGTTAACCCTAGTCCAAATCCGGGGTTACCTCTCCCGAGTGTCAAATCCTGTATTCTCAATATATCTAAACTAGCATATAATCATAGAAAACACAGCAACACAATCGAAATTATAAGGAACAACCATAAACAAAACACAATTCAACCAAAACTACATTTTCATAAATAATACATTAATCCCTATTACAATCCATGTTTAACTCATGGCCCTAACCGTTTATACAATGTAAAACGAGCTAAACATGCTCAACAACTACCAAAATGAAGAAAACAAAGAGAAGAAATGAGCGACTTAGCCGATATTCGAAGATTTGCTGCTAGAAACGTCGATCGATTGCTTCCTCGTTGATCCTCCACCTCAGGTTGAGAGCTCTCCCTCAAAAATCCCTTATCCTAACCCTAAAATATGGCCTACGGCCTTAGGGGCTCAAAAGGAGGGAAGAGAGGAGGAGAAATGGGCTTCAATAGGCAAAAAAATATCTCAAAAATATCTATTCTGTGTAGAGGTTTTCGCCTAGGAGAAGAAAACTTCACCTAGGCGAAGTTAGGTCGGTTAACTTTCTGTCGGATTTTCGCCTAGGCGAAGTTACTACAGGTTTATAATTTTGTTTTGACTGTAACTTCTTCATCTGAACTCCGATTGAGATGATTAAAAAATCTATGGAAATCTAAGAAAAAGATCTACAACTTTCATGTTTTGAGTCTTTCTAAAATCGGATTAAATTGTAGTCCAAAATAGCCTTGAAGTTACAACACCTATACCGACTTTGCAGGTTTGGTGATCGCCTAAGCGAAGAACTAGGCGGTGGACTTGGAAATGTTCTCAGCATCTTCACAGCCTAGGCAGAGGTATGGACGCTTAGGCGGTGGGCTTCTTTTACAATGTTGCCTCCTTGTTTATTTATCCATCGTAACTTCGTTCGCTTTGGTTCGATCATATCGTTTTCGCTCCGATTTCATACCTTTTCACCCCACGCACCTATTTTAATACAAAAAGAATAAAAACATATAAAAATAACTATAAACGTACTAAAAAACTAACAAATTCGGGTTGAAAATACATAGGTAATTTACACCAATCAGTTCTTCCTTAGCTTGAGAAAATGATATTGTAAAGGTTGATTTTGAGCCTGTAAAAGAATTGATATGCGGGTTTGGTTCCTACTTTTAAAGGGATCTTGGTTTTAGTGGGTGCAACCTCCGTGGAGCTCGGGGGACTGAATTAGCCAAGAATAGCTTGGTGAACTAGTATAAATCTTTTGTGTGCTGCATTACTATTTTGTTATTCTTGCTGTTTGGGTGTGCACTTAGATTTATTATAATTCCGCTGTGGTATAAAGATAATAATTAATTTAGGCATAAAATTAATTATTTGATTTATTCAAGTTTTATTCTGATATATTTTTAATTACCCAATTCACCGCCCCTCTTGGGTATTTTACTGGGCCAACATGACTTCTTCTAATGCTGACTTGGCTTCTTCTGCTACTGACTCAGTTTCTTCCAAGGTTCCCTCCAAGTGAATAGGCCGGGGTGTATCATTCTCCCGATCTTGAAAAACCACCTTGTCCTCAAGGTGCATATCAGGATAAATCTTGCAAAACTCCACAAAATATTCCCACGTAGCATTTTCAGGAGGACTGTCCATCCACTGCACTAGAATTTGATAAATCTCTTTTCCTTGACGAAGAACTGACCGAATAGCACAGACTGCAGCTAGTAAAGACAGAGGTCAATTTGTCATGCTCTCCGGAGGTAGTGGGTGGGCTCTATCGGAAACTGGTCCTCAAAATGGTTTAAGGGCCGAGATATGAAAAAACGGGTGGATCTTGCACCCACTAGGCAGAGCTAAATGATAAGAGACGGTACCAATTGTTCAAGCACTTGAAAAGGCCCATAATATCGCTTTGCCAACTTCGGAAATGGTCGAGAAGCGACAGTGGTCTGTTGATATGGATAAAGGTGTATGAGAACCATATCTCCAACTGCGAGCTGCAGGCCTTGACGATGCACATTAGCCTTTTACGTCATTCGATGTTGAGTTTGGTGTAAATTCTTATTTAAGAACTGAAGCAAAGCATCCCGCTCCAAAAGTGCCTTATGGAGTGCTTAGATTGAAGTAGAGCCCTGAGTATAAGCTGGAATGGTTGGTGGAAGACGACCGAATAATACTTGAAAATGAGACATTTTAAGTCCACTATGATAACTGGAATTATAATAAAACTCAATCCAACCCAAAAAAGAGAATCAAGAGTGGGGCTTCTCATGAGTAAAGGTGTAATACCCCGAAAATTTGTATTTTTGAAAATATTAGTTTATATAAGTTTAATATTTTTGGGTCAGTTTTATAAATTTCTGGTATAAATAATATTTAAAAAAATTTGAGATTAAGTGTTAATTTTAAATTGACTTTTAATTGTTTTGGGACTATTGTGTTATTTAAAATTTATTTTTAAAAATTTTGGTATATAATTAATATTTTCTTTATTTTAAAAAGATTAGTAGTGAAATTTTTAATATTGATGACTCATGATTTCATTTCATGAGTCACTAATTACGTGTTAATATAATAATAATAATAATAATAATAATAATAATAATGAATCAGATACCACTTCTGCGATATATATATATTTTAACTGTTAAATTCTATGAAATAATTGTGATTATGTAAAAATTATGTTTATGTGTTTTATTTATCGCATTAATTAAATGCACGTATTAGAAGGGTTGGGGTTCTATTTAGCGTTGGCTCACAACCCCACAACTTTGATTGCAGGGCCGGTGAGAACGAGATAACGACATAAATTTTAATTGAATTTCTACTAAATTTGTAATAATTGTATTTGTAAATTATTGCTTCTCATTGTAAAAATTGAATCGTTGAATTCGATAATTATAATTGTCGCCGCTGTATTGCAATTTTTTTTTAGATTTTTGTATGGTAAATATTGACGATTTGGTTTCAGCGTTAATTCTCTAAAGGGAGAAACCGCGTGATGCCCCTGGAAAATCGGGCCGTTACAGGTGGTATCAGAGCGGGTTTGCGACTACCCTAGTGTCACACCCCACCCCGAACACCCGTCACCCTGGGACCGGCGTGACGTCGACATGACATCACCTGGACATCCAACCAACTAGAAAACGATAATATGCATACATAAATCTACAACCATATATACAGACCATAAACATCCTCTCTAACTGGGGACACACCCGTCCCTAAATTATAATAATAACAAAAGTATAACAACAATGAACCTTTCATAAGTTCGCCTCAGATAGCTCCTTCCAAAATATTGCCATACTACACCATCGTTGGACTCTACCTAGTGCCAGTAGAGGACCGACTCCTCACAGCTGCAACTGCGAGTGTACTGTCTTCTTAATAAAAATATTTTAGATGGATCAAATATAAAACATGTAAATATCACATAGCGACCAATAATGTAAAAATCTCATAATATAAATATCTCATCATATAAGGAAAACTCCTTTACCTGCCACCACAGAATCAACGTCTATATATATATATATATATATCACACCTTAACTAAGCAGTGAAACTCAACTAGAATATATGAAATCAGAACAATAGATATACTAACACAAATAAATACGCCAATCCAGTAGGAAATAATATATATAAATTTACTCATCCTAATCACCATATACGACAAAACACCACACTATTCTCACACCACACCACATCACACCACACCACACCTCATCACATCACACCACGCCCCGGTTAGCCATGTGATCGTTTTAACCTCACGATTGGGAGTTGCAACGGTACCGTACCACCCGTAGGATTTGCTTTCCTAATGGACACCCATTAATTTGCCGAAACAGATAATCATCACTCTGCCGAAGCAGATAATCCATCACTCTGCTGAAGTAGATAATCATCACTCTGCCGAAGTAGATAAATACTATAGTATCGTGAAGCAGATAATCCATCATTCTGTCGAAATAGATAAATACTATAGTATCGTGAAGTCAATAATATCGTCAAATCAGTAACATCATCGTCAAATTACTAATTAAAAGCATCGTCTAATCAATAACATCGTCAAACTATAAAATCAATAATATCAACCTCTATCTCCAAAACCGATTTAATCCAAATATCATTTTTTTCCATTCTTTTTTAAAACTAACTAGATTCAACAAATCATTTCTTTCCACTTTCTTTAAAAAAAACCAACGTAATCCACATTTTCAAAATACCCAAATTCGCTTGATCCATATAAGTTATAAATTCATCCAGTTTTTAAATAAACATATTTTCCCATTATATAATTGAAAATAGGTTTACAAGAAGATAGTACACTCACCTGGTTATCCGCTCCGAATAACTTTTACTGACTATTCTCTACCAATACTTCAGTGCCTGCGAGCCTAATAGTGACAGTGTCTAAATTAATATTTTATGTAGAATAATCCTACTATGAAATGCATGGCCCTAAAATACAAGATTTCTCTTTTTCCCAAATTTAATTATACAAAATTTATTATTTATCACACTTCGTCATGTTACTATTCACTGCACAAAATTATTAAAATTAATCGTTACAAAAATTATCGTTACAATTACGAAAATTGAATGCTAATAATTTAATTTGACGAAAAAAATCATAATCGACTCAAATTTTATCTTATTCGAATTTTCCGTCCACTGCGAAGTGGGTTTTCGGATTTTGGATTTTTATTTGGGATTTTTGGTGTAATTTTTTTTTTTTCTTTCAGCCGACTCTCTTTCTTTCCCTGTTTCTATTGGGTTTCAGCCAGCACAGCTCACACACCCACACCCACTTACCGGCCGATCAGCAACCCGCCCTCACACCGGAGGAACACCCCCATGTCGTCGATGATCACACATCTACCCACAACTGTCAACCCACTAATAATGCACACACCCACACACAATCGGCAACACATACACTCTCACCTGACGAACAGCCGACCAACTTTTACTCTTCTGCTACCATTTTAGCCTTAACCGGCCGACCACACACACACCGCACAACTGCCGGCAACACACCCACGCACACTGATGATACCAACACACAAACCACCCACACCCAACTCGCCGTCCAACCAGTGACACACATGCATGCACATACATACCAAAATAATTAGAGAAAATTACACACAAAATACTTACCAACAGTCATCGTCGACCATCCAAATTTTGCTGGCCGACCTTGATTTGTTCGGTTTTCAGTTAGCATGGCGACCCCCATACGCCGGAGAGTACTCCCAGGTCACTGACTGCAATTCACCGCCAATGATCAACAGCATAGAGGTAGTCTACAGCTTCTCTCTCTCTTTCTCAAACTGGACCGACGAACTGTCACAACGATTGACCTCCATGCAAACTCCGACAACCTCTCATTCGATCATCTCTCTCTCTCAATTTCCTGATTTCTTTTGTCCAGGTTCCTGACCTCAATTGCGTGGGTATACTTATATGCATGAAAGTAGTGGGCTGGAGCTTAATCCCTTCTTGCCACGACGATCTCTCCCTCTTTCTTCGTTTTTTTTCTTTTTTTTTTCTCTATCATTCCGTTATCTGCTTTTGATATGTGGTTAGACACACACACACACATACACACACACACACACACACACACACACATATAATATGTTTACTTAAATTACATTCACCCCTCCAATTTCATTTAAGTTATTAATTAAGCCCTTTTTGACTTTTAATATTTCTTAAAATTCCAAATTCACCCTTTAAAATTTTCAGTTGGATAATCAATGACACCTTCTTCCTCGTATTTTTTCTACATGCTCTAAAATACATCTAAAATTATGTACGAGCTAACATTAGGGTCTTACAATTCTTCCCTCCTAAGAGAAATTTCGTCCCAAAATTTTAGTTACCCTGATCAAACAAGTACGGCTATTTGTCCCTCATTTCGCCTTCTCGCTCTTATGTCGCCTCTTTTATCGAAAGATTGCGCCACAACACTTTTGCTAATGAAATCATTTTTGTCCGCAATACTTGATCTTTACAACTTAAGATTTGAACAACTCTAACGGTAAGGCAAGTCGATGAGCTGTCGTACCAACTCGTTCTAAAATTTCGTACGGCTCGATATACCTTGGACTCAACCTCCCTTCCACGGGGATATACGAGAAAACACATGATCCCCCACTCTAAATTCTAACTTTCGCCTACACTTGTTGGCATAACTCTTTTGCCGACTTTAAGCAAATTCTCAATCTTTCTTGAATCACCTTTACTTGTCTGTCGTCATTTTGACCTGTAATTGGTATCAGCAATTCCCGTTCTCCCACCTCAGTTTAGTCTGTTAGACTGGAGTCCTACATCTCCTACCATACAATGCTTCATGCGGGGCCATCTCGATTGTTGAATGGTAGTTGTTGTTGTAGGCGAATTCCATCAACGGCAAATGATCATCCAAGCTACCAGGAAATTCCAGAATACATCCTCTCAACATATCCTCCAACGTTTGAATCATATGCTCTGATTGGCCGTCAGTTTACGGATGAAAAATGGTAATAAATTTCAATTTGGTATCTAGATCAGTTTGAAGACTCGGCCAAAACTTCGAAGCAAACCTCGGATCTCTGTCCAACACTAAAGAAATTGGTGCGCCATGCAACCTAACAATCTCATCGATATACAATTAGGCATACTTTTTAAGAGAATACGTCGTCTTTATGGCCAGAAAATGAGCGGACATGGTAAGCCTATCAACGATCACCCAGATGGAATTATACCCCTTTTGAGTACGGGGTAATCCCGAAATAAAATTCATCATGATATGCTCCCATTTCCACTTTGGAATAGGTAAATGTTGCAATAACCTAACTAGACGTTGGTGTTCAATCTTAACTTGCTGACAAACAAGACACCTGACAACAAATTCTGCGATTTCTCGTTTTATTCCGATCTACCAATAATGTTCTCGCAAATCCCGATACATTTTGGTACTGCCTGGATGCATCGCGTACACTGAGTTATGTGCTTCCTTCAAGATATCTCTTTTCAAATTGACGTCATCAGGCACACACAATCTATTCCCAATCATCAAAGCTTCATCACTATCCCTGACGTGATAATCAGCTCTACGACCATTCTTCACTTCATCCTGAATTATTTCCAATTGAACGTCTGACTTCTGCGCTTTAATAATACGGTCAATCAACGTTGGCCTTAAAGTCAAAGTCGCAAGCAACGCTGCCGTCTGACCAACCGCCAACTAAACTCGTAAAGATCTCAAATCAGTATATCGATTAGCATGAACAACTTGAATGTGCACGACTGAACCTACCGATTTCTGACTCAACGTATCCGCTACAACATTGGCCTTTCCAGGATGATAGTGAATAGTACAAAACATTGTTCTTGATTAACTCTGTCCAGTGTCTCTGCCTCAGATTTAGTTCCTCATGGGTAAACAAGTATTTCAAACACTGGTGGTCGGTGTATATCTCACAGGTCTCGCCATACAAATAGTGCCTCCAAATCTTCAAGGTGAACACAATCGCTACCAACTCTAAATCGTGCGTCGGGTAATTACGCTCATGATTATTCAATTGTCGAGAGGCATATACGATTACGTGACCATACTGCATCAGAACACATCCCAACCCTTGGTGGGACACATCACTATAAATCACAAAACCACTCCATTCTGTTGGGAGGGATAGTATTGGTGCCAATACCAATATTTCTTTTATCTCTTGGAAACTTTGTTCGCATTTGTCAATCTACTCAAATTTAGATTCTTTGCGGGTTAATCGAGTCAATGGGGCAGCTATAAAAGATAATCCCTGCACAAACCGTCGATAGTAACCCGCAAATCCTAAAAAGCTTTGAACTTCAGTCACATTTTTTGGCCTTTCCCATTGGACAACAACTTCGACTTTCTTTGGGTCCACCTGAATACTGTCTCCTGAAATAACATGCCTAAAAAATACCACATGATCTAACCAAAATTCGCATTTACTGAATTTCGCATATAACCACTTCTTCCACAACATTTGCAACACAATCTGAAAATGCTCTGCATGTTCTTCTCTACTTTGGGAATAGATCAATATATCGTCAATGAATACGATAATAAATTAATCCAGATAAGGTTGGAAGATCTGATTCAACAAATCCATGAAGGCAGCAGGGGCATTCATCAATCCGAAGGGCATAACGAGAAATTCATAGTGTTTATATCTTGTATAGAATGCCGTTTTCTCCATATCATTGTCTCTAACTTTTAACTGGCGATATTCTGTTCGAAGGTCTATCTTGGAAAACACCCTGGCCTCCTGCAGTTGGTCGAACAGATCATCAATCCTGGGCAACGGATATTTATTACGAACCGTCACCCTATTCAGCTACCAATAGTCGATATACATTTTCAACTTGCCATCATTCTTCTTCACAAACAACACTGGGGTTCTCCATGAAGAAACACTAGGTCTGATAAACCCACGGTCTAATAAATCTTGCAACTGCACTTTCAATTCTTTCAGCTCGGTAGGCGCCATACGATAAGGTGGAATTGATATAGGAGCGGTTCCTGGAAGCAACTTGATAGTGAATTTCATCTTCCTATCTATTAGAAACCCTGACAATTCGTCCAGAAACACATCGAGAAAATCTCTGACTATTGGAATATCTGTCATCTGAACTTCTTTCTGACTGGTGTCAATCACGTGCGCCAGGTATCCCTGACATCTTTTCTTCAATAATTCTCTGGCTTCTAAGGCTGAAATCAAACTGACAGGAGTGATAATTCCGTTTCCCAAGAATACAAATTTCGGCTCGCCTAAGATTCGTAAGATCACTTTCTTCTTAAAACAATCCAACGTGGCATGATAGCCGAACAACAAATCCATACCCAGTATTACATCAAGATCGTAAATATTCAAGGGTAATAGATCTACTGGCAACTCCCTACCACCAATACGAAGTGAACTATATTTATACGTACTAATTATTAACACGGACTCATAGTTCTCGACTACTTCCTACACATCATTCTCTATTAATTTTTGTTGCGTTTTCCCATTTCGTATAACTTTTAATTTGCCTGCCCGTCAACCTAAAACGTATTTTCAAAGTAAATCCTTTCTAGATTAGTCTACATCTTATCTCTTCCGTCCGTTTTTTTTTTTACCAAGTCAGATTTAATTTCATACCATCGAATGGTCGTCTCTTTCTGCTTTAAACATATGAACCTCCATCTCCAATAAAATCACGAGCACACCCACACATTTATGATAGAATCCGTGTATCTCAAATAGTAGTGCAGTGTGTCGTGCAATTGTATAAATAAAATGTTGTCTACCAATTCAATTCAATGAATAACTTAATATTGGACGAATTTAAGTGTGCTCTGCTATACTGTTGGTTTAACAATAAAAATATTACGTACTACCGACAAGGAATCCAATGTCAAATACTACGAATAAAATTACTTATCAGTTATAATTTAATATTCCCAACCACTAGCTACCCCACAATCGCGATCCACCCATTACCACTACCAACCACACTACCCAAACCACCAACTGGCAGTATCACAATTTCGTCGCACCCACTAATTGTCAACAAGACAAATAACCATGCACGATGCCAATGTACTATCTAATGCAATGTAATAACTATCATTTACGTGCCGAACCCATCTATCGACACCCTATCTCATGGTCCACCACTGGCTCGATACCACCTATCGACACCCTATCTCAAAGTTCCCTACTGACTAGACGACTGACACGTCTTCCTGTCTCATGATCCTCTACTGACACAATTACTAACAAGTCTACAGAACCTATAACTTAGGCTATGATACCACAAATTGTCATACCCCACACCGGACACCCGTCACCCTGGGGCCGGCGTGACGTCGACATGACATCACCTGGACGTCCAACCAACTAGAAAACGATAATATGCATACATAAATGTACAACCACATATACAGACCATAAACATCCTCTCTAATTGGGGACACACCTGTCCCTAAATTATAATTACAACAAAAGTATAACGACAATGAACCTCTCACAGATTCGCCTCATACAGCTCCTCCCAAAATACTGCCATACTACACCATCGCCGGACTGTACCTAGTGCCAGTAGGGGACTGACTCCTCACTGCTGCACCTGCGGGTTTACTGTCTTCTTAATAAAAATATTTTAGATGGATCAAGTATAAAATATGTAAATATCACATAACGACCAATAATATAAAAATCTCATAATATAAATATTACATCATATAAGGAAAATTCATTTACCTGCCACCACAGAATCAACGTCTACACACACACACACGCACACACACACACACACACACACATATCACAACTCAATTA
Source organism: Eucommia ulmoides (assembly GCA_016647705.1). Classification (NCBI taxonomy): domain Eukaryota; kingdom Viridiplantae; phylum Streptophyta; class Magnoliopsida; order Garryales; family Eucommiaceae; genus Eucommia; species Eucommia ulmoides. Next base: position 7,539,122 of record CM028332.1, on the reverse strand, counting down.
AGTAGTGAAAGTCAACCAGAATATATGAAATCAGAATAATAGATATACTAACGCAAATAAATAGGCTAATCCAATAGAAAATAATATATATAAATTTACTCATTCCAATCATCATATATGACAAAACACCATATACGACAAAACACCATACCATTCTCACACCACACTACATCACACCACATTAAACCACCCCACCCCACATCACACCATACCTCATCACAACACACCACGCCTGGCTAGCCACGTGATCGTTTTAACCTCACGATCGGGAGTTGTAACGGTACCGTACCACCCGTAGGATTTGCCTTCCTAACGGATACCCATCACTCTGCCGAAGCAAATAATCATCACTCTACAGAAGCAGATAATCTATCACTCTGTCGAAGCAGATAAATCCTATAGTATCGTGAAGTCAATAACATCGTCAAATTATGAATCAATAACATCGTCTAATCTATAACATCGTCAAACTACAAAATCAATAATATCAACCTGTATCTCCAAAATCGATTTAATCCAAATATCATTTTTTCCATCCTCTTTTAAAACCAACTAAATTCAACAAATCATTTCTCCGCTTTCTTTTAAAAAACCAACGTAATCCACATTTTCAAAATACTCAAATCCGCTTGATCCATATAAGTTATAAATTCGTCCAGTTTTTAAGTAAACATATTTTTCCATCATATAATTGAAAATAGGTTTACAAGAAGACAGTACACTCACCTGATTATCCGCTCCGAATAACTTTTACTGACTATCCTCTATCGATACTCTAGTGCCTGCGAACCTAATAGTGACAGGATCTAAATTAATATTTAAAGCAGAATAATCCTACTATGAAATGCATGGCCCTAAAATACAAGATTTTCCTTTTTTCCGAATTTAATTATGCGAAATTTATTATTTATCCCACTTTGTTATGTTACTATTCACTGCACGAAATTATTAAAATTAATCATTACAAAAATTATCGTTACAATTATGAAAATTGAATGCTAATAATTTAATCTGACGAAAAAAATCAAAATCGACCCAAATTTTTCCTTATTCGAATTTTCCATCCATCGAGAAGTGGGTTTTCGGATTTTGGATTTTTATTTGGGGTTTTTGGTGTAATTTTTTTTTTCTTTCAGCCGATTTTCTCTCCTTCCCTGTTTCTATTGGGTTTCAGCCGGCACAGCTCACACACCCACACTCACTTATCGACCGATCAGCAACCCATCCTCACACCGGAGGAACACCCCCACACCATCAATGATTACACATCCACCCACAACTATCGACCCACTAACAACGCACACACCCAAACACAATCGGCAACACACATACTCTCACTTGACGAACAACTGGCCAACTCTCACTCTTCTGCTACCGTTTTGGCCTCAGCCGGCCGACCACACACACACCGCACAACTGCCGACAATACACCCACACACACTGATGATACCAACACACGAACCACCCACACACAACCCGCCGTCCAACCAGCGACACATTTGCATGTACACACATACCAAAATGATTAGAGAAAATTACACACAATATACTCACCAATAGTCACCGTCGACCATCCAAATTTCGCCGGCCGACCTTGATTTGTCCAGTTTTCAGTTGGCACGACGACCCCCACACGCCGAAGAGTACTCCCAGGTCACCGGCTGCAATTCACCGCCGATGATCAACATCATAGAGGTAGTCTACAGCTTCTCTATCTCTTTCTCAAATTGGACCGACGAACTGTCACAGCTATCGACCTCCATGCAAACTTCGACAACCTCTCCTCCGATCCTTTCTCTCTCTCAATTTCCTGATTTCTTCTGTCCAAGTTCCTGATCTCAATTGTGTGTGTATACTTATATGCATGAAAGTAGTGGGCTGGAGCTTAATCCCTTCTTGCCACGTTGATCTCTCCATCTTTCTTCGTTTTTTTTTTTCTCGATCATTCTGTTCTTTGCTTTTGATATGTGGTTACACACACACACACACACACACACACACACACTAACGTATAACCCGTGCCTAAAGGCACGAGAGTAAATTAATTGGACCCAAAAAAATTAGCAATACTATTTCTATTCATGGAACATTCTACACTTGTTTTATCTAGAGATAAACAATAATTTAAATTTAAATATCATCACCAACTAACAATCTACATCACAAATATAACACTATCAATATGATATTCAAGTATTAAAATAATACCATAATCATAAATTATTTTGGCAATAACCACCTAACAAATATATTCATTCAGCTGAAACAATATATTGCACATCTAATACCCACATGACATTTTTATTTCACTTATTCAATTCTGACAAAACGAACACCACTTGCTTTATGGTGCCAACAAACATCTAAGCTAACATAATGCAAATATACCATGAAAGTTGAAGATGAGCTACCTAATGAAAAATACAATTTAGCACAATTCATCCAGATAAAAAACAAATGAAATAAATCAGTATCTAAATAAATGCAAAAGTTAACAAAATTCAAAATTGAAACACTTCAACAAAATTTAGGATTGAAACACTTTTACATTTGGGTCTCCAAAACCCTAAAGATCATGAATGCTCAACAATATTGTATTTTTATTAGAAACAAAAATTTTGGAACATAAACAGTCCAAAATTCTAGAATAGAAACATAAGCAACCCATATCAAAGTGTTTACTTAGAATAAACACTTAAAACGAAACATATGAATTCTAAGTTTTGCTTAGAGTTTAAATTAAAACCGGCAGCTTGAATTCTTAGTAAAAATAAGCAACCCATATCTGTACCTGATTTATTAAGAATTCTTAGTAAACATATGAATTCTAAGTCTTGCTTAGAATTCAAGCTGGTTAAAGTACTTAAAAATTAGTAAACGAATATCAGTACCTGATTTATTTGACAAAGAATAAACATACAAAATGCAATTAAAAAAAAATAAAAAAATAATAAAAGAACTTGAAAAGCCACTATGAATTTCGTAAATTGAGGAATAGAAACAATAGAATTAACCATGAATTAAAGAGAAAATAAGCCAAAGTGGAGAAATAGTGATATTCAGATCCAAAAAAAATATCTGAAACGAAAAAGGAACAGAAACATAATATAAACTAATTACATAGATATTGAGAACTTAAACCAGTAATCGAAGCTCAATTGCTATATCTAAGGGTGGAAGACCAGAAACACCCGATCTGAACTGTTAACAGGTAGTCCGCACCAAATAGCAAATTAAAAGTTAGAATTCAAAGTCGACTTACCGGATCAACGCCACAGGTGGAAGAAGACGACTGGTTAGCTGCGATTTCGCCGGAAAATCAGACCATTTTTCGGATGGATGTGTTTTGAAGGCTTGTGAGATGATGCTACAAATCCATAAATAGTTCTTCAAATCATAACTTCCTGAAGGCACGGGAGCAAAAAAAAAAAAAAAAAAAGAACCTAAATAAAAACTAATATAGTCTTATCTATTTATACAACATTCTGAACCTATTTTTATTAAAAATCAACAATAATTAACATTTAAATACCAATATCTAATAACACAGATATTCGGCTATTAAAATCATACAACAGTTAAGACGAAAAAATATGTAATGCCAATCCAAATCTTATTACTATTTGTATTTAGAAAATTATTAATAATTAATTACATAACAATAACAACATAAAAGTGAAGCAATATATAAAAGTCATTTAGGTCAAGCAAAATTAGAGAATGTAAAAATTTTATTTTTTCGAATGTGTTCAACAATTCCGTGCAATCAAGCAATACATAAGTCATTTAAAAATAAGTAGCGTTTGGAAGCTTGGAATTGTAGCCCAGGAATTTGAATCATACATGTTTCATTTCTACCAACTATTCCATTCAAATAACCACTGTCCGGACTAACCTTATTCCTATTTCACTAACAATGTACTGACTCAATTTTAATCCTTGAAAAAAAAAACTTTTTTTTTTTTTGAAATATATGTATTAATTTATATATATAGTTTTTTTCTTTATTAACAAAAAATTCATTTTATTTATTCAAATAAAATAAAATAAAAATTATAGAAGTATTATTTTCTAGATATGGTAGATCTCCGCACTTGCTAAAGTCCCACAAATGGTCCTACTCACACGCAAAAAAAAAAAAAAAAAAAAAAAAGACAAAGAAAAAGAAAAAGAAAGAAGAATATAGATAACTCATATTAGGGTCCCACTCATTCTAAAAAGAAAGAGAAAAAGTGAGGGACATGGTCGAAATAATCGGTGGTATTATGAATTAGGAGTCAAATTAACCAGTGCTATGTATGAGCCAAGGCAATGGATTTGGATCAAGCTTCACAGCGGAGACAAACCAGTTCTAAACCTGAGCCAATGCAGTGGACTGAGAATTAGAAGATTATAAGATGAAAAAAGGTGCTTACCGTGGGCGGATCTACGACGGTTGAGTTGTCGAAGTGCTGGCGATGGTGATGGCAACGGATTGGCCGATCAATGGACGAACAAATACCGATCAACGGACAACGAAAAGAGATCAGCCGAAGAGGGATGGTTCTTGGCACTCGGTTGAGTTTCAGTCGTTTGCCATCCTCGATGACAATCGCAGGCCAGCCACCATCGATCGTCGACTTCCACAATAAGCTAAACTCAGATCTGGCCGAATTGACGGCGACGGCTACTGCGGCAGATCGTAAAGGCATACATCTGTTTAACAACCATCGACAATGGCGAATATGGACCAACAACGCAGAGACGGCACTCTGGCGTCAGGGGTTTTTGGAAGTGGCTGTGGCGGCCTCCAAATCGGAGACGATGAGTGGAGCGATAGAAAGAAGCGAGAGCGCATGAGTGAGAGAGCAAAATAAGCCGATGATGGATTGAGAATGGATCTGAAGATGAAAGGATATAGAGGTCAAGCTTTGGGAATGGAGATGGCGATAGGATTGAGAGAGCAAAATAAGCCGGCGACGATTTTGGCAGGACTGTGAGAGATTTATGGGTTATATTGAAGATTTTTTTACTATAATTTTTGAAACAGGAACATTTTAGAATAGAAACAAAATTCTGGAATAAAAGTAAAATGTCCAGTAGCATAAAATCGATGATAAAAAAAAAAAAAGAAGAAGAAACAAAACTCATAAAAAAAATCTATCTAGTTGTATGAAATCGATGACCAAAGGCAAAAAATCCCTCCCCCCGAAAAAAAAAAAAAAAGCACTCACCTAGTTAGGATTTAGAAGAATCCAAATCAAATCTGGCCCATATCAAATCAAAATTCAAGAAATTATATGTGAAGAGAGAATCAAAACAGAACATTGGTAGTAAAGAAATAAACTACATGTTGAACAAATCGCAAAATCTCAATCGTAAGCCAAATCGCAAACTACATGTCGAAGAATCAAGCGAAGAAATGTCTCTATATTGGGAAAGAGAATTTACCTCTATATCTATATGCTTCAATCCCTATCTGCAATCAAATGAAAATTCAAGAACAGACACTCAATTACTGTGATTTGCAAAAAACTCATATAAATTAAGGGATAAAACATCACATTTACATACATCAAAACTATCCACAATAACAGTTGATTGTTCCAAGCTCCAAGGGCCTACTGCTTTCAGATGCAAAAGCAACAAAAGCCCCCAAAAGGCATGTTTTACCAATATTAAATACGACACCATCAATAGCCTCACTTCTACTTCCCACTTCAAATGATTATGTAATCTTTAGCAGTATGAAGCCTGAGTGAAGCCAAACGCACAACATTAGAAAAAATAAAAATAAAAATTTCTAGCACTAATTTATTGCCAACCAAAAATCAAGAAGTCAAGCTATCACTAAATTTCAATTATAAAAAATAAAACACACTCGCAAGTCGCATGTGAGAAATAAATAAGAAAAATTAAATAATAAAATTTTCAAATAAATTCAATCATTGAAGAATCTAAATATTCCATTCCAAAATCTTCAAATAAATAACAAAAATGAGCTAAATAAACAATTGAACGAACAAATAATAACATAAATAAACAAAAGAAACAATTAAACAAACAAATAATCACATAAATAAACTAAATAAACGATTAAATAAACAAATAATAACACCCCCCCCCCCCTCAAAAAAAAAAAAAAAAAAAAAAAAAAAAAAAAACAGAAACTAAGAAGAAGATAATTAGAAGAAATGATTGGAAGGAACCAAACAAAACACATTTCTATCTCCTACCGCAGTTTACCCTAAGCCTCACTGTCTCTTCCATTCCATGGCCTCTTATTCACACCCCAAAGCTTGAATCTGAATAAGAAAAAGAAGAGGAAGAAGAAACAATTGTCGGGCATCTCATTAACGGGCTTTTGACTGATTAGAAGACTGATGACTTGAATATCAATAGCTAAAGTAGTTTCCACTTAAACACTTTAATTGCAGTGGTGTTATTGCCATTGGGTGTATTGGGGTTACGATTGGAGGAGACCGATTCGGCTGTAGTTACTGATTTCACTACGTTTTCGTAGAACGACATGAAGTGATCCATCATCGGTAAAAGATTGTTTGGCTTCGGTGTAGAAAACATTCTGCAAATAATAGGGAGCTATGCTAAGTCTTAACATAGTGCTTGCAATTTCATTGTCCCAAAAACTTGGAAAAAAAGCAAAAACATGGGAAGAATTAGAAAAAAAATTGATTCTATTTAGTTCCCAAGTTTTCAACTCAAATTCCTGGGAATAGAATGAAAATTGATTTTCAGATTTTAGTTCCATGTTTATTGGGAACAGAAACTCTAAGGAGATATAGCTTGTTTAGTTTTTGTGTTCCCAAATTTCTGTTCTGTTCAGGAAAAAAGGAACAAAAATGTAAATATGGGAACAGAAAAAAAAAAAAAAAATCCCTGGAGTTTTGCAGTTTTTTTTTTCTTTATGAGAAAATCTAAGAGTTATCAATATTTGAGAAGTTGCATTACTGTAATAATTTATGTTTCTGATCTTCCCATGGTTCTAAATCTTAGACACTCACGAATGCTTTTGAACAAATGTTTTCCTTGCCGTGGTCCTATATTCACAAACAGAGACATTAGCTGCACAATATATCAAAAAGTACAGAGACTACATGGCAAAGGATCTAGATCAAATCCAGTCCATTTTTTGATACCCTAGCACTGGACTCAACAACCATTAACGGTAAATATATTATCTAAACACACCTTGGAAGGTAAATGATTCCACTTTGCTTTGTAACAGACTTTGTCAAGTGTGTTACTAACCCATAACGACTATTTTTAATCATTTTTTTCTCAAAATATTTGATACACACAACCAACAAATTAATAAGACCATTTTTGCTCAATTTTTTTCTATCCGAATGAGTGTTTTAGGCTTAGAAATTCAACTCAAATAATACTCTATTATGAGTCGAGGAAGAAATTGGGACATAGAGGTGAGGAAGATAAGTCAAATAACAACACAATTTCTGCAAAAGAAATACAAACACAATTATCAAATATTGCCTATTAACCAAAAAAAAAAAAAAAAAAAGAGAACAGAAATTTACCTGGTTCTAGCGTATAAAAATCTTGTTGTGATTATTGCTCCAAGAAACAATATTTAGAATAGAACAAAACATTGAGTCAAAAATAATAAAATAATGCTCCAAGATACAATATATGTATCTATTTATGGAAAATTACCAACAAAATTTGGCACAGAAACACTAAAGTAACGCTACATCCTTCAATAGTAAATTTCATGTATCAAATAGAGAATAATTTTGAGGAAAATATAACATGAAGGAAAACCAAAGGGTTTAAAGCTTCATACTGGAGAATCTTCCATCAAATTGAATCCAACTGTTGGGTTTGGATATCACCTTAATGTAAAAATCACTACCAGTAATTAAAAAAAAAAAAAAAAACTATCTAAACCACCACCAGTAATTCAAAAAAAAAAACTATCTAAATCACTATCAGTAATTCAAAAAAAAAATCTTTCTAAATCATTACCAATAATTAAAATAAATAAATCTGTCTCTAATTTTAAAAAACTCACCTTGTATGGTTGATCGGTTCAGAAACATAAAAATAGAAAATACATAAAACAAAACACGGTTTAGATTGGAAAAAACTATTACCGAACAACTAAATAAATATAAAAAAGAATTCATGTTTGCTGCTCAAGTATACCATATGAGAAAATCTAAGAGTTATCAATGTTTGAGAAATTGCATTACTGCAATAATTTTTGTTTCTGATCTTCCCATGGTTCAAACTCTTAGACACTCATGAAAGCTCTTGAACAAATGTTTTCCTTGCCATGGTCCTACATTCACAAACAGAGATTTTTATACGCTAGAATAGAACAAAACATCGAGCCAAAAATAATAAAATAACGCTCCAAGGAAAACATTTCTTCAAAAGCGTATAAAAATCTTTGTTTGTGAATATAGGACCATGGCAAGGAAAACATTTGTTCAAGAGCTTTCATGAGTGTCTAAGATTTAGAACCATGGGAAGAACAGAAACAGAAATTATTGCAGTAATGCAACTTCTCAAACATTGATAACTCTTAGATTTTCTCATAAAGGAAAAAAAAAAAAAAAAGCTTCAAAATTCTAGGGAATTTTTTTTTTCTGTTCCCATATTTACGTTTTTGTTCCCTTTTTCCTGAACAGAACAGAAATTTGGGAACACAAAACTAAACAAGCTACACCTCCTTAGAGTTTCTATACCCAATAAACATGGAACTAAAATCTGAAAATCAATTTCCATTCTATTCCCAGGAATTTGCGTTGAAAACTTGGAAAAATTAAACAAAATCAATTTTTTTTTCTAATTCTTCCCATGTTTATGTTTTTTTTCCAAGTTTTTGGGACAATGAAATTGCAAGCACTATGTTAAGACTTAGCATAGCTCTCTATTATTTGCATAATGTTTTCCATTCTTTGTTCTACACCGAAGCCAAACAATCTTTTATTGATGATGGATCACTTCATGTCGTTCTACAAAAACGTAGTAAAATCAGTAACTACAGTTGAATCGGTCTCCTCCAATCGTAACCCCAATACACCCAATGGCAATAACACTACTACAATTAAAGGGTTTAAGTGGAAACTACTTTAGCCATTGATCTTCAAGTCATCACTCTTCTAATCGGTCAAAAGCTCGTCAATAAGATGCCCGACAACTGTTTCTTCTTCCTCTTCTTCTTCTTATTCAAATTCAAGCTTTGGGGTGTGGATAAGAGGCCATGGAATGGAAGAGACAGTGAGGCTTAGGGTCAACTGCGGTAGGAGATGAAAATGTGTTTTATTTGGTTCCTTCCAATCATTTCTTCTAATTATCTTCTTCTTAGTTTCTGTTTTTTTTTTTTGGGTTATTATTTGTTTGTTTAATCGTTTATTTAGTTTATTTATGTGATTATTTGTTTGTTTAATTGTTTCTTTTGTTTATTGATGTTATTATTTGTTCGTTCAATTGTTTATTTAGCTCATTTTTGTTATTTATTTGAAAAATTTGGAATGGAATATTTAGATTCTTGAATGATTGAATTTATTTGAAAATTTTATTATTTAATTTTTCTTATTTATTTCTCACATGCGACTTGCGAGTGTGTTTTATTTTTTATAATTGAAATTTAGTGATAGCTTGACTTCTTGATTTTTGATTGGCAATAAATTAGTGCTAGATTTTTTTATTTTTTATTTTTTTATTTTATTTTTCTCATGTTGTGCGTTTGGCTTCACTCAGGCTTCATACTGCTAAAGATTACATAATTATTTGAAGTGGGAAGTAGAAGTGAGGCTATTGATGGTGTCGCATTTAATATTGGTAAAACATGCCTTTTGGGGGCTTCTGTTGCTTCTGCATCTGAAAGCAGTGGGCCTTGGAGCTTGCAACAATCAACTGTTATTGTGGATAGTTTTGATATACGTAAATGTGATGTTTTATCCCTTAATTTATATGAGTTTTTTTGCAAATCACAGTAATTGAGTGTCTGTTCTTGAATTTTCATTTGATTGCAGATAGGGATTGAAGCATATAGATATAGAGGTAAATTCTCTTCCCCAATATAGAGACATTTCTTCGCTTGATTCTTCGAAATGTAGTTTGCGATTTGGCTTACAATTGAGATTTTGCGATTTGTTCAACATGTAGTTTATTTCTTTGCTACCAATGTTCTGTTTTGATTCTCTCTTCACGTATAATTTCTTGAATTTTGATTTGATATGGGCTAGATTTGATTTGGATTTTTTTAAATCCTAACTAGGTGAGTGCTTTTTGTTTTTTGGGAGGGGGGGGGGGGGGGGGAGGAGGGGGGATTTTTGGCCTTTGGTCATCGATTTCATACAACTAGATAGGTTTTTTTGATGAGTTTTTTTTTAATCATCGATTTTATGCTACTGGACATTCTTATTTTTATTCCAGAATTCTGTTTCTATTCTAAAATTTATGTTCCTGTTTCAAAAATTATAGTAAAAAAATCTTCAATATAACCCCTAAATTTCTCACAGTCCTGCCAAAATCGTCACCGGTTTATTTTGCTCTCTCAATCCTATCGCCATCTCCATTCCCAAAGCTTGCCCTCTATATCCTTTCATATTCAGATCCATTCTCAATCCATCATCGGCTTATTTTGCTCTTTCACTCATGCGCTCTCGCTTCTTTCTATCGCTCCCCTCTCGCTTCTCCGATTTGTCCACTCATCGTTTTCGATTTGGAGGCTGCCACAACCACTTCCAAAAACCCCTAACGCCGGAGTGCCGTCTCTGCGTTATTGGTCCATATTCTCCATTGTCGATGGTTGTTAAACAGATGTATGCCTTTACGATCTGCTGCAGTAGCCGTCGCCGTCAATTCGACCAGATCTGAGTTTGGCTTATTGTGGAAGTCGACGATCGATGATGGCCGGCCGGCGATTGTCATCGAGGATGGCGAACGATTGAAACTCAACCGAGTGCCAAGATCCATCCCTCTCCGGCTGATCTCTTTTCGTTGTCCGTTGATCGGTATTCGTTCGTCCATTGATCGGCCAATCCGTTGCTATCACCATCGCCAGCGCTTCGACAACTCAACCGCCGTAGATCCGCCCACGGTAAGTACCTTTCTTCTTCTTATAATCTTTTAATTCTTAGTCCACTGCATTGGCTTAGGTTTAGAACTGGTTTGTCTCCGCTGTGTAGCTTGATCCAGATCCACTGCCTTGGCTCATATATAGCACTGGTTAATTTGACTCCTAATTCATAATACCACTGATTATTTCTACCATGTCCCTCACTTTTTCTCTTTCTTTTTAGAATGAGTGGGACCCTAATATGAGTTATCTATGTTCTTTTTTTTTTTTTCTTTTTTTTTTTTTTTTTTTTTTGCGTGTGAGTAGGACCATTTGTGGGACTTTAGCAAGTGTAGCGATCTGCCATATCTGGAGAATAATACTTCTATAATTTTTATTTTATTTTATTTGAATAAATAAAATGAATTTTTTGTTAATAAATAAAAAAACTATATATATAAATGAATACATATATTTCAAAAAAAAAAAAAAAAGTTTTTTTTTTTCAAGGATTAAAATTGAGTCAGTAAATTGTTAGTGAAATAGGAATAACGTTAGTCCGGACAGTGGTTATTTGAATGGAATAGTTGGTAGAAATGAAACATGTATGATTCAAATTCCTGGGATACAATTCCAAGCTTCCAAATGCTACTTATTTTTAAATGACTTATGTATTGCTTGATTGCACGGAATTGTTGAACACATTCGAAAAAATAAAATTTTTACATTCTCTAATTTTGCTAGACTTAAATGACTTTTATATATTGCTTCACTTTTATATTATTATTGTTATGTAATTAATTATTAATAATTTTCTAAAAATAAATAGTAATAAGATTTGGATTGGCATTACATTTTTTTTTGCCTTAACTGTTGTATGATTTTAATAGCCGAATATCTGTGTTATTAGATATTGGTATTTAAATGTTAATTATTGTTGATTTTTAATAAAATAGGTTCAGAATGTTGTATAAATAGATAAGATTATATTTGTTTTTCTTTAGGTTCATTTTTTTTTTTTGCTCCCGTGCCTTCAGGAAGTTATGATTTGAAGAACTATTTATGGATTCGTAGCATAATCTCACGAGCCTTTAAAACACATCCATCTAAAAAATGGTCTGATTTTCTGGCAAAATCGCAGCTAACCAGTCATCTTCTTCCACCTGTGGCGTTGATCCAGTAAGTCGACTTTGAATTCTAACTTTTAATTTGCTATTTGGTGCGGACTACCTGTTAACAGTTCAGATCGGGTGTTTCTGGTCTTCCACCCTTAGATATAGCAATTGAGCTTCGATTACTGGTTTAAGTTCTCAATATCTATGTAATTAGCTTATATTATGTTTCTGTTCCTTTTTCGTTTCAGATATTTTTTTTGGATCTGAATATCACTCTTTCTCCACTTTGGCTTATTTTCTCTTTAATTCATGGTTAAATCTGTTGTTTCTATTCCCCAATTTACGAAATTCATAGTGGCTTTTCAAGTTCTTTTATTATTTTTTTTTATTTTTTTGAATTGCATTTTGTTTGTTTATTCTTTGCAAATAAATCAAATACTGATATTCGTTTACAAATTTTTAAGTACTTTAACCAGCTTGAATTTTAAGTAAAACTTAGAATTCATATGTTTACTAAGAATTCTTTATAAATCAGGTACTGATATGGGTTGCTTATGTTTACTAAGAATTCAAGCTGCCAGTTTTAATTTAAACTCTAAGCAAAACTTAGAATTCATATGTTTTGTTTTAAGTGTTTATTCTAAGTAAACACCTTGATATGAGTTGCTTATGTTTCTATTCTAGAATTTTGGATTGTTTATGTTCCAAAATTTTTGTTTCTAATAAAAATACAATATTGTTGAGTATTAATGATCTTTAGGGTTTTGGAGACCCAAATGTAAAGGTGTTTCAATCCTGAATTTTGTTGAAATGTTTCAATTTTGAATTTTGTTAACTTTTGCATTTCTTTAGATACTAATTTATTTCATTAGTTTTTTATCTGGATGAATTATGCTAAATTATATTTTTCATTAGGTAGCTCATCTTCAACTTTCATGGTGTATTTGCATTATGTTAGCTTAGATGTTTGTTGGCACCATGAAGCAAGTGGTGTTCGTTTTGTCAGAATTGAATAAGTGAAATAAGAATGTCATGTGGGTATTAGATGTGCAATATATTGTTTCAGTTGAATGAATATATTTGTTAGGTGGTTATTGCTAAAACAATTTACGATTGTGGTATTATTTTAATACTTGAATATCATATTGATAGTGTTGTATTTGTGATGTAGATTGTTAGTTAGTGATGATATTTAAATTTAAATTATTGTTTATTTCTAGATAAAACAAGTGTAGAATGTTCCATGAATAGAAGAGATATTGTTATTTTTTTTGGGTCCAATTATTTTACTCCCGTGCCTTTAGGCAAGGGTTATACGCTAGTATGTATGTATATATATATATATATATATATATATATATATATATAATATGTTTACTTAAATTACATTCACCCCCCCAATTTAAGTTATTAATTAAGCCCTTTTTTACTTTGAATATTTCTTTAAATTCCAAATTCACCCTTTAAAATTTTCAGTTGGATAATCAATGACACCTTCTTCCCCATATTTTTTCTACATGCTCTAAAATGCATCTAAAATTATGTACGAGCTAACATTAGTGTCTTGCACCTAGGTTTGGGTTATGGAACCTATTACTTATAATTAATGGGGTAATACTAAAAAAAGTAAAAAAATATGGAAATGATTAAAACGGATAATCGTTAAGTGCAATTGGTGTGGAATTTTGCACTTTGGGCGGTGCAACATTGAGGATTGCCGGTGTTGCAGTCATGGTATTTTCTCTGTCCTTTCGCTGCATGAAGTTGGTTTGATCCTAGAACTTCTCTCTCTTTATATACATGCATATTGTTGGGCCTCATTTCTTAGATAGAAGTTATTGGGCCTCATGAAATTGGAAATTGTAATCCACTAATATTTTACCATCAAATTGTAGAACCTCAGCATAATTCTTCACAAATTTATGTTTTAGCTTGCGGCCTTAATACTTGGTATGCATTTGGGTGCGGTATTTAAGGAAGAAATTTAATTTGATGTATGTTTCAAATATATGCATAATTTGATATTAGAGGTCATTTAATATTTGATGATCTGTAATTGATATTAAAGGTTGAACCTTGGGCAACCGCTAAAAAATAAATAAATAAATATTAACTTAGTTTGGTAGTTGTATTTTTTTTCCCTAACAAGTAAGAAATTAAAATTATTCAATTGATATCCAATAAATGAGAAGACGACATTCATTTATTAATTTATAATGATAAGTTAAGAAATTTCGGGAAGAGACGACATTTGGGAAATTTGGGACTGTGAGCGAGAACAATGGGCACAGCGAATCTATGTGTAGTTTTAGTACAATGAATCTGTGTGTATTTTTAGTAACGAATTTCGAATTTGCTGGCTAACATTATTTGTTCTGGCTCAGATGCTCTTTTAATTGTAATTATTTCACTTTGGTCCGTGCAAGTTTCAATTTGAACATATTAACATCGTAGGTGGCACTTGATTAATACAACTTATTTATAGTAAGTAAAACAAGTCTCGGTGAGTGCCGTGTTAGCTGTGGACCATAGGAATTGTCGATGAATTGGAAGTATTAATTTAAATGTGTTTACCGTTTTCTATATAAATTGTCAAATTATATTTTCATATTAAATTGGGAAAAAAAAAGGTTGTTGAAATTGGAAAGTTTTGTAATACTAAATGAATCAAGTAAAATTTGAAAGGTGAAAAAATTATTTTATTATTCTGCTATGTTATAGTTGTCTTCTCGTTAGGAGGGCCAGTCCTGCGAGATGTGGATATATGTTGTTACCTGTCAAATAAGTCATGTAGGGTGGATATATTATATATGTTATATCTATGTTGTTACCTGTCAGGCAAGTCCTACAGCGTAGATATATTATATATGTTGTTACCTGTCAGGCAAGCCCTGTAGGGTGGATATATTATATATGTTGTTACCTGTCAGGTAAGTCCTGCAAGGTGGATATATTATAAATGTTGTTATCTGTTAGGCAAGTCTTGCAACATGGATATGATAACTTCCGATAGTAAGGTAAAACGATCCTATGGCTGACAATGAAATATGTTATTTTATTATATATAAATAGGTTGACCAATTGATTTAAATTCGGTTATTTTGTTACGATGATACTTTTATTGGAATTCAGATACTGTCCAGTATGGTTATATTCTGTTTTGGAAAGTGAATTTTGATAAAAAAAAAAAAAATACTTGATCCATAAGATGTTTTTATATTATGAAGACAGTACACCGATAAAATATTCGGATAGATATTGGTCCACAACTAATGTTAGGTGTAGTCGGAGTGTGGGGTTAATAATGAGACTAGTGGGAGCCCATTATTACTTGAAAACGTTAATTTGAATTGTTGAGCTTAATTAGTGTTGTAGAAATGCGATTGGGTTTTTTTATGTAATATTTTATAGTTACGTGAGTATTAAATTCAGTATTGAACTCGTTATGTTATGTGACTTTGGAGACGTAATTATGTGATTTGAGATGTATTTGATTTTTATAATTTGACACGTATTTAAGTGTTTGAAATGTATTTGTGTGGTTGAGACATGATTACGTGTTGGTGATATATTTACGTGTTTCTAGATAATTATGTGGTTTGAAATATATTTATATATTTCGAGATGTATTTATGAGATTGACATATATTTATGTGATTCATATGTATTCATGTATTTCGATATATATTTATGTGGTGAAGACGTGTTAATATAATTTGATACATATTTATGTGGTTCAGTGATATTTATGTGTTTTGAGGGGCATTTATATGATTTTGACGTATTTAGGTGTTTTGAGACATATTTATGTGCTTGAGAAATATTTATGTGTTTTTGACGTATTGCGAAAAAATTTATTACTTGAAATTTGAATTGTTTGATTTTATGAAAAAGTTTATGGGATTATTGGAAGTTTAATGTGAATATTGGAGATAGTCATTTTTAGTCTCACGGGGTAGTCCATTAGGAATTTGGGCTATTTATCGGCTATACTTTTGGTTGCGGATAGGTTGGCTTGGAATGTTGGATGTAATTGGTAAATGCTAGTTATGAGATATGACAGTAGACTGGAAAAGTCATGCCAAGTGAGAAATTACTGAAGTCGTAGATTTGTTGGAATTGAGATAGACTCTAATCTAGTGAGACTACCGTGATATTCTAAAGATATATTGTTATTTATTGCTATATTTATCAGAGTAGCGCAGCGAAAGCGTTTAAAAATATAAGATTCTTTGGTAATTGGTTATCTGTGCTAGGTATTACTGACCAAAGTGCACCATGTCAGTATGTTATTGGATATAACGTGGGCCACTACGAATAGAAATGTCGCGATATGTGGAATGGATTTTGACGGTTATGAATTATGGGTGACTTTCAGTTATGAGACCCTACATAGAGAACCATTATTCTAGAATCGAGTGTGATTAATATGATCATGCGATACGACTCTAAATTGTTATTATTTTGAACAAAATTTCAAAGACGAAATTTATTTAAGGGGGATAGATTGTAATACTCCAGAAATTTGTATTTTTGAAAATATTAGTTTATATAAGTTTAACATTTTTGGGTTAGTTTTATAAATTTCTAGTATAAATAATATTTAAATTTTTTTGAGGTTAAGTGTTAATTTTAAATTGACTTTTAATTGTTTTGGGACTATTGTATTATTTAAAATTTACTTTTAAGAGTTTTGAGATATAATTAATATTTTCTTTATTTTAAGAAAGTTATTAGTGAAATTTTTAATATTGATGACTCATGATTTCATTTCATGAGTCACCAGTTACGTGTTAATATTATAATAATAATATAATAATAATAATAATGAATTAGAGATTACTTCTGCGATTTATATATATATATATATATATATATATATATATATATATATATATATTGATAAATATGTATATAATATATGTTTTTGAATTCCTTTTGGAGCAAGAAAAATATATATACGATTTTGTTCGGATTTTGGCTTCGGATTTCAGGTAGAATTTCTAACTATTTTAATATATGTATTTAATTTTTCTATTGTGAGATTTATATTGTTATTGTTGTTGAATTTTAACTGTTAAATTCTATGAAATAATTGTGATTATGTGAAAATTATGTTTATATGTTTTATTTGTCATATTAATTAAATGCATGTATTAGAGGGGTTGGAGTTCTACTGAGCGTTGACTCACAATCCCACAATTTTGATTGTAGGGCCGGTGAGAACGTGACGACGACATAAATTTTAATTGAATTGCTACTAAATTTGTAATAATTGTATTTGTAAATTATTATTTCCCGTTGTAAAAATTGAATCGTTGAATTCGATAATTATAATTGTCGTCGTCGCATTGTAATTTTTTTTTGGATTTTTGTATAGTAAATATTGGTGATTCGGTTTTTGTGTTAATTCTCCAAGGGGAGAAACCGTGTGGCGGCCCTAGAAAACCGGACCGTTACAAAAGGCACGTAAGTACTGCTCCAATCCTCGATACACGACTTCCGACTGACCATTCGTTTGGGGATGGTATGGGGTACTATGGCGTAAAGACGTCCCACTGTGATGAAAGAGTACTTTCCAAAAATGACTCATGAAGATGGGATCATGATTCGAAATAATCGAGCTGGGAAAACCATGCAATTTGACCACAATGTCCACGAAAACTTCTGTGACTTTTGTGGTGATAGGTGTGAAAAACCTATTTATTTCTAAACCGGATTTATTAGTTCTCAAGCATTTTAGTTATATTTAATTGTGTTTTAGTGTAGAATAGGGAAAGGACCTCAAAGGGCGAGAAACAAGTGAAAACGGTGAAGAAAATGTGTAAAACAAGGTTTCGGTGAATGAAGACCACCGCCTAAGCGGAAGTTCCACCGCTTAGGCGGAAAAGAGGCAGAATGTTGGAGTGCTGAAAGGCTGAACCACCGCCTAGGCGAGAAAATCACCGCCTAGGCGAGAAAACAACAGAATATCTTGCCAGCAGCCACCGCCTGAGCGTAAAACCACCGCTTAGGCGAAGTTACCGATAGAACTTAACCGACTTAAGTCCACCGCCTAAGCGGTGAACCACCGCTTAGGCGGTGACACTCTGTACATAAATATATGTTTTCAGATATTTTGAAGATATTTCCAACCCTTGCCTATAAAACCCCTTTCTCCCCCAATTGCTCAAAAGGTTAGAACCCCTTAGACGTGAGAGGAGGCTCCGGTTGTTCTTGGGAGCTCTCTTTCACCTTAGTTAGATTAGATTAGTTTAGTAAGTAGATTAGATTAGTTGTAAAGAGTGTTCTTTGCCGATCCTTGAAGAGCCAAAAGAGGAAGTTCATCAAGCGAGAAGATGAAGCTTGGGATGATCGTTCTTTGGTGAAAGTGGACTACTCCACTTTGAGATTTGGCTTTTCTTCCTTTGTTTCCATCTTTGTATTTAATGTTTATTGTTGATGATGATAATCTCCTCTTGATTAAATGTTGTATTAGCTAAGAACATGTTAGTGTAATTTATAGATTAGTTAGGGAAATGTGTAGTTGTGTAAATACTCGTTTGATTTAATATACGTTTCTTTAACGGTTGTTGTTTTAAGTCCGATTGTGTTTATCATTTGATGACGATCTTAATACGCTAGTAACGGTATTAGGGTTGGATTTGAGAATCTAGGGTTTGACACTCGGGAGAGGTAACCCTGGATTCAGACTAGGGTAAACACATCGTTACGACCTAACGACCCGGAAGGGCGTTAGTTAGTATGCAATCGATGACGTTGGGTCAAGACTCACGTGGCCTAGAGTCATTAAGATATCGAGGGGGACCTCGGCGTCGACTCGAAGTCATGTATTCCCTCGTCTTACACTCGGAAGAGGTGGCGGAGGAGTTTACAAACCGAGATTGTCGGATACCTAAACTCCGTTATTGTTAACCAAACGAAATCAAACGTGTATTAAGTGAACGAAATCAATCCCTAATTAATCAACTTAGTTAGAATTAACCCACTAATTATAATTTAACTTAGTTTAATTTCAATTCACGTTTTCTGTCGTCAGGATAACACGAGACTACGTCAATTACGGTATTCAATTCAATTATTCACACTTTTCTTTGTGGGAACGATACCCGATCTTCAAAGATCCACTATATTAAAACTTTAGACCTCGTATACTTGCGAGCATAAGTAGGCGTGCGAAAAATGCCCCTACCAAGTTTTTGGCGCCGTTGTCGGGGATTAGAGTGAATGTTATTTGAATATTGTCAAAATATGTTCCCGTTAACGCCTACCAAGTTTTTGGAGCCGTTGCCGGGGATTAGATTGAATTTTATTTGAATATTGCAAAAGAAACGCGGTATCGGCTCAGAACTTAAGTTTTATATAGGAAAAGCAAATGTATCGTATCCTAGTTCCATCAACACACCAAGTTTTGACGTTGAAGACGTGGGATTAGTGTGAATTCTAAGTTGATATTGCGACTAAGTGGTCGAATGTTAATCCTGACATTTATTTTTGTTTTGTTTTTAATTTTTATTTTTGTTTTATTTTGTTAATGAGATCAAGCGGTGCGAGAAATGATGAAGATTGGAACTCTTAAATCTCAATCCCGAGATGGAGCTTATTGCAAATGATAAGGACTGAGAGGAGACGCCGACTTCAAAGCCATGATCTTGATCCAACTAAGCATTTGAGCCCAAATTCCTTGTCTATGGGGAATTTTGGTGAAAAATACTTAGTGACACAAAAGTCCAGTTGGGGGCGGTAACTCAAGCGCTATTCTTTTGAAATAAAATTTAGGGTATCAAATTACTCGATTTTTGTTGTTATTTATTTGATTATTTATTCTTTTTGGAAGCCGGCATGGCTTCGGAATGTGTTCGGCAGTGAATTTAGGAGTGTGGAAGTTTGGGAAAGTATTTTAAGTTTAAACACGATGAACAAGCGAAAGTGAAAATATACGGGGTGGAGCCGTATTTTGAAAATTTGAGAAAAACACAAAAGTGGGTATTTCAGGCCCACCGCCCAAGCGGTGAACCACTGTTTAGACGGTAAAAATACAGAGAATGTGTTTTTCAACAAAAAAAGGCCCACTGCCCAAGCGGTAAACCACCGCTCAGGCGGTAAAGATACAAAGTGGGTGAAAATTGCCCACCGCTTAGGCGGTAAAAATACAGGATGCACCAAATTTTCAAAATATGCTCCACCGCTTAGGTGGAAAAATCACCGCCTAGGCGGATTAACAGCAGAACAAAATGTTGCACACTGGTGTTATTTTGCTAAGGCGGAATAACCACCGCCTAAGCGGAATTTCGTCAGAAGGTTTGATTTTAAAGAAAAAAGTTCCACCGCTTAAGTGGTGAATCCACCGCCTAAGCGGTGAACCTTCTGCTGTTAGTTTCTATGGATTGTTAAATTGTGTGAAACAAAATTGCATGCTACATTGTTTATGTTTTGTTGAAACGTTGTGATTAGTGTGTGCATCAGATCAAATCCACAGGTTCATGTGTGACCGCTTCGGCATTGCCGCCGCACTTTTTGCAATCGCCACAATTTCCATTCCGACGTGATAGTGGTGGAGAGGAATTTCCTTCAGGTGAATAGTAGGGAATAAGTCTTATTTCCTAGGTATGTGTTCAACCCGTTTTGTTTGCATGTATGCTATATGTTTATTGGGTTCGCTGATGTTGGAACACTGCCATGTTCAGGCCTAGATGGTATGGATTGGATGATAGTTTAATGGTTGTTCATCTATTTTGATTTTTTGTAGAAAATGATGAACCATTATTTTGAGTATGTATTTTATTATTTTGAATGTTTTAGTTTTAAAATTTTTAGTTTAGTTAGTTTAATTTTTGTTTTTGCATGTTTAGTGTTAGATAAATTTATGTATGTTAGTTTTGAAAATTTAGTTTAGAATCGTGTATGTATAAAGTTGTGTTTGCATGTTTAGATATGAGTTCATTTAGGCCAAGACCCGATGATGATAATTATCCCCTAATTGCATATTGAGATCGGGGGTAATACCTTCCTAGTGTGTTTTGTGTGCTTAACATGTCGATTGGGTAAAAATTATCTCGATCCGAAAATTGCACAACATTTTGAACTCAATGAATAATTGTCTGAATGATTAGACGTTGATTATTCGATATTAGGCTCATGATAGAAAATGAGGAAACTAGAACTTGATTTGGGAAAAACTTGAGGCGGAATCCTAGTTAAGGTAATTCCGGAGACATGATTTAGGCCATCAATTTTTCGCTTGAACCGTTGTAACTTCCTGAAAATTTTCATTCCTTATTTCCCCTGTCGAAACCGATAACGTAATCAATTTTGAATACGTTTCAAATACTCTTTTCATTTAAATTTTTCCTAAACCAAAGTCGCTAAGCCTAATTTTCAAAATTGAATGAAATCAAGTGAGCGGTAGGGTTTCTGATAAATTTTTATTGATTCGGTATTAGTGTATTTACTTGTCACTTTAGTATTTATTTTTGCACGCTCCTAAAATAAGTTTGGGGGTGTGTTTCTATCATTTCTTTTTACATATTCCTAAAATTTTACAAATTCGAATAAGTTTGGGGGTGTGTTTCTCTAACTTCTTTTGCACTCTCCTAAAACTGTAATTATTCGACTTAATTTAGAAATATGTTGTTAAAAAAAAATAAAATATAGTTTTCATTTTCTTCTCTTTCGATAAGTGAATACAAGGATCTTCATTTCTTATTTAGAGTTGTACTTTAAATGTGGGGTCATGAGAGAGGATAGCGACAAGCGATTTTACCTCGGGTATCGATCGATTAAACCAATTTGCTATTTTATTCCAAGTGATACCCGTGGTCGTTCTCCAAAGCCAAACCAAGTCCTATTGATTTCCGTGAATATCCAAGCCTACATTAGTGGATAGTAGACTCCAATCAAGCTTATGGTTTTCCTGAATCCTTCAACGGTTTAAATTATGAGCTTAACAATTGAATAATCGAATCCGGTATTTGACTAGTTATACATTTGAGTTCTCACACACACACTTCAAATGGATCTAGAATGGTTTTTATTGATATTGATCGTTGAAATTCTAGAACATCACTTGGTGTGGGTTACTTCCCGAACTTGATCCGATTTAGGGATGTTGAGGGAGGAACAAATTGGTCATTTCGATTGAACTCTATATTTACATGCATATACTTCTTTTGTGTTAGTGTAATTTTTCATTTTTTGTTAGTTAGTTTAGTTTAGTGTTAGTGTTTGGCTCGAGTACTAGCCAAATTCTAAGTTTGGGGGTATTGATAGGTGTGAAAAACCTATCTATTTCTAAACCGGATTTGTTAGTTCTCAAGCATTTTAGTTATATTTAATTGTGTTTGAGTGTAGAACAAGGAAAGGACCTCAAAGGGCGAGAAACAAGTGAAAACGGTGGAGAAACGGTGAAGAAAATGTGTAAAACAGGGATTTGGTGAATGAAGACCACCGCCTAAGCGGAAGTTCCACCGCTTAGGCAGAAAAGGGGTAGAATGTTGGAGTGCTGAAGGGCCGAACCACCGCCTAGGCAAGAAAACCACCTCCTAGGCGAGAAAACAACAGAATATCTTGCCAGCAACCACCGCCTAAGCGTAAAAACCACCGCTTAGGCGAAGTTACCGACAGAACTTAACCGACTTAAGTCCACTGCTTAAGCGGTGAACCACTACTTAGGCGGTGACACTCTGCACATAAATATCTGTTTTCAGATATTTTGAAGAAATTTCCAACCCTTACCTATAAAACCCATTTCTCCCCCAATTGCTCAAAAGGTTAGAACCCCTTAGACGTGAGAGGAGGCTCCGGTTGTTCTTGGGAGCTCTCTTCCACCTTAGTTAGATTAGATTAGTTTAGGAAGTAGATTAGATTAGTTGTAAAGAGTGTTCTTGGCCGATCCTTGAAGAGCCAAAAGAAAAAGTTCATCAAGCGAGAAGAGGAAGCTTGGGAGGATCGTTCTTTGGCGAAAGTGGACTACTCCACTTTGAGATTTGGCTTTTCTTCCCTTGTTTCCATCTTTGTATTTAATGTTTATTGTTGATGATGATGATCTCCTCTTGATTAAATGTTGTATTGGCTAAGAACATGTTAGTATAATTTAGAGATTAGTTAGGGAAAGGTGTAGTTGTGTAAATACTCGTTTGGTTTAATATACGTTTCTTTAACGGTTGTTGTTTTAAGTCCGATTGTGTTTATCATTTGATGACGATCTTAATACGTTAGTAACGGTATTAGGGTTGGATTTGAGAATCTAAGGTTTGACACTCGGTAGAGGTAACCCTGGATTCGGACTAGGGTAAACACATCGTTACGACCTAACGACCCGGGAGGGCGTTAGTTAGTATGCAATCGATGACGTTGGGTCAAGACTCACGCAGCCTAGAGTCATTAAGACATCAAGGGGGACCTCGGCGTCGACTCGAAGTCATGTATTCCCTCGTATTACACTCGGAAGAGGTGGCGAGGAGTTTACGAACCGAGATTGTCGGATACCTAAACTCCGTTATTGTTAACCAAACGAAATCAAACGTGTATTAAGTGAACAAAATCAATCCCTAATTAATCAACTTAGTTAGAATTAACCTACTAATTGTAATTTAGCTTAGTTTAATTTCAATTCACGTTTTCTGTCGTCAGGATAACACGAGACTACGTCAATTACGGTATTCAATTCAATTATTCACACTTTTCTCTGTGGGAACGATATCCGATCTTCAAAGATCCACTATATTAAAACTTTAGACCTCGTATACTTGCGAGCGTAAGTAGGCGTGCGAAAAACGCCCCTACCAAGTTTCTGGTGCCGTTACCGGGGATCGAACCCGGGTCACCCGCGTGACAGACATGAATACTCAACACCGTAAACTGTGTTGGCAAAGCAACGAAATGCGCGAATTTCGTGAGACGATCAACGACAACCATGATGACCGTAAAATTCCAAGAGGACGGATGGCTGGTAATGAAATCCATCGTAACCTCATCCCAAACCAACGATGGAACTGGAAGAGGTTGAAGTAACCCGGCTAGCGCTTGGGTGGAATACTTAGTTTGCTGACAAACTAAGTATGCCAACACAAAGTGTTCCACATCTGTCCGTACCAATAAAAAATAGATGCCAATCGAACCAAGGTGCGCTTAACTCTTCCATGATCTGCTAATGGTGTGGCATGTAATTCGTGCAATAGTAAGGGCTTCAAAGATGAGTTGGGACTAATATAATAACGATGTTGAAAAAATAACAAACTATCGTGAAATGCAAAATCAGAAGAGAGTGAGCCCGCCCGGAATTGTTGAAGAAACACGACCAAGTCAAGAAGTGTAAACTGTTCATGATGAAGAGCGTCCAAAAAATCTAAGGAAGGGCGACTGGAAAACTAAAGACACAACGGTGTGAAAAACGCTGGCTGGTCTAGTTTCTCTTCAGGAATTCGAGACAAGGCATCAGTGACCTTATTAGTACATCTCGCCTTGTATTCAATCTGAAAATGGTAACCCATAAGCTTACGAATATAAACCTGTTGGTCTGGAGTGTGCACCACTTGCTGCAATAAATCTTTGATGCTTTTGTGATCCGTGCGGATAATAAAAAAATGGCCTAACAAGTATTGGCGCCATTTGTGTACAGCCTTAGCGATGGCGTAAAGTTCTTTGAGATACGTCAATGAAACCTGTAAACGTGGCCCTAACTTCTTGCTGAAGTAAGAAATGGGGTGACTAACTTGCATGAGTACGACACTGATACCCACATTAGACGCATCAGTTTCAACCACGAAGGTCGTATTAAAATCGGGTAATCGCAAAACTGGAGCCTCGACCATTGCACGTTTCAAAGCATCAAAATCCTCGGCAGCTGCCGTCGTCCACGTAAATGCATCATTGCGTAACAAATCTATGAGTGGTGTCGCAATTGTTGCAAAACCTCGAATGAAAAGCCGATAATAATCGGTGAGGCCAAGAAAACCACTGAATTGCTTCAAAGTGCACGGGGTAGGCCATTTCACCATGGCATCGAGTTTCTGAGGATCAGCACCCCCATCCCCCCCCGAAGAAACTATATGACCCAAGTACTCGATAGTTTCCTAGCAAAATTGACATTTGGAAAGCTTGACATAAAATCCGCCCTCATGAAAACATGACAAAACCTGCTCAAGGTGACCGACATACTCCGAAACAGTCGTACTGTATACTAGAATATCATCGAAAAAGACGACCACAAACTTGCGAAAGAAGGAAGCAAACAACTGATTCATCGTGGCTTGAAACATGGACGGGAAATTTATTAGCCCAAACGGTATTACAAGAAATTCATAGCGACCGTCATGGGTCCGAAAATCCGTTTTATAGATGTCCCGACTATGGACTCGAATTTGATGGTAACCAGTGCATAAATCCAATTTACTAAAAACGGTAGCACCCCCTAGTTCGTCCAAAAGCTCGTTAATGGTCGGGTTAGGAAATTTATCCTTGGTCGTTACTGCATTGAGAGCACGGTAATCAACACAGAAGCGGTACGTGTCATCATTCTTTTTTACCAATAACACCATAGAAGAGAAAGGGCTTTGGATTAGGCGAATAATACCTTGATCTAACATTTCTTGAATTAATTTTTCCATCTCAGCCTTTTGGAAACGTGGGTAATGATTGGGACGAACATTCACTGGTTTCGAAATTTAATGCGACAACGATGGTTAGCGGTATATTTTTTATCACAATTATGACATAAGCCTTTTTCACGTTTTTCCAGTATTTCAACTGGGGTGAGGCGTCGAATGGGCAACCCAGAGGTAGGCAGTGTGGGTGGCGGTTGATTTGGTATAGCTATTGTCAAAGGTAGGGTCGGAGCCGAAACCCTCTTCGGATATGGTGCTGTTAGAGAAACAACCCCTCTGATCGGTTTAGTGAGACCCGTAGACGAAAGGCTGGGCATAGAAGACTGGTTCTATTTCTGCTAAGGTTGAGCACTTTGTTTGACCTCTTCACAACGAGCTTCATGAGCGCGTGCTAAGGCAAATGCTTCCATCAATGTGGATGGTCGGGAAAAAAACAACTCACGTCGAATATCTGGTTTGAGACCCGTAATAAAAAAACTAATTAACAACGGTTTAGAAATTCCAGTAACTTTATTCATTAAATGCTCAAAAGCTGTTTGAAATTCTGCCACAGTAGAAGTTCGACTGAGTTTAGAGAGATTACCTTAGTGGTCTTCATATATTGAAGCCCTAAAGCGATACCGGATACTAATCAAGAATTCCTTCCACGAAGATAACAAATTATTGGCCTTCATCCATTCATACCAAGCAGCTACCCGACCTTCCATATGAAATGATACAATTCGTAGACGAAGCGGTTTTGGTGTGTAGTGTAGATCAAAGAATTCCTTGATGCGAAAAACCTACTCGTTCAGATCCGAACTATCAAACTTCGGAACCTCCATTTTCATGGAACGTATAACAGTGGAGAAGTCAGTACCCCCAGCAAATACATCAGTAGATTGAGACGTTGCTGGTGGTGGACCCAAAAAACCCATCGACGAACCCGAAGATCCATGAATCTGTGATCGCATCTCCTCCAAGCGAGAATTAACAATGGACATATATTTCTGCATTGTCTGGTGAAACGAAATGGATTGATCATCGAACTGAGACTGGATTGAGAGCTTCTGGTCCGCTAATTGAGCCTCGAGTGATAGCTTCTGTTCTGCAAATTGAGCCTCGAGTGATAGCTTTTGTTCTGCGAATTGAGCCTGAAGTAGATCAAGAATATTGAAATCAGCCATGTACAGAAGCGCTGAAAAGACCGCCGGAGATGAATGGGACTCGAAATAGTTAGTGGTGAAAGGATCACAACTACCGCTGATGGAAATGTATCGCTACTCCAATTTGTAGCGAAACAGAGAAAAACATAAACTAGGGCATTTGAAATTGCAGAATCAGAGAAGGAGATGATTAACAAACTAACAAATTCCAAAAACAAACTCAACAGAAAAAGAATAGAAACTTCTCATTCTTCACTCAATGTAATCCTTCAACCAAACGGAGGACTTCCTGATTCGTTTTGGATTCTTCGTAGCCTTAGCTAGGTCTTTTTTTCTACTGATGACTTGGCTTTTTCTATGGCTGACTTGAGTTCTTCTAATGCTGACTTGGTTTCTTCCAAGTTTCCCTCTAAGTGAATAGGCAGGGGTGTATCATGGCCACTCACGATTTTGCTCCCAGAATCTCAGGCGAAAGAAGAGCCCTACCTATACGACGAGGCGCTGAGTCCGGTCTAGAGGATTCGTCGGACCTGCTTATGCGACGCCGCGTAGATTTCTTCTTTCTTTTTATGTAGGTTCTTAAGCTCGTCTTTGCAGGGGTTGTCTTCTGGTAGGAGCGAGTGGTACGACGTTTCTGACAAGATCCACCACCTGAAAATTAGGGAGAAAAAATCTATGGATTCACATCTCAAAAAGTGTGTTTCTGTGTGTGGGGGGGGAGAGAGTACCTCGTCGGGGTGAAGGTAAACTTTATCTCTGAAGAGGAGAACAATGCCGGCGTCATCGAGAACATGAGCGAAGGCGGTGGTCTCGTCGGCAGACTTGGCGATTCCAATACTCTCGCAAGCTTTCAACAGCTTCTAATAACCGATACTCTCGCAAGTTCTCTCTTTAGAAAGAGAGAGGTTTATCTCACTAGGAGGGAGAGACTGTGAACTGGGGTTTACAGAAAGAAAATGAGAATTGTGTAATGTGTGATCGGATAAAGAGAGAGAGAGCACGTTAACATAAAGAGAGAAAGCATGTTAACAGTTAACGTAAAATGAAAGAGATGAATTTGTTTCAGGAGTATATGTGTCTTTTTACTACTTTTTTTGATTTTAGGAAGACTAAAAATTTAATTAGTTGTACCTTTAGGTCTGATCCTATATGAACAGTTGAAAAATATATATATTTTTTTAAATGATCTCTTAAATAAAGACTAAATAATAAAAAACTCAATTAACTACCTAACCATTTTAATTATAATTATAATTTTATTTTTTTAAAAATAAAAATTGTAGATCTAAAAACAAAAACTATTTGCTTCTTCAACCCTATATTTTATGACTGCCATAAGTTTCTCAAAAATCTGTCCCTTTTTAAAAATTTAATGGACTGCTTTCTTTTTTTTTTCCTTGCCATTTCTTTGTCCACAAAAAATCTGTACTGCAAATCTAGCGCAAATAACGAATTTGTTGGGAAAATTCCATTTTAAATGATACAAGTGCGTCAAGTCGTTTTATTTTTTTGAATTACTATTCAAAAAATTAACTTCACTACAACTATACGTAAAATATTTTTGAATAATAATGAATATGAAATAAGTACAAAATATCACATATCATCTCTATTTTGTGGAACAGTTCCGTCAAATGTAGAATTCAACACCAAAATGCCGGTATTGATTTTGTGAAAATTTATTTATTGAATTTAACAAGATAAATCCAAAGGCATTAGCGCGCATTTAGCCCTTACAACTTACCGTTACTTGCTTTCTCAAATCTCCGTCATAACTTAACATTTAGGCCCCGTTTGATAACCGTTTCCATTCCAGAATTTCTTATTCCATTTTCAGATTTTTGGGAATTCTGTTTGGAAATAGCGTCTGGTAATTTTTGTTTTCGTTTCTATTCCATTCCCATTTGAGAATTGTGCCCATTTTTTTTTTTAAGAAATGAGAAACAAAAAAAAGTTGTTTCTCATAATTCCCATTTCATTCCCAAAACCAATGTCACTGTTCATCCATTAGCTGACCACCGTCCGCCGTCGTCGTCGCCGGCGACCATCTCCGGCGATCGTCGCCGGTCACCTCCGTCATCACTGGTCGGCCACCTGGCAACTTCCGACGCCGCCTGCCGGCCACCGTCTGCCGCTGCCGCGCGGCCAAAAAAAAAAAAATTGGTTCTAGAATAAAATCGTTATCAAACGCGATTTTCTTCCCAAAACAAAAAAAAAAAAAAAAAATTTATCGTTACCAAACGCGATTCTACTCCCAAGAAGGAACCCCGTTTGGTAATTGTTTCCATTCCAAAAATTCTCATTCCATTCCCAGATTTTTGGGAATTCTGTTTGGGAATAGCGTTTGGTAATTTTTATTCTTGTTCTAATTCCATTCCCATTTGAGAATTGTACCTCTTTTTTTTTTTTTTTTTTTTTTTTTTTTTTTTTTTTTTTAAGAAATGAGAAACAAAAAAAAACTGTTTCTCATTATTCCCATTCTATTCCCAATATCTGTTACTCTTGATCTGCCGGTTAGCCATCGTCTGCCACCTCCGCCGGCCACTGTCCGCCGCTACCGGCCACCGTCTGGCCAAAACAAAAAAAAAAATCTCAAAAATAAAATAAAAATGATTTTAGGATAAAATCGTTACCAAACGCGATTCTCTTCTTAAAAAAAAATAAAATAAAAAAAAATAAAAAAAATAAAATAAATTATCGTTACTAAATGCGATTCTACTATTAAGAAGGAAATAAAATTATCATCCCATCCCACTGCTGGAATGGAAACAGAAATGGTTACTAAACGCCACCAAAATTCTCATTCCATCTCATCCCATTTCTATCTCACTGCTAAAATGGAAACAGAAATGGTTACCAAATACCACCTTAGTGATACCACCCTTTGAAACACGTATTTGTTGGTTTTCATAAAACACGTATCATCACATTTCGTGATACCACCCTTTGAAAAATTGGCGCTTGCTTGGTTTTAATCCAGTACGAGGCAAATATTACTAGATGCGCAAAATTGATGATTCATTTGTCATTAAATAGCATTTGATTAGTTTTAAATTGTTGTATTTAGGTGGTTGATAAATTGCCAAGTCAATTTAGGAATTATTATAATCTAAAATATTTCTGTAAGAATTAAAAACACTTAATTTAGCTATTTAGTTTTAATTTAGATATTATTTTCGTAATCAGAATAAAATATAGCTTCAAATTTTAATTAAACAAAACAACTATATGTTTCTTTACTCAAATAAACAATATGTACATTTTATTAAATTATATGTAAATGGAGAAATACACAAATAATTCATTAAAAAATAAGATAATTTATAAATTAGGATAATTTAGACAGCCAAAATAGAAATTGAATTTTGGATAAGCAATAAATTATTATTTAAAAAAAAAAAATGTTCTTAAAACTTAATAGGAAAAAGTACATTTTATACTTTTTAAATATTGACATATTTTTAAATGGTTCATCTCCGTTTGAACATTTCATTTTAAACCTTTTACGTATCATCATGTTTTTAAATGACCATTCTGTAAAAAAATTCATCAAATTTAACAGAATAGAGGGACAAAATAGTCTTTTTACCCATTTTAAAATTTTAATGATTTTCCTTTTTTAATTTTCTTTTTTCCTAATCTCTCTCCCGTTCAACTCTCTCTCTTTCTCCCTCCCGCCCAACTTTCTCTCCCTTGCTCCCTATGAGAACACCCTGTAACAGCGGTGTAACACCCCCTTCAACATGGGATAATTTCACTTACACCCCCTTAATTATAGTAAAATTTCACATGCACTCCCCTAACTTTCAAAATTACTACGGCGACCCCTTGCCGGAGCAATTTTTAATGAATGGATTATTTTGCCCTTACTAATTTAGACCTCTTTTTTTATTTTATTTATTTATTTTATTTTTTATCCTAAGCTCTCTAAATCTCTCCCTCGCTGAACAACACTACCGACCAAACCTCACCACCGCTGACGACCACCAATCTTACACCGCCGCCGACACCATTTCACCTCTCTCTCTCTCTCTCTCGCCCCACCGCCACAATAATTTCGCATTTTTGGCCAAATCAGAGTTCCCGATTTAGGGTTTAGGGTTCGATTTGATGGTGGTGTTCGGCGGCGTTGATGTTCGTGTTGGGGGTCTCCGTTTCTTAATCGTCCCTCAATCGTAATCGCAACCCTACCCTAAATCGAAGACAAGGTGAGTTTTGAAGATTAATCAGCTTTGATGAATGGCGAACCCCTTGAATTTGAAGGATATTTGATCGGATTCCGTCGTTATACGAGATGGCGGTGATGGTGATAAGAAGAGCAACGGAGAAACGGAGTTGAATCACACTTACTTTAGGTCGGCTCTTTATGTAACCCCGGTGCAAACGCCGATACCGGAGTGTTCTTTGGAATCGCTGTCGCCTTTACCGTATTTTGTCAATCGGAAACGTCGCGGCGGAGGCGGCATCAAAAACGCGAGGCTTAGGGTTGACGGATTTGAGGTTGAAGAGTGGCGGAGGATGGAGGAAGACGATGAGATTGAATTGGGGAATGGGGAAGAAGAAATCAGAGGTGATTTGGGGGAGGAATTGAACGAGGGTTTTGAGGCGGATGATGATGATTTTTTGGTGGACGATGAGATTGAATTGGAGAATGTTGATCCTTCGGTGTTCGTTTTGTTGGTGTTCGGCGGTGGTTGTGTTCGGAGGATGTGGTGGTGGTAGGGATTTGGGGAAGATGAACACATGAAAATAAATAAAAAAACAAAAAAGAAATTAAAAAAAGAAAAAAAGAAAAAAAAGAAAAAGATGAACACATGAAAATAAAAAAGAAATAAAAAAATAATTAATTAAAAAGAAACAAGGATAATTTGGTCAATGAAAAAAATTAACAAGGGTAATATAGTCATTTGAATTAAGAAAAGACTGGTCAATACGGTCAACAATTACAAATTTGACTGTCAAAAGGTATTTTCGGCATACAAAATGAATTGGGAGTCTGACTGTCCTTAGACCAAAGAGTTCAATTGAGTCAATTCCATATTCTCCCGCAACACATTATAAAATGATGCACCCATTTCCATTCTTTCATCACTCAACCCATTTCTTTCTCTAGCCTTTATTTACAATGGCAAATCTCATTCTATTTTCTTCCTACATTTTCAACAATATTGTTTCTCTTCCATTTCAAGGAGATGCCATCTCCTCATGCAACGGCGCATGCAGTACCCTCAACAACTGCAGCGGTCAGCTAATATGCATTGATGGAAAATGCACCGACGACCCCAATGTTGGAACCCATATATGTAGTGGGGGCAGAGTGTCAGGCGATTGCTGTCAATCTGGCATTCTCGTATGCAGGGGAAAATCTCACCCTACCTACCGCTGCTCACCTCAGGTCTTGTCCTCTACCCCAGTGAAGCTCACCCTGAACGACTTCAGAAAGGGCAGAGACGGCGGAGGTCCGTTGGAGTGTGATGGCAAGTAGCACAGTAACGAGGAGCCGGTCGTGGCGCTGTCAACCGGGTGGTACAACGGGGGCTCGCGTGTGGGCAGATGATAATGATCAGGGCAAGCAATGGGTGGAGCGCGGCGGCGAAGGTGGTGGACGAGTGCGACTCTATGCACGGTTGTGATGAAGAGCACGTGAGGTAGCTGCCCTGCCGAAACAATATCGTTGATAGGTCTGTCGAAACAATATCGCTTCAGGATATCATGCTTCAACCAACACATGTATGTAATAGAACTCAAAATTATTATTATAGCATGATTATCCTCATATCACTTTATGAGTTGTTATTACCTTTTGAACCAATTTCTTGAGATCTCCAGTCTATAGGTTGGGTTTCCCTCACAAGTGACTCGTCAATCTGTGGGCTTGAGTCCCATTCCTTTTGAGGTTTTGTAAACCTTTTCTCGAGCTAGTCTTTTCGTCAAAGGATCAACCAGGTTATCATCGGATCGTACATGATCCACTTTTACAACTTCAGTTGAGATATACTCTCTAATAGTATTGTGTTTGCGACATATTTGTCGCATTTTTCCGTTATAATAACGGTTCTGAATTTTTGCAATAGCCGCGGTATTATCGCAATGGATCAAGACGGCTGGGTTCGGTCTCTCCCATAAAGGGGTATCAGAAAAGCAGATTTCTTAACCACCCTGCTTCCTCACTAGCCGATGCTAATACATCATCATAGACTCCTTAGTAGATTGAGCCAAAATGGTTGGTTTCTTAGATTTTCAAGAGACAGCTCCACCAGCTATACTAAATATATAGCCGCTAGTTGCTTTGGAGTCATCTGAAAGGGTGTTCCGATCAGTATCGCTATATCATTCCAGAACAACGGCAAACTTCTAATAATGTAATTCAAGGTTCATAGTTCTTTTTAAGTATCTTATGATCCTTTCAATAGCATGCCAATTCTCAATACTAGGTCTACTTGTAAACCTACATAGTAATCCCATATCATGAGCCATGTCGGGCCTAGTGCAATCAATGGCATATCGTAGACTGCCTATGATGCTCGCATACTCAGATTGTCTAACACCGTTACCGATGTTCTTGAACAACTTTACACTAGGATCATAAGGATTATATGCTAGTTTACAATCAAAGTAATTGTATTTCTTTAGTATCTTCTCTATATAATGAGATTGATCCAAAGAAATTCTATGTTTAGTGTAAGACCCCGATCTTCGTTATACGGATAATTTAAGTTGCGTTTTAAAATATTTTGAAAATAACGGGGTGGATGGTGTTAATTATTATTTGAGTTAAAAATTTAGGGGTCAAATTATAAATTTTAAAACATTAAAAGAGGAATTGAGTTAATTTAATACTTAACTTAAAATAAAGGGGGACTTGGTGTAAATTATATATTTTATATATATTTTGAGAGAGAGAGACGGAGGAATGAAGGGCCACTTGGCCAGTCCTCAATTGTAAACACACACATATATACATACATACATACATTCATACATATCCACACGTACGACAGAAAAAAGGGAGAAGAATCAGGAAGGATCGAAAACGGAGAGGGGAATAGTAGGACGGTGAGGTTTGGCCATTTTTTTTTAGTATATATATATATATATATATATATATATATATATATATATACATGCATACAGACAGAAGGAAAGAGGAGAAACAGAGAGAGAAGGAAGAAAGAGAGGAAGAAGGTGGCTGGTGGTGGGGTTGCCGTTCAGCAGTGAGAAAACCGAAGAGAGAATAGTTCGTCCGGTGAGTGTATGTGTTATGCTCTGTTTTGGTCCGTCGGAGGTGGCTGTGGTGCGTGTTTTGATCGTCACCGTCTTCGCCGGTGTGTGTGTGTGTGATCAGTGTGTGTGTCGACGTCGGTTATTTGGGCCGATGGCAAGTGAAAGTTAGAGAGAGAGAGAGAAGTTCGTTCTGGTAGTGTGCGTGGGTTTTTGATCCGTCGTTGCTCTTGAGCGTGTGTGTGTGTGCGTGATCAGAGTGGGATGGCCGGCGGTTAGTAGTGTGATCGGAGCTTCTCGTCGATCGGTGGCTGGTTCAAACAGAAACAGGACAGAAAACAGAAATCGAAAAAAAGTAAAGAAAGAAGAAGAAAAAAGAAAAGGTATTGGAGAAATTTCACAAACCACCCCAAGAAAAACATAATAAAAGACGAGGAATAGGAAATTACGGGAATTAGGGTTGCGTGGCATGATTAGGTTGTTTTTACATAAAATATTAATCTAGGCCCTGTCACTATTAGGTTCGTAGGCACCGGAGTACCGGTAGAGAATAGGCGGTCAAAGTCTTCGAAAACGGGTAATCAGGTGAGTGTACTGGCTTCTTGCAAAAATGTATTTTCATATATATATATGATGAAAAATGTGTTTACTTAAAAGCAGACGATTTTATAAATGATATGGATCAAATAGGTTTTGAGTGAGTTGGTAAAGTGGATTTTCGTTGAACTACGCTGGTTTTTGAAAATAGTTGAAAAATGATTAGTTGGATTTGGGTGATTTTAAAAGAGAGTGAAAATATCTGTTTCTCTAAAAATGAATGGTTTTTTTTTAAATAAAGATGGAAAAAAAATGATTTTGTTGAAATTAGACGATTTCTAAACGAAAGTGGAAAAATGATGTTTGGATTAAATCAGTTTTGGAGATAGATGTTGATATTATTAATTTGTAATTTGATGTTGTTGTTATTGTTTTGTCGATGCTATTGCTTTTATCTGCTTCGGCAGAGCGTTGATGTTTCCTATTGAGTTGTTGTTGTCGAGATGGAGATGAGTTGTTGTTGTTGAGGAGGAGATAAGTTGTTATGGTGGTGAGGTGGAGATTGGCGGTAGATTTTCACCCGTCTGGCTTAGTCCAACGGAGCGTTGTTTCACCTGTCTGGCTTAGTCCAACGGAGCATTGTTTCACCCGTCTAGCACAGTCCTGCGGAGCGTTGTTATATCCCCCTAGGAAGGCATATCCTACGGGATACGGTACCTTTACAACTCCTGGTCGTGAGGTTAAAACGATCACATGGCTAGCCAAGGTGTGGTGTGGTGTGATGTGGTGTGGAGTGATGAGTGGTGTGGTGTGGTGTGGTGTTTGAGATGTGGTGTTTTATTGTATTTGGTGTTTTATCATATATGGTAATGTGGTGTTTTATTTTATCATTTTTGGTGTTTTATCATATTATTTTATACGCATTATGCTTGATTCATTTAGATGTTGTAGAATGAATTATTATTATATAATATTTTTACTAAGAAGGCAGTACACTCGCAGGTGATGAAATTAAGAGTTGGTCTCCTACTAGCGCTAAATAGAGTCCTACGATGGAGTCGAGCGAAGGTTTTGAGTCACAGTTGTCTGGGGGTGAACCCGTGAGAGGTTCGTGGTATTTACTTCGGTTGTTTATATTTTTGGAGGACGGGTGTGTCCCAATAGTAGAAAAATTGTATATGCCTATATAGATTATGGATTATTGATGTATGCATATTGTCGTTACAATAATAGTTAATTTGGTTGTTTAGGTGATGTCGTGTTGTCGTCACGCCCACCCCGAGATGTTGGGTGTCCGGGACGGGTCGTGACATTTAGACCTAGTTATTTTGATACCAAGGATCACATTAGCTTCATTAAGATCTTTCACGTCAAAATTAGCACATAGCATAGATTTTACATTGTTCACGACATAAATATTAGAAAAAAAAAAAAAAAAAATCAGCAAGTTATTCACATAAATATATATAATAGTGCAAATATCATTTTCAGATTTGTAATAGATATATTTATCACTTTTATGCACTTTAAAGCCATGTTAAATAACAAGATTATCAAATTTCTCACGCCATTGCTTAGGTGCTTGTTTCAAACCATAAAGAGATTTATCTAATTTGCACACTTTGTTTTCTTGATCAGGAATTACAAATCTTTCAGGTTGAT
Source organism: Eucommia ulmoides (assembly GCA_016647705.1). Lineage (NCBI taxonomy): Eukaryota > Viridiplantae > Streptophyta > Magnoliopsida > Garryales > Eucommiaceae > Eucommia > Eucommia ulmoides. The sequence goes on along the minus strand of CM028332.1, from coordinate 7,502,809 downwards.
CCATATATATCTTTTATTCTAATTCACCATTTAAAAAAGTAGTTTTAACACCCATTTGGTGTACAACAAGATCATGAATAGCAACAAGTGATAAAAGTACACGAATAGAAGTAATTCTAGAAACATGTGAGAAAGTATTAAAAAAATCTACATTTTCTCTTTGTCTAAACCCTTTGACTACAAAACAAACCTTATATTTATCAATAGTTCCATCATGTTTTAGTTTCTTCTTGAGAATCCATTTACATCCTATTGTTTTACAACCAAGATGTAAATCTACTAAGTACCAAGTTCTATTTGATTCGAGAGAGTCCATTTCATCATTTATAGCCTCTTGTCACAAATTGACATCTATAGAATATAATACCTCTTGGAGGGTGAGCAGATTCTCATTTAAGGTATATGCATAGAAATCCAAACTATAATCCTTAGCAATACAAGCCCGTTTACTTTTTCTAGATTCAAATTCTAATTCCTTATTAGACTCATTAATTCTAATGACATGCATATTACTAGATATCGAGCTCCCATTATTCTTCAATTTAAAAAGAAATCTATGTTCATAAAAATCAACATCATTAGATTCAATAACAACATGATCATGCAAGTTATAAAATCTATATGCGTTGCTATTCACTACATAACCAATAAAAACACATTCATATGCTCTACTTGCAAGTTTTCTTCTTTTAGGATCAGGAATACGAACATATGTCAAACAACCCCAAGTTTTTAAATAAGACAATTTGGTATCTTATTTTTGAAAACTTCATAAGGTGAAATTTTACTTTTTGATTTAGGAACTCTATTAAGCACATAATAAACAGTCAACAAAATTTCATCCCACCAGTGAGAAGCAATACCAAAGTTAAGCAAAATATCAACTATAGACTCAAAAAAAATAATCTATTTTTCCTTTCAGCCTTACCATTCATTTCAGGAGAATAAGGTGTAATTTTTTCATGAATAATCTCATGAGAATTATAAAAGTCAATGAAAATATCATAATGATACTCGGTTCTTATATCACTACGCAACCTCTTAACTTTTTTATTGCATTGATTTTCAATTTCAATCACAAATAATTTGAATATATCAAATGCTTCACTTTTATTTTTCATGAGATAAACAAAAGTATAATCAGAACAATCATCAATGAATGTAATAAAATAGCATTTTTTATTTCTAGTTAAGACACCATCAAATTCACAAATGTCAGAATGTATCAAATCAAGAGATTCATATTCTCTAATTACTGATTTATGAGTGATTTTGGTAATCTTAACTTGACTATAAAATTCATATTTTTCAAAATCATTCAAAATCAATTTTGGAATCAGTTATAAGTTGCTCATGTTTTTAATAATGCGTTTGTTAATATGACAAAGTCTAACATGCCAAATATTAAAAGAACACAACATGTAAGCAGAAGTTAAAATTTTATTAGCATTGTTGATGCCAAAAAATGGTGACGGGTCAACAGTATGGTCTGGAAGGATATCAGGGGCATAGGACCGTTGATGGTGTAATTAACTGAGTGAATTTTGGGGTGATGACGACCTTCGAGCTGAGCTCCACTTTTTCACTCCGAGCACCTGCACAAAGACCCACCGGGGTTGTGCCCGGTGAAGTCCCTCCGGTGTGAGAGTAAGTATCCGGGGGAGAAGGGCTAAAAGTGCTCTAGTGTTAGTAGAGAAGACGTACCTTGGGCATTGAATACCACGGTGTATTTATAGGTGCTGGACTCGATTAGCGCCGCGAGATCAGGGAGATAAGCTTGGGTTAACCAACCTAACTCGTCAGGCAGCCAATGAGCAGGCGGATTAGTGCTCTAATCAGTTAGTTTAGGCTTATGGGCCCATCTGTAGAGGCCCATGAGCCATAGCTTCCCCATGGCCTGAAGAGGTCCTCAACGGCGAAGAATCCAAGCTGGGAGTATTTGAGCTCGTCAGCTCGGCACGGACTCCACCAGCTCGATACGATGGTCTTCAGCTCGGTTTGGAGGGAACCCGGCTCCCAGCTCGGCCATTTTTCTATACTTGGAGCGATATCTTCTACATGGCACATGTGACGAAACTCCCCCACATCAGTACTTGGAGCGATATCTTCCACATGGCATATGTGACGAAACTCCCCCACATCAGTACTTGGAGCGATATCTTCCACATGGCATATGTGACGAAACTCCCCTACATCAGTTGCCCCCCCAAGTCCCGAGGGCGAGAGCGGAACGCAACGGGCTCGGGATTTCCATGAAGTAATTCCGTATAGACTTGGCGTTTGTTTGTTGTTCGTTTTGTTGGACGTCGCTGTTGTGGTTGTTGATTAATGGCCCCGTTAGCCACAAATATTCGTGGCTCGGTATATTGGACTATGCCGAGGCCGCCTCGTTGATGTTGATTTCGGTTGGGGGTTCCATTTGGTGATTTCACCGTCTAAAAATCGAGTTCGGTGGCTAAAGACTGAAATTGCCGATAAAAAATGCATTTTCCAACAGCCCAAAATTTGATTCATGTAATGACCCTCTCAAAATAGAGAGTAGTAGCCCGTTTTTAGCCTCTCGGGATGATCGGAAGGTGGAGAGGGCTCAAAACGGCCTTAAGAGACCCAAAATGTGCAAAATTTGAGTTGAGGTCGTCAGTTCGGTACTTTTTTCGCACTTAGAGATTTTTTGGTAGAGGCGGTCTTCACCTCGGCTCGGACTTGTGTGCTCGGTTCGGTGGTCTTCACCTCGGCTCGGATTCGCGAGCTCGGTTCGGCGGTTCTCACCTCGGCTCGAACATGAGAGTCCCATATTTTTCCAAAGTCCGAGCTGAGAGTACGTAGGCTCGTGAGCTCGGCCATTTTACATGCCTTAGAATTTTTCACCTCGGCTCAGACTCGTGAGCTCGGTTCGGCGGTCTTCACCTCGGCTCGGACATAAGGGCCGATATTTTTGGCGGAGGAAGACTCGCGGTTTTTGGCCTTCAACTCGGCTCGTCTTCGTGAGCTCGGTTTAGCGGTCTTCACCTCGGCTCGGACATAAGGGCCGATATTTTTGGTGGAAGAAGACTTGCGGTTTTTGGCCTTCACCTCAGCTCGGACTCGTGAGCTCGGTTCGGCGGTCTTCACCTCGGCTCGGATTCGCGAGCTCGGTTCGGTGGTCTTCACCTCGGTTCGGATTCGCAAGCTCGGTTTGGCGGTTCTCACCTCGGTTCGGACATGAGAGTCCCATATTTTTCCAAAGTCCGAGCTCAGTTCGGTGGTCTTCACCTCGGCTCGGATTCGCGAGCTCGGTTCGGCGGTTCTCACCTCGGCTCGGACATGAGAGTCCCATATTTTTTCAAAGTCCTAGCTGAGAGTACGTAGACTCGTGAGCTCGGCCATTTTCCATGCCTTAGAATTTTTCACCTCGGCTCGGGACTCGTGAGCTCGGTTCGACGGTCTTCACCTCGGCTCGGACTCGTGAGCTTGGTTCGGTGGTCTTCACCTCGGTTCGGATTCGCGAGCTCGGTTCGGCAGTTCTCACCTCGGCTCGGACATGAGAGTCCCATATTTTACCAAAGTCCGAGCTGAGAGTACGTAGGCTCGTGAGCTCGGCCATTTTACATGCCTTAGAATTTTTCACCTCGGCTCGGACTCGTGAGCTCGGTTCGGCGGTCTTCACCTCGGCTCGGACATGAGGGCCGATATTTTTGGCGGAGGAAGACTCGCGGTTTTTGGCCTTCACCTCGGCTCGTCTTCGTGAACTCGGTTTAGCGGTCTTCACCTCGGCTCGGACATAAGGGCCGATATTTTTGGTGGAGGAAGACTTGCGGTTTTTGGCCTTCACCTCAGCTCGGACATAAGGGCCGATATTTTTTGCGGAGGAAGACTTGCGGTTTTTGGCCTTCACCTCAGCTCGGACTCGTGAGCTCGGTTCGGCGGTCTTCACCTCGGCTCGAATTCGCGAGCTTGGTTCAGTGGTCTTCACCTCGGTTCGGATTCGCGAGCTCGGTTTGGCGGTTCTCACCTCGGCTCGGACATGAGAGTCCCATATTTTTCCAAAGTCCGAGCTCGGTTCGGTGGTCTTCACCTCGGCTCGGATTCGCGAGCTCGGTTCGGCGGTTCTCACCTCGGCTCGGATATGAGAGTCCCATATTTTTTTAAAGTCCGAGCTGAGAGTACGTAGACTCGTGAGCTCGGCCATTTTCCATGCCTTAGAATTTTTCACCTCGGCTCGGACTCGTGAGCTCGGTTCGGCGGTCTTCACCTCGGCTCGGACTCGTGAGCTCGGTTCGGTGGTCTTCACCTCGGCTCGGATTCGCGAGCTCAGTTCGGCGGTTCTCACCTCGGCTCGGACATGAGAGTCCCATATTTTTTCAAAGTCCGAGCTGAGAGTACGTAGGCTCGTGAGCTTGACCATTTTCCATGCATTAGAATTTTTCACCTTGGCTCGGACATGAGAGTCCCATATTTTTTCAAAGTCCGAGCTGAGAGTACGTAGGCTTGTGAGCTCGGCCATTTTCCATGCATTATAATTTTTCACCTCGGCTCGGACATGAGAGTCCTATATTTTTCCAAAGCCCGAGCTGAGAGTACGTAGGCTCGTGAGCTCGGCCATTTTCCATGCCTTAGAATTTTTCACCTCGGCTCGGACTCGTAAGAGTCCCATATTTTTCTAAAGCCCGAGCTGAGAGTACGTAGGCTCGTGAGCTCGGCCATTTTCCATGCCTTAGAATTTTTCACCTCGGCTCGGACTCGTGAGCTCGGTTCGGCAGTCTTCACCTCGGCTTGGATTCGCGAGCTCGGTTCGGCGGTTCTCACCTCGGCTCGGATATGATGGCCGATATTTTTGGCGGAGGAAGACTCGCGATTTTTGGCCTTCACCTCGGCTCGGCCTCGGGAGCTCGGTTTGGACAATGATTATTCAATGGGAAGCTGCTTCTTCAATGGCGGTTTGCAGATGGTGTATCTTTAGAGAGAGGAGAGAGAGCATACCATCGTCTCTAATAAACGTGACTGCATGGATTCCCTCTCTTCCCCCACGTTTCCATGTTCTCTCCACAAAAGGCACAAAAAATAATTAACCGTTCAACTCAGCACATGCATGGACATGAGCATTCGTGGAGAGAGAACAGTCTCAACCTCAAACCCATGTTCTGCACAAAAAAATGAATTCAAACCATTTATGGGTTTTTGCACTTTGCACCCCCTAAGTTTGATCACCCTTCCAGCTTGAGGCTTGACTATTATTTCATAATTAGCCTTCATGAAGATTTGACACTTTTTACCCCTGAAGTTTGGCCATCCCTTCACATGAGTCCATCTTCTAGGACTTCAGAGCAGTCTTGGGCAGCGTGCTAGGGTGAGAGGCTAAAGGGCAGTGGGACTTTGGATTTTGTTCATCACTCCTTCAATTTTGTACCCACGTTTTATCAACATTTTGACACATTGCACTTCTAAGGGAGTTGAGCTCGTTTTATCCCCTTTAGCCTCTTAGAATGATCGGAAGGTGGAGGGGGCGTCAAAACGGCGTTGGAAACTTCAAAACGGTCTTAAGAGACCCAAAATGTGCAAGATCCGAGCTGAGAGTACGTCGGTTCGTCAGGTCGCCAGCTCGGCACTTTTTTTTTTAGAATTTTTTGAAGTTTTTTGGGCGGAAGACTTCACCTCTGCTCGTGATTTTTGGCCTTGAGCTCGATTCGGTGGTCTCCACCTCTGCTGGGACATGAGAGTCCCATATTTTTCATAAGTCTGAGCTGAGAGCTCGTCGGTTCGTCAGGTCGTCAGCTCGGCACTTTTTCAATACTTAGAAATTTTTGAAGGGTGGGAAGTTTGTGAGCCTTTCCCTTTTGCAAAGTGGCCGAGCTGAGAGTACGGCAGGTCGTGAGCTCGGCCATTTTCAATGCCTTAGAACTTTTCAAGGATGGAAAGTTTGAGAGCCTCCCCCCTTTTGAAAGTGGCCGAGCTGAGAGTACGTCAGGTCGTGAGCTCGGCCATTTTCAATGCCTTAGAACTTTTCAAGGATGGAAAGTTTGAGAGCCTTCCCCCTTTTGAAAGTGGCCGAGCTGAGAGTATGTCAGGTCGTGAGGTCGGCCATTTCCAATGCCTTAGAAAATTTCAAGGGTGGGAAGTTTGAGAGCCTTCCCCCTTTTGATTTTGTCCGAGCTGAGAGCCCGTAGGGTCGTGAGTTCGGCCATTTGGCATGCCTTAGAATTTTTGGAAGGGTGGAAAGTTTGAGAGCCTTCCCCCTTTTGATTTTGTCCGAGCTGAGAGCCCGTAGGGTCGTGAGCTCGGCCATTTAGTATGCTTTAGAATTTTTGGAGGGTGGGAAGTTTGAGAGCCTTCCCCCTTTTGATTTTGTCCGAGCTGAGAGCCCGTAGGGTCGTGAGCTCGGCCATTTAGTATGCTTTAGAATTTTTGGAGGGTGGGAAGTTTGAGAGCCTTCCCCCTTTTGATTTTGTCCGAGCTGAGAGCCCGTAGGGTCGTGAGCTCGGCCATTTGGCATGCCTTAGAATTTTTGGAGGGTGGGAAGTTTGAGAGCCTTCCCCCTTTTGATTTTGTCATAGCTGAGAGCCTGTAGGGTCGTGAGCTCGGCCATTTGGCATGCCTTAGAATTTTTGGAGGGTGGGAAGTTTGAGAGCCTTCCCCCTTTTGATTTTATCCGAGCTGAGAGCCCGTAGGGTCGTGAGCTCGGCCATTTGGCATGCTTTAGAATTTTTGGAGGGTAGGAAGTTTGAGAGCCTTCCCCCTTTTGATTTTGTCCGAGCTGAGAGCCCGTAGGGTCGTGAGCTCGGCCATTTGGCATGCCTTAGAATTTTTGGAGGGTGGGAAGTTTGAGAGCCTTCCCCCTTTTGATTTTGTCCGAGCTGAGAGCCCGTAGGGTCGTGAGCTCGGCCATTTGGCATGCCTTAGAACTTTTCAAGGATGGAAAGTTTGAGAGCCTTCCCCCTTTTGAAAGTGACCGAGCTGAGAATATGTCAGCTCGGTTAAATCTTTATACTTGACAGTTTTTCCTTACTTGCTAAAATTCGAAAAGATTTCAAATCTTCATTTTTCTTCGTCTTTACTTGTTTCCGCTCAGGTCCGAGGCCATCTTGCCCCCCAGCCCAGGACACGAGTTAACAAAGTTGAATTCGTGTCGTGGGTTTAAGGCGATGAGCTCTTCACAGCACCTGGTATTTAACGGAGCGACTAGAGGGCTGCCCATCTACGTCCACGGTGGGACGGAGGACTGCACGTCTTCGCCTTCGTGTGGGGAAGCGGTTGGAGGGCTGCCCGTCTACGTCCGTGGTGGGACGGAGGGCTGCTCGGTTCCACCGTTGTTTGGAGAAGCGGCTGGAGGACTGCCTGTCTACGTCCACGGTGGGACGGAGGGCTGCAAGTCTCCGTCTTTTGGATAATGTCCGAGCTGAGAGTACGTCAACTCGTCAGCTTGGACAAATCTTCATACTTGGACAATATTGAGGAAAAATGAACAAGTTCTTCCCCATTTTGATGAAGCCCGAGCTGAGAGCAAATCACCTCGTCACCTCGGACAAATCTTCGCACTTGGAAAACGTTGAAGAGGAAGGAACAAAGGCTTCCCCATTTTGGTGATATCCGAGCTGAGAATACGTTAGCTCGTCAGCTCGGACAAATCTTCGTACTTAACCTTTGACATGTTGTTGAAGGACAAAGGTGACGGATTGATGTTCACAGCGGGAGTGTGATTTGTTTGGCGGATTTCCCTTCCAGACCTTGTGATCATCAAGTCTTAGCCTCGTGAGGAGCTGACGATCAGGGAAGGCTTTCAATGCGTTCCCACAGACGGCGCCAAACTGTTGATGCCAAAAAATGGTGACGGGTTAACAGTATGGTCTGGAAGGATATCAGAGGCACAGGACCGTTGATGGTGTAATTAACTGAGTGAATTTTGGGGTGATGACGACCTTCGAGCTGAGCTCCACTTTTTCACTCCGAGCACCTGCACAAAGACCCACCGGGGTTGTGCCTGGTGAAGTCCCTCCGGTGTGAGAGTAAGTATCCGGGGGAGAAGGGCTAAAAGTGCTCTAGTGTTAGTAGAGAAGACGTACCTTGGGCATTGAATACCACGGTGTATTTATAGGCGCTGGACTCGATTAGCGTCGCGAGATCAGGGAGATAAGCTTGGGTTAACCAACCTAACTCGTCAGGCAGCCAATGAGCAGGCGGATTAGTGCTCTAATCAGTTAGTTTGGGCTTATGGGCCTATCTGTAGAGGCCCATAAGCCATAGCTTCCCCATGGCCTGAAGAGGTCCTCAGCGACGAAGAATCCAAGCTGGGAGTATTTGAGCTCGTCAGCTCGGCACGGACTCCACCAGCTCGATACGATGGTCTTCAGCTCGGTTTGGAGGGAACCCGGCTCCCAACTCGGCCATTTTTCTATACTTGGAGCGATATCTTCCACATGGCACATGTGACGAAACTCCCCCACATCAGTACTTGGAGCGATATCTTCCACATGGCATATGTGACGAAACTCTCCCACATCAGTACTTGGAGCGATATCTTCCACATGGCATATGTGACGAAACTCCCCCACATCAAGCATCAACATTCAATTTGAACATTCCATCAGTTGCATAATCCTTCCTAACAAATACATTATTCGTGATTAAGGTGTACAAATCAACCCCAATAATTTGAATAAACCCAGTCTTGTTGAGAAGATAGTCCGAAACCAAGTTCTTTCTCATCTTTGAAGTATGTAAAACACCTTTTAGGATGACAGTCTTTCCAAAGGTAAACTTCAATTCCACGTCACTAGAACCAGCAACAATAGTGGAATGGGAATCACCCAACAACACTTTCTTGTCTTCAGTTTCAGAATAAGACTTAAACATTGCACGATCATAGCAGACATGACGAGAAGCACCAGTGTCTACCCACCACCCTTCGGATCCACCAACTATGTTGATTTCAAAAATCATAGCTACAAGTTGATCCTCGGTAAGATTTGCCTGTGGAGTAGAAGGACGTCTTTGCCGGCAGTTTTGATCCATATGATATGTCTTTCTTGAAGGGGATTTCTGTCTATTCTTATTTTGATGAGCATTTATATTCTGGTTGTTGTGGTTGCAATTCTGATTCTTTATATTTTTCCCTTTGGGTTTCAGAATAGCAGATGATGATTTCTTGTGACCGTTGTTGGAAACAACGAGCACTTCATCTTTCTGATCTTATTTACGTGCTGCATCCTCAATTCGAAGATGAGTAATCAAACTTTCTAAAAAAAATTCTTTTGTTTTGAACCTGAGAGTGTTCTTAAAATCTTTCCAACTGGGGGTAAGTTGTCAAACAAAATGGCAACTTGAAATTGTTCATCAAGAGACATACTTCCATAAATAATTTTATGAACAATTTCCTTAATTGAAACAATTACAAACTTTAGGGTGTTATGTGTCTGATTGTTCTCAATTTTATACCAAATTTTCATCCTTAATCTACACTTTTGATAGTCTTTTTATTGAGTTTTAATTAATAATGATACAATTTATTATTTTTATAGGATTAAAGTTAAAAATAAAGAAATGTGCAAAAATTGGCGAAAACAATTCAGTACCCGCGATCCGATCCGCCTACCCATTGGATCGCGCCCAAACCCAAAACCCATGCACTGGTCAGCAGAGTAGACCAAACTTGGTCCCTAAATATGGTAGTGTATTCCGTTACCCAAAAGATGGGCATTGAAGGCTATTAAAGGCAAAAAAAATATTAAAGGAAATTATGAGAAATTAAATGGAGACATTAATGATTACAATTGGGGGTTTTAAAATGAAAAGGATTTCGGAAGCAGTGGTTAACTTTTTTGGCTTGGTTCATTTTTTTAGTTGGAGTTTTTTTTATTCTTTTTTTTTTTTTTTGTTTATTGTTTCGACGGAACAGTGAGTTGGGTGGACCTTTTTCCATTGCCATTTGATTAATATTTTGGTAGAAGAACGACCACAATGAACGGCTAAAGCATAAAACCGAGTTAGGCTATATTCGTTTTAAGATTTCCTATATAGTTTTAATTTCTTGTTATATTTTATTTGTGTATAAGATTGTATAACGAGGATTTATGTTCTTACATTGTTTATGAAATCAATTATTGTTTTTATCATTTTATGGATGTTAGAAATAATTTATTGGTACTTTTGGGTTAGATCTAATACCTATGGTTTAGATCTAACCGTTATACAATCAGTTTTATTGGAATCGATACGGTTTAATAGGATGAGTTATGTTTAGAGATTGATTCATCGTAGATTAGGAATCGAATCCCGAAGATAATCCATACTGATTAAACGGTCAATTAATTGACGTATTTGATATGATTAATTATACTTAGAGATTGGTTCACAGTATATTAGGAACCGAATACTGAAGATAATTCATGTCGATTAAATAGTCAAGCTTTTGTTGTAATTTTTCTTGGAGTTGAATTATTTCACTATACACAGAATAAAAATATATAAAGAATTAGAACACATTAGAATAATCGAAAGCCGAATGCATGCCCTCAACCCGGTCATTTATCATTTTATATTTTAATTTAATTATTTTTCTATTTTTGTTAATAAAATCTCAAAACCAACATTTTAATTTAATTATTTTTCTATTTTTATTAATAAAATCTCAAAACCAATTTTTATTGAATTCAACCGAAAAATAGGAAAAAATTAATAATTGCAATCCAATCCCTGTGATTCAACACCCTTACTTAAACACGCTACACTATAATATTTTACGCTTAAATTGGGTATTAAATTTGAGCGATCAGTGTCCAAATTGAAACCGTAGGGACCATTGTATGATTTAGATCAGACGTCAGGGGTGCAAAGTGTAAAAAGCGTAAAAAGAAATTCATGGCTACAATCAAATTGTAATAGCAGAATCTAGAAAGCTTCTCAATTCAAGGCTTTAATCAAATATAAGAATTTGATATACAAAAAATTCATGCAAACAAAAACAAATGCCTGAATCAGAATTGAACAGAAACAATAACCCACATGTATATGTTTCAGAATTAAAACGTGTGACCTATTTTTTTTCGCAAACGTAGCTCTTTAATAGATAAGCAACATAAATTTCTCAAATAAAAAATTGAGTTTAGATTAACAGTAGCAGAACACGACAGAAAGGAACGTCTTAAAATTATTGTTGCATAATTAAAATAAAAATGAAGTTACCAAATATTCTTGGGTTGAGTCGCGGACTAGGTCGTTCTCTTTAAGACGTTTCGCAGCTCTTTCCAAGAATGTGTAAGCAATATCACAACCCCGTTGTCCCCAGGATAAAACAGCCCAAAAAACACCTCTATTTAGGACATTCTCTGCACGGTAGAAGGCCTGCAAACTGAAATTTCTCTTAGATCAGAAAAGTAGCTCTCAAATTTCTGATTTTCGGTGTACTTTAAAGCTGAGGCAAGCCTCAATTTTTATAGATGAAATCAAATCAGAAACGTTGGGAGTGAATCGTGGGAAAATGTTGAGAAAATCCTGGGATTGAGCTTTACCAAGTCAAAAATATTTATTTAATAAATAAAATAATATTTATTAAATAAATTTGTCAAAAAATAATAATAATAATAAGTGTCACCTCACACGCGCGCTCGGCACAGCCGGTAGTTGCGGCGCACGCGTGTGGTAAACCAATAAGAATGTAACTCCTCTCTCCTTCACAAAATATGGATACCCCTTGGGACACACCCCAAGTATTCTACTACTCCCTAATTATACTCATCTAGATCTCTTCTCCCAAACAATGTAGGATAAAGGGAAAATAGAAAAAATTTGACACTTAATTTTATTTCTCTTTTAAAAAGATAAAAATTCATTTAAACTTCAACATGGTGTAACACCACCGTAACACCTCACCACCTTAACAGGGGTGTTACAACTCACCACCTTAACAGGGGTGTTACACCCCGTGTTAAGGTGGTGAAAACAACCCCCATAACAGGGTGAGCACCCCCTGCTACGGGGGGTATTTTTACCACCTTAACAGGGTTGAGATGTCCTAGTCCCAATTGGATGTATATGTCAGCTCAAGTCTCTTAGCAGAAATTAAGAAAGTCAATTGGGTCAATTCCATAATTTCCTACAACACTATAAAATGATGCACCAATTTCCACTCTTTCATCACTCAACCCATCTCTCTCTCTTGCCTTTATTTACAATGGCAAATCTCATTCTATTTTCTCCCTACATTTTTGCCAATATTGTTTCTCTTTCATTTCAAGGAGATGCCATCTCCTCTTGCAACGGCGCATGCAGTACCCTCAACGACTGCACCGGTCAACTGATATGCATTGACGAAAAATGTACTGATGACCACGATGTTGGAACCCATATATGTAGTGGGGGCAGAGTCCTACCCGCACCGTCAGGCGATTGCCGTCAATCCGGCACTCTCGTTTGCGGGGGAAAATCTCACCCTACCTACCGCTGCTCACCTCAGGTCTTGTCCTCTACCCCAATGAAGCTCACCCTGAACGACTTTAGCGATGACGGAGGTTTGTCAGAGTGCAACGACAAGTAGCACAGCAACGAGAAGCCGGTGGTGGCGCTATCAACTGGGTGGTACAACGGGGGCTCGCGATGCAGGCGGATGATAATGATTAGAGCGAGCAATGGGAAGAGCATGGTGGCGAAGGTGGTGGACGAGTGGGACTCCATGCACAGTTGTGACGAAGAGCACGCAAGGCAGCCGCCCTGCCGAAACAATATCGTTGATCGGTCTGAGGCAGTGTGAAAAATCACAGGGGGTGAGCACCCCCTGTTACGGGGTGTTCATCTTTGTTCAATCGATAGGGAGAGAGACAGTGAGTTGAGGGGGAGAGAGAGAGGGGGAGGGAGGAAGAGAGAGAAAGTTGAGAGTGAGAGTCTGAGAGAAGTCAAAGAAGAAAAAAAAGAAAAGAAAAGAAAAAGATAATAAAAATATATAAAATATAAAATAATAATTTTGCCCTCAAAATTCAGTTAGTTTGGATGGAATTTCTGACGAAATGACCATATAAAAATGTGCTTATACCTAGAGAGTTTAAAATTAAACGCTCAAACAGAAAGGGACTATTTAGAAATGTATTAATACCTAGAGAGTTTAAAATGTACTTTTTCCTATATATATACACACATATTGTATATTTTCGTATTTTTTAATCTTATTCCACAAGCTTTTCAGATAAAAAAATCAAATAAAACACCAAACAAATGTCACTAAAATTGTTAATCTGTTATTATATTGTCTGTTGCACGTTGTGATCGTTCTATGGAATTATACTTGTAACTACGTGGAGAGCACGTGCGAGGTATGTGTCTGTTATCTCATTTATTTGACATATTTATAACATTTTACATTATTTGTTCATTAAATATCATACTGAAAATATGTATAATAATTTTTTCTAAAAAAAAATCAATGAAAAAATATGATATATAATTTATTTTTTTATATATTTCTTATAATGCTAAATGTTGAAACTTGTTTAAAGCAATTAATGAAAGTCACTTCATGTAAAAAAAAATGACAAGATTATAGTTAGTTAAAAAATTAAAATTAAGTTGTATACAAACATTATGCTTTAGATTAAATGATGATAAAAAAAAATTACATAAATATAGTGCAAATGGAATTTATTATGTCTACTTATTAGGGGTGTAAATGTTACACGAAAACCGCCATGCCTAATAACTCAAATTTAATTCTCTATTTAAGCGTAAAATATTTCGTAGTATAATGTTTAAGTATGAGTGTCAAACCACAGAGATTTGATTATAACTATTAATTTTGTATTTTATTTTTCTTGAGTGAAATAAATGATTTTGGTTGGATTTCTAATTTTAATAATGAAATAGTAGAAAATTAATCAATTGAGATAAAATATATATAAAGGTTCGGGTTAAAGATATGTATAAATTCATGAATTTATCTTGTACATTTTATTCTTATTTCTTTCATTCGGTGTGTAATCAAATAATATTAACTACAAGATAATATTACCGTGAAAGATAAATCGACCATTTAATTGGGATAAATTATGTAAGACCCTGATTTTCGTTATACGTATAATTTAAGTCGTGTTTTAAAATATTTCAAAAATAACGGGGTGGATGGTGTTAATTATTGTTTGAGTTAAAAATTTAGGGGTCAAACTATAATTTTCAAAACATTAACCCAAAATAACGAGGGACTTGGTGTAAATTATATATTTTGAGAGAGAGAGACGGATGAATGAAGGGACACTTGGTCGGTCCTCATTTGTAAACACACACACACACACACACACACACACATATATATACACATACATACATTCATACATATCCACACGTACGGCAAAGAAAAGGGAGAAAAATCGAGAAGGATCGAGAACGGAGAGGGGAATAGTAGGACGGTAAGGTTTGGCCATCTTTTTTTAGTATATATATATATACATACAGACAAAGGGAGAGAGGAGAAATAGAGAAAGAAGGAAGAGATAGAAGAAGAAGGTGGCCGACGGTGGGGTTGCCGTTTGGCAGTGAGAAAACCAAAGAGAGAACAGTTCATCCAGTGAGTGTGTGTGTTATGCTTTGTTTTGGTCCGTCAGAGGTGGCGATGGTGCGTGTTTTGATCGTCGCCGGCGTGTATGTGTGTGATCAGTATGTGTGTCGCCGTCGGTTATTTGGGCCGACGGCAAGTGAGAATTAGAGAAAGAGAGATGTTCGTTCTGGTGGTATGTGTGGGTTTTTTATCCGTCGTTGCTGCTGAGCGGGTGTGTGTGCGTGATCAGAGTGGGATGGCCGATGGTCAGTGGCGTGATCGGAGCTCCTCGTCGATCGGCGACTGGTTCAAACAGAAACAGGACAGAAAACAGAAACGGGAAAAAGGAAAGAAAGAAGAAGAAAAAGGAAAAGGAAATGGAGAAATTTAACAAACCACCCCCAAGAAAAATATAAATCCAATCTCACAGCCGGTGGAAAAATTCAGGGAAGGTAGAATTTCGCACTTCTTTAATAAATACATTTAATTGTCTCAATATAAAATACATGTTATCATTATCGTTGAATTTAGCGTTATATGTTTGCATGAATAAACTCGACATAGCCAACGGTATCGGAATAAGATTAGTTAAATAGACATATTTTATAATAAAAGACGGGGAATAGAAAATTACGAAAATTTGGGTTGCGTGGCATGATTAGGTTGTTTTTGCAAAAAATATTAATCTAGGCCCTGTCACTATTAGGTTCGCAGACACCGGAGTACTGGTAGATAATAGGTGGTCAAAGTCTTCGAAAACGGGTAATCAGGTGAGTGTACTATTTTCTTGCAAAAACATATTTTCATATATATATATGATGAAAAATGTGTTTACTTAAAAGTAGATGATTTTATAAATAATATGGATCAAGCAGGTTTTGGGTGAGTTGGTAAAGTGGTTTTTCGTTGAACTACGTTAGTTTTTAAAAATAGTTGAAAAATGATTAGTTGGATTTGCGTGATTTTAAAAGAGAGTGAAAAATATCTGTTTCTCTAAAAATGACTGGTTTTCTAAAAATAAAGGTGGAAAAAAAAATGGTTTGTTGAAATTAGACGATTTTTAAACGAAAGTGAAAAATGTGATTTTTGGATTAAAAGTCGGCTTTGGGAAAAAGAGGTGGATGTTGGTGATTTGACGATATTGATGAGGTGATGTTATTGATTTGTGATTTGATGATGATATTATTGATTTGACAATGCCATAGTATTTATCCGCTTCGGTGGAGTAAGATTTATCCGTTTCGGCGAAGTGAGATTTATCTGCTTCGGCAGAGTGAGATTATACTGCACAGTGATTATCCGTTTCTGCGGAGTGATGGGTGTTTGTAGGAAGTCATATCCTACGGATGGTACGGTACCGTTGCAACTCCCGATTGTGAGGTTAAAACGATCACTATGGCTAACCAGTGTGTGTTGTGGTGGAGTGATGGTTTGAGATGTGTGTTTGAGATGTGGTGTTTTACTTATATTGGGTGATTTATTATTTATTATGGTGAATGGTATGATTTTATACTAAATAGATTTGAATGAAACTTATCTATATCGCTTTATTTTCACTGCTTATATACTGGAGATTTTGCGAGTTATGTGGTGTTTATATACTTACGCTTGATCCATTTAGATGTTGTAGAATGAATTATTTTTATAAAATATTTTTATTAAGAAGACAGTACACTCGCAGGTGATGAAATTAGGAGTTGGTCTCCTGCTGGCGCTAGATAGAGTCCTACGATGGAGTCAAGTGAAAGTTTTGAGTCGCAGTTGTCTGGGGGTGAACCCATGAGAGGTTCATGGTATTTACTTCGGTTGTTTATATTTTGGGGGGACGGGTATGTCCCTATAGTAGAAAAATTGTATATGCCTATATAGATGATGGATTATTGATGTATGCATATTGTCGTTACAATAATAGTTAATTTGGTTGTTTAGGTGATGTCATGTTGTCGTCACGTCCACCTCGAGATGTCGGGTATCCGGGACGGGTCGTGACAAACTATCTTCACGATTCCATTCCCATATTAACTAATTTAAAGTGAATTAATCGTTTAATATAATTTATCCAAATAAGTCGTATCGATACCACTAAAACTGATTGTAAAACTGTTAGATCTAAACCACAGGTATTAGATCTAACATCTGACATACGAATCGATTCAAATCTAAATATTTATAACAACATTTAGAACATAAACTAATTCAAGAAACATGTTTAAGACCATAATTCTCGTTTTATAACCTTACACTTAAGAACAAAATTTAATTGAAACAAAAATAAAATTATATTAGATAAACTTCAGAAAAAATACAGCTCTAACCCGATTGACGAACTTAGCCGGTCATGGATTTGTGTTCTTCCACAAGATATTCAAGAGTAACCCCCGTGAAGAACTCTCCCATGAAGAACTCTCCAAAACAGTGGTCGCGACAAAGTAAAAAAAATAAAAATTAAGAAGAAGATCCTTCTCCTGCCCAACCGAAGGAGATATATATCATTAATGAATAAATGCTCTCCTCCAAAAGTCATGATCTAAAAAGGGAAAAAAAAAAAACTGATTGATATGAATTTGATCCCTTTCACTGTTGAATCCCCTTCTAATTTCTAATTCCATTGATTTCTTATTTAATTGTCTTTAATGGCATAGTTACCATTTGAATGGCTTTTAGAAGGCAATTGATAAAAAAATGGATGTACGTTGGGGAATTGGTTTTTTTCCTTTAATAGTCTTTTTTTTTTTTTTTTTTTTTCCCACATTAAACCTCTTTAATATAGAAGAAGCGGTTCAGCCTTCATCGTGTAATGGTTCGTGTCGCGGCAGGTCGGATCACATTTCTTCATTTTTGAATTTAATCCTGTGAAAATAATAAATTGTATTATTACTAATTAAAAATTAATAAAAAGACCATAAAAAATGTAGATTAAGAATGTAATTTTAACATAAAATTGAGAACAATCACACTCTCATACTTACATTTTGCTAGTTCTCGAGCAAAACAAAAATCTAAAAAATGAAAATGCCACTTTCGTAGAGAACATGATTGTATTTAGCACATGCAATAAGTCTTTAAATCCCTAGGCGATCCCTAGTGGAAGAGTTTTAATATCGTGAAGGTTTACAGTGATGATACCTACAAACATCTATACCTCTCATAATAATCTATTAAGTACAATAGGTAGAACTCAAAAATATATTTATTAGTGGAATACCTGTGTATCGAAGGAGATAATTATTATTTCTGTTAGTAAACACTCAAATTTATTCTAAGCCTTACTTTGTTCAAATAAATCAATCTCAAGTATAAGTCAACTCGACAAATATTAGCAAGTTGATGAATTTTAACTTCAAAATGACTTGATTCTTCTCTCTGATATATAATAATTTTTTTTTTCATAGTAACATTTTTTTTTCTTTTTCTTGAATTGATATGTGCAATGTTAGTCCCACTAAGCTTTCTAGGATATTCATGTAGCGAGTGTTGGGCCAATGATCCCAATTCAGTTGGCTCGGGTCATTAGGTGTTGAAACACCTTAAAAGACTTAATTACTCGAACATCCTAGGTTTCGAGATTAACCGATCAATTTTTATTTTTTTTTTAATTTTTTATTTATGGGTTTATACCAATAACCTTCCCTATCATTTTGCACTAAACCATATACCTTTCTTGTCATTTTACAAACACAAATCACCCCCTCATGGTTTTATAATTTAAACCACTTACCTCCCTTATCAATGAATAGTTGTTGACACAATATTGTTCTCGATTAAAATACCCTTAAAATAATTTGATTCCAATAAAATGACATAAATATCCTTTTTCTAATTTAATTTTTTGGACAAATATACCCCTTATTTCTCTTCTTCTTCCATTTTTCTATTTTCTTTGACAACCACCGAACGCATCATCTTCTTCACCTTCTAAACAAGAAAATCTCGTTGGAAGTTACCGACGTTGACACAATTGATGAGACATACGATCAATATTCCGGAGAAAAAAACCAGACTGATTAACTTGAACCACCCTTGAACCACCGGATTCAACCGGAAAATCCATACCGGAGAAATGCCAGCTTTCTCCGGCATTTGAAACAGCAGACAAGACCAAAAAGCAAAAGCTAATCAATAAAACACATACCCATAAACATTTACATCACGAATCTTCGAATCAATGAACAAAAAATAAGATTGAAGATGAACAGATTCATGAACTCACTGTTCTTCAGAAGGTCGTTAATGGAGGATAGATGAACAGGGTTTCGAGCTCTTGATTGAATCAATTCCCTTGAATAAACTCAAAAATCTAATCAATAAAACATAGACCCATGAAAATTTATACCAACAATCTTCGAATCGATGAATAAAAACGAAGATTGAAGATGAACAGTTTCGTGAACTCACTGTGTTCTTTTAAAAGGCTGTCAATGGAGGACAGATGAACAGAGCTTCGAGCTCTTGAATCTCTTGAATGTAACTCAAAAATCTCCTTTTTGAAACAAATTTATATACAGAAATATGAGTTTGTATATACTTTTTATAGTCTAGAGAGAGAAAATCTGGACGAAATTAGATTACAACGGAAAACCGTAGGCCAAGAATATCGGAATGAATGCATCATCTTCTTCACCGAACCCAGCCACCTCACCACGGTATCAGCCACCTCCACTCATCACACACATCCCATTGGAAATGAAACCGAAAACGTCGCAAAAACATTATCGGAGCCCTAGATTTCAAATTGTTGTGAAAAATACCATTTGAACAGATCGAAGAGAAAAAAAAGGGTTTTTGGATTTCAGAGAATTTACCTGCAATAACAACCGATTAATTATAGATTTGAAGAAGAAATTCTTCAAGAGCTTCACGATCAAACGGCTTCTTCGACGATCAAACGACCTTCCCCCTCTGACAAACTTCAAAGTCGTAACCAAGCAGCCTCCGACGACGATCTTCCTCCTCCGAGCTTCCTTCGACAACCATGATGATATTTCTACCCTTCAATGATGACGACGACGACAATGAAGCCCTGGCTCCAGCGGTCTCTTTTCCTCTCACACTCTCTAAAGCAATGCAGATGGTGGAAATGGAGGGTTAATCAGTAATTTTACTTATATTGTTTTAATTATATAATATATGTACAAAAGAAAAGGGTAAAATGGTATTTTCATACAAAAATATTGGTCAATGGAGTTGACTAGTATTTGTAAAATGGCAAGAAAAGTATGTGGTTTAGTGCAAAATGATAGGGAAGGTCATTGGTATAAACTCTTTTATTTATTTATTTATTTATTTTTATTATTAGAGAGAAGAACACAAATTCATATTTTTAACTGCTATTCAACAATTCGCTAACATGAGTTAAGATTACTAAACTTAAAATTAGGGTATATGAACAATAGTACAACTTGGAATTAATTTAAATGCAACTTTTATAATATAATAATTTTACCCCCTATGGATTCATATGCGTCGACTAAAAAAAAAAAATCCTGAACATAATGTGCATTTTTTTTATTTTTTATTATTATTATTATTTTTTAACTGAAACATTAGGTAACCCTCCCCCACACCTAGTTCTAACATTGTCCTCAATGTAAAAAAAAAAAACAATTAAAACTTTGAATAAAGGAACGAGACAACCTGATGTCGAAAGAGGTTTGAATTTGTTACTATGGAAATTTCTTGAAATGCTTCCAAATCTGTGAACTATGCACATATAAAAACAAAAGGCACAAGATTAAGTATTATATGAATGCCCGAAAGCTGAACCGCTCCCTCTATATTAAAAAGGTTTAATGTGGCAAAAAAAAAAAAAGGCCATTAAAGGAAAAAACCCAAATCCCCAACCTACATCTTTTTTTTTTTTTATCAATTGCCTTCTAAAAGCCAATCAAATGGTAACTACGCCATTAAAGACAATTAAATAAGAAATCAATGGAATTAGAAATTAGAAAGGGATTCGGCAGTGAGAGGGATCAAATTCATATCAATCAGTTTTTTTTTTTTTTTTTTTTCCATTTTTAGATCATGACTTTTGGAGGAGAGCATTTATTCATTAATGATATATATCTCCTTCGGTTGAGCAGGAGAATGATCTTCTTCTTAATTTTTATTTTTTTCACTTTGTTGCGACCACGGTTTTGGAGAGTTCTTCATGGGAGTTTCTCTTGAATATCTTGTGGAAGAACACAAATCCACGACCGGCTAAGTTCGTCAATCGTATTAAGACTGTATTTATTCTGAAGTTTATCTATATAATTTTATTCTTATTTCAATTATATTTTGTTCTTAAGTGTAAGGCTGTAAAACGAGGATTATGGTCTTAAATATGTTTCTTGAATTAGTTTATGTTCTAAATGTTGTTATTGATATTTAGATTTGAATCAATTCGTATTTCAGATGTTAGATCTAATACATGTGGTTTAGATCTAACAATTTTACAATCAGTTTTAGTGGTATCGATATGACTTATTTGGATAAATTATGCTAAACGATTAATTCACTTTAGATTAGTTAATGTAGGAATAGAATCGTGAAGATAGTTTATCCCAATTAAGTGGTTGATTTATCTTTCGCGGTAATATTATCTTGTAGTTAATATTACCTGATTACACATCGAATGAAAGAAATAAGAATAAAATGTACAAGATAAATTGATGAATTTATGCATGTCCTTACCCGAACCTTTATATATATATTTTATCTCAATTGAGTAATTTTCTATTATTTATTATTAAAATTCAAAACCAATCCCAAAATTATTTATCCACATACGAAAAATAAGATATAAAATTAATAGTTATAATCCAATCCCTGTGGATCAACTCTGTACTTAAGCATTATACTACGAAATATTTTACGTTTAAATTGGGAATTAAATTTGAGAGATCAAATTTTGGCGCCGTTACCGGGAACATTCATATAATGCTTAAACCTTTTTAATACATAAGAAACAGTTCAGCCTTCATCGTGTAACGATTCATGTCACGGTAGGTCAGATCACAATTTCACTCTATATTTTTGCCATGTTTTTGCACATTTCTTCATTTTTGAATTTAATCCTGCGAAAATAATAAATTGTATTATTACTAATTAAAAATAAATAAAAAGACCATAAAAAATGTAGATTAAGGATGTAATTTTAATATAAAATTGAGAATGATCATTGCCCCACCCTACCCTCTCGACCCGATGGCGGGTCGGTCATTTATGAGTATTCTTTTTTTCATTCTATCTGAGCCTGACCTGTTCAAACCCAGAAACACTTCGGCTCGGACACCTATCTATCCATACCTGATGCACTCGAACCTACCTTGAACCTTAAACCCTAATAATATATATTTATCAAATATCCCCCTAAAACATGGAATATTACGAAAAGACCCTATATATTAATATAACTCCAATCAAATTATGATAATTTCATTTCCAAATTCCAACCCTCATCACTCTCCTTCTCCCCTATTCTCTCTCAATCCCAGAGCTGTCGTTGTCTATCAAACATTAATAGATGATTCATGCATCATCAAATAATCTTGTCACCAAATAATCATGCGTCTATTAAACTCTAATAATCTCGACGTCGATGATTCCTGTATTGCTGTTGTTCATCTCCGTTGATGGCTTTTGCTCCTTCTTCGACTTCTACTTCGATATGATGATATGTAAGTCTTTTTGTTTAATTCCTTAGTATGTTTCTTGATTGTTTCTCCATCTCCGTCTTAAATCTACAAAATTTTCTAAATCTACAAATTTTTAATATTTCATATTTGTTTTTTTGTTCTTGTTACCCAACAACCAACCAACCCGACTAACCTTGAATTAGATCAAGGTAATGAGGCCACATGGTCTGCTTTAGTTGAGGGAGCTACCAATTTTTTTCTTCGGGCCCACTGACTGAAATCCTTCATTCCCGATTCAGCCGATCAATTTACACTCATACTACTAATAATAAGCATGTACACATGACATGATCAAAAGATGAAGAATACTTTTCATAGACAAGAACTGCGATTTTGAAACTATTTAAGATGCATGGCCTTATATATATTGTTTTTTTATGTGTTATGATAAAAAAATAAAATAGTTGATGAAATAAATTTAGCAACAAAGTATTGAGATTGTAATTTTCAGTAAATGACACATTTAAAAATGCCACAGTTAAGATAATCAAATAAACCATATAATAATAGTAGAGTCAGATGAATTTCAATCGTAGTTAGGTAACACCGTTGATTTATTTTATGTTATAATTAAAAAAAATGATTGATGATAATAATCCCACCAAATGTATAAAAGTATAAAAAATAAAATCTATAAGTATCACAAAAGTAGAAAAATAAAATCCATAACTATTATGAAAGAACAAAAATAAAATTTATAACTATTAAAAGTATCAAATTAAGATAAATTTTATTCTAAATAGAGTGAAAAGTATCATTTATTATTTTCAACATGTGTTTTAAAACTAATTAAAATTCTTAAAATAATATATGTATTTATGTCTATCGCTACATTTTTTTTTTAAATATTTTTATATTTTATATTTCCATTAAAATAGTTTGAGTGTTTTTCTCTTTCTTCTTTTTTTATTTTATTTTTATTTTTTTATCTTATTTTATGAAATAGCATTACTTTTAAGTTTGCAATAAAAAAAAGGTTAAAGTAATTTTTAAAATTTGTAAGTATAATTTGTAAATCTACTTTATGTATAAAATTATTGTACAAAAAACTCTATGTTGACATATATATTATTACTATAATATATAGAAATATTAACTGCTTTTCTTTTAAAAAAATAAAAAAAGAAGAATTTTTAGTTTTAATTTTTTTTAATAAATTTATGATTTTATTTATATATATGAATGATAAAAGAAAAGAAACTTTAAATTTGATAGTTATAGATAATAAACTAATACCCTCCCCCAACACACACACATAATGGGTAAAAAAGTTGATCTTTAGTGTTCACAAATTTTAAAGATAAATATGTAATTTTATATATGTAAATAAATAGTAAAAGAGACCTTAATTTATATAATATGTATAGATATAGATATAGTTATAGAATAAGTCAAAGAGTTAATTCTTAGTTTTCACAAATTTGAAAGACAAATATGTAGTTTTACGTATGAAAATAAATAGTAACCCAAACTTGCATAGATATTCAAATATTGAGATATTACAAATGGAATTTAAAGTCAAATTTTAAAAATAAATTAACATTCTTTATTCTAGACTTATCCATTTACTCTTCTTGGATGTAACAAGTAAATATAATGGTAATTATCAAATTCAAACACTTAATTTGATGCCAATTATTTAAAGGACATGATGTCTCTTTTTGCTTTTCAAAGTACCGATTCATTCCAATTGTTTTTTTTTTTTCACCAACTCCTTTTGTATTTTTTTTTTTTATCAAAATATCCCTTATTCAATGAGAATGTAACTTTTAATGCTAACATCAAAATATACGGATTTTTTCGTAGTTTCTGATATTGTAAAATTAATATTTTTACACTATATGAATCAGTAAAATGTTCTTTTTTTTATGATATGATAATCATATTTTTCGGACGTATGAGTCGTATTATGCGTAGATGTTACATGTAACATCCAAAGACAATTTTGAATGTAGTATCCAATGGAACAACCAGTTGTATTTTTTTATCCAATATCGCGATACACCTGATTATCCCCTTTGTGCCATCTCTTTCAATGTGCGTGTTGAATGTAACACTGTCTAATATTGTCAAAATTCAAATTGCAATGTGCGTGTTGAATGTAACACTGTCTAATTTTGCCAAGATTCAAAAATAATATGTGTGTTTAATGTAATATTATCTAATATTCTCAAAATCAACTTTTAGAATGCTTGTTGAATGTAATCTGATTGAACTCAATTGTTTCGGAATATTATTAAACATACATGTTGAATGTAACATTGTCTAATAAATCGCCGTCGTTATAAAAATTGTGTGTATTGAATGTAACATCATCTATTTGCCAATAAATCAAACAAACATGCGTGTTGAATGTAACATTGTCTAATAATCAAAACCGTTGCAAATTCATGTGTGTTGAATGTAACATTCAAAATAAGATTTAAGCAAACATTTAAGAAAATCGTTGAAATCGACCAAAATCAGATGCAATTCAATGATCATTTAAGAATCAAAACGAAATTCGAATAAGGCGTCGATGAGATCGACAATGAGTAATTAGGGTTAAAAATGAATCAGGGGCAAATCAGCAATCTGACATTTGGAATTTTTTAAATTTTGAATTAATCAGTTCATGAGATAATTAGGATGAGAGTTTTTGGTTTATTACAAGGGGCAGTTACCAAGAAGTCCTCATATGAGAATAAAATTACTAAATACACATTTTTTAAAAACATGTTACAAGATAGTCCTTTTGCCTTTTTGTGACGATTTTACCCCTCGCGTGGAATATAACACGGGCTCGTGTTATATTCAACACGATTATTCAATACGACATCTTGTTATATTCTACTTTCACCGCCTTATTCAACACGAGATCGTGTTACATTCCAATTTTTTTTATTCAAATTGATAATTTATCTCTCCAACATTCATATGTTTGATGTTTACCAATACAAATCAAATCAATTCAACCAAATGAACCCTAAATTTCATTCAAATCAACCAAATCAATCCAAACAAATCAACCAAATCAATACAAACACTAGAAAAACCAATTTACGGAGCTATTGGGTTCGCCGAATGTGTCGAATTTTTATCCGGGTTTGGCCCAATTCGATCTGCAGGGCATCCGGAAGAAAATGAATGGGTTAGCACAGAGATTTAATCAAATGACAAATCAACGGTTGAAAATGGACAGCCATGAAAGCAAAGATTTTCTTCAGGTCCTATTGCAGTTAAAAGACAATGAAGATTCAAAAATCCCGTTCACCATGACCCATCTCAAAGCTTTGCTAATGGTATCTCCTAATCTTTAATTTACACTTTAGCTCCCTCAAATTTTAGGACTTTTGTAATTTCTAAATCCGCCATTAATTTACAGGACATGGTCGTCGGAGGAACCGACACGACTTCAAATACAGTTGAATTCATCATATCCTAGTTGATGAACAAACCCAAAATAATGAAGAAAGCCCAACAAGAAATTGGCACCATCGTTGAAAAAAACAACACCGTCGACAAATCTCACCTCCATAAGTTACCGTACCTCTCCACCATCATGAAAGAGGTTCTTCGCCACCACTCGACCCTCCCCCTCCTCGTGCCCTACTCACCCAGCGAGACTACCATTTTCGACGGCCACATGATCCCCAGCGGTGCCCGGGTCTTCGTCAATGTGTGGGCGATCCAAAGGGACCCCACGACTTGGTCGGACCCTACAGAGTTTCAGCCGGAGAGATTCGTCGACGTGAAATAAGATTTTAGTGGGAACTAATTCAATTATTTTCTGTTCGGTTCGTGGAGGAGGATTTGCGCCAGGATCACGATGGCAAAGAGGATGAGCCGAAGAGGCGGAGATGAAAGATCGGCTATGGTCTGAGAAGACAAAGATGTTGGATTTTTCCTAAAAATCCTTAAGAACATGGTCCATTTTTCCATCATTATAGGAAGATGGATCAATTTCCTCCAACCACCTTTGAACCCACGTCCCCTTGCATGAACCCCATGATTCCATGTAATAACTTGCTCCTCTTTTGTAAATCATGGCCACCACTACAAGAGTGAGTTAAGTGGGTTACAAGATTGACCATACACCTACATGGCTATCACCCATGCTAGAGAGAGAACATGGTACATGGAAGTTACATAAGCTAGAGAAAGAAAGGGTTACATGGATCTATGTTCTATATGTTAGGTTACAAAACGTGGGTTTATGGATGGCTAACTACCCACTACCCTTCTGCACGTCCAAGAACAGCTCTCTGATGGGTAGAGTCTATATAAAGGAGATGTGCATTTAGTTTTGGTTTCCTAAGTCTACAATCTCATTTTCGAAACCATATACACCATCAAACTGAAATTGACTAAGGTTTAGAAAAGCCTTAACCTGAAATCAGCATTCCCCATGATCTTGAGCAACCAAGAACAACAATGGCTGGAGGTACGCAATGACCTGTTCATTTTTATTTCCGCATTGATCTAATTACTTATTTTATATGCATGAGTACATTTAGATTGTTAAAATTTATCCCAAAAAAGAAGGAAGTCGGAAGGGTAAAATTGTCATTTCAAAATGTTTAGGATTATTCTGTGCAAACTCACGCTTTTTAAAAGACTGTTCTGTGCAAAAAAAAAAACCCTAATGGTACTATCTTGTAGATTTAGCTTTTTAGAGAGATTATTTGGTATTTTTTCTTTATTATAAACTAATTGGCATTTATTGGTATTAGGGGGATCGATTTTAGACTTATTAGTAATTTGTCCATTATTTAGGGCCCGTTTGGTAACCGTTTCGTGCCCATCTCATGCAGTAGGATGAGAATGAGATGGGAATTATGTTTCCTTCTTGGGAACAAAATCGCGTTTTGGTAACGACAATTTTTTTTGGATCTGGGAACAGAATCGCGTTTGATAACGATTTTATCCAAGAAATCAAGAACGAACTCTAAATCACAATTAAGAAATCATCAAGCAGTCAAAATCCTATTTTGAATTCGAAATCGAAATCAAGATCACGATGAAAAAACAACTTCCTCACCAATCGCTGAAACCTTTCCTTGTAAACACCACCACCAATATCACCACAAAGACGGTAATTTCTATAGGAGATTTTTTAGATTTGCAGCCTACCGTACTACTTTCTTCAAGGTTGAAATCGATTTCCTATTCAGATTTCGATTTCGAAATTGAAACCGAAATAGGGTTTTGATTCGAAAATCAAATCGAAACCAAAATAGGATTTCGTTTCGAAATCGAAACTTGAAATTGATTCGATTTTGAAATCGAATGGAAACCCTATTTTGATTTCGATTTCGAAATCGAAATCCTAAGTAGACGACGAACCAGAGGAGGCGACGAGGATGCTCTGGCGACGAACAGGGTTGAAGAAGAAGAAGGACGACGAATCAGAGGAGGACAGAGGAGGATGACGAACCGGAGAAGGATGGAAGACGAGAAGAACACTATTAGAGAAACAGAAGAAGACAATGGAGAAAGAGCAGCCGAAGCAGACGAAAAAGATGGAGATGATGAAGAACGATGGAGATGATGAAGAACGATGGAGAAGGAGCAAAATAAAGAAGACGACCGTGTCTTTTTTGGTTGGGAACGAGATGAGAATTATGAGAAACATTTTTTTTTTCATTTATGTACAAAAAAGTGGGCACAATTCTCATTTTTAAATGAAATGGGAATGAAAACATAATTTACTAAACCCTTTTGTCAAAGAGAAATTTAAAAAATCTGAAAATGGAATGAATTTTTTGGAATGAGAATGATTAACAGATAGGCCTTAATTATTGATGCACTTAACTTTTATGGGGTTTTGACACTTTGCACCCCTAAATTTTGGCTATTGTTTCGCTTTGGCATCTATAGTTATAATTTGAACACATACACCTTAAAATTAATCATCCTACTTCACTCCATATCAATGACTTCATTACAATTTTGACGACAAACAATTAATTGTCATACACCTAATTATTTTTAATATACGTACATTTTCAACATCTTTCTTTCTTACTATATTTTTTCTTTAAAAAAAAACTATATATATATGTATTTTGTTGGGAAAGATAATTGAAATAAGGATGATACTGAAATTATGCACGAAGCCTCTTTAAACTAGTCAAGTTCACGGTAGGTGACCATTTTCTATTTAAAAATTGTAACGAGTATAATGCCTTTGGCTATAGTGGGATGATTAAGAACTAAACTTTAAAGTGTTATATATTCAAATTGAAACTATGGGGACCAAAATGAAACAATGGTCAAACTTTAGGGGTGCAAAGTGTCAAAACCCCAACTTCCGTTAATTTTATTTGACTAGGCCATTGTTGGTGGCGTGTTCATTTTCTTGGAATTTTATTAATTTCTTTTTAAAATCATCATTAATCATGTGCGATTATGTTTATTTATTTATTATATAATCATGCTGTATGTTAGTAGTCAAAGTTAATCACCCATTTTTTCTCATTCAAATAAACTGAGTTCCTTACATAATAATTAGTCATTAAAAAAAAAAATTCTGAAACATGATGTTAAAAAACATAAATATACAAAGCTTATAAAACGCAAAAGGAATTTGCGTTTTTGTGAAAAACGTAGATACCTTCTGCGTTTTTCAACAAAAAAAAAGAAGAATATAAAAATGCAACACTGCCTTGTCTCTGCATGACAAGGTCAAGAGTTTAAAAAAAACAAAAAACAAACAAGAAGACATAGAGGAAAGAGAGAGACGATGGACATGCAGAGACAAGGCCAAGAGTTCTTAAAAAAAAAAAAAAAAAAAAACACAGAGGAGAGAAGACAGAGAGGAGAGAGAGAGAGGAGGGCAAGTTTGGTCCTGGAACCAAACTTGCAGAGAGAGTAGAGAGAGAGAGGGGAGAGAGAAAATGAAATGGGTTTAATTTTTAAGTACTTTTGACATTTTATACCCTTAAAATTTGACCAGTATTTTTTCTCTTGTTTAATAAAAATAGGACTCTTTTTTTTTTGTCTTGACTTTTTACTCTTTTTATTTCGTTTTTTTATGAAGATTTTTTCTTTTAAAAAAATAAGTTACAATTCAATTAAAATATTTTTAAATAAAATTGAATTCAATTCAATTCAATTGAAAATATTTTTACTTTAATTTAATTGAAATTAAGTTCAATTGAAATATTTTTAAAAATTAAAATTAAAAATATTTTTAATTAAATTAAAGTTAATTAAAATATTACAATTCAATTTAAGTAAAAATATTTCAATTGAAATTAAAAATATTTTTAATTGAATTTAAATAAAAATATTTCATGTTTTGGATGACTTCCGGGGTGGAAGCGTCAAGTGTGCAAAATGTCAAAACTTCCAGGGGTACAAAAGTGAGATAATTTTAATGGTTCAAATTTGTAACAAACAATATACCAATACTAAAACCCACTGTCCCAATGTCAGGCACGTTGTCCAAGGTGCCTCCCCACTCTAGATGAGAAGTGACTAATTAAGTGATCCAAATTTATAATTTATAAATAAGATATTAAAAAAATAAATACAACAAAAAAAAATAATAATACAGAAATTCAAATTTAAAAAAGAAACAAATAACTAATTAGAAACCACTTAAAATTTATTATATTAAATATTTAATTAATTAATTGTTATTGGATATTATTTATAATTATTTGTCTTGTATAACTGCAAAATGAATTAAATTGAGGAGTCTTTACTAAATTTTTTATTTAAATTTTGAGTTAAGTTTAGTGATCCAAATTGTATTATCAAATAATTTTAATTAATTAATTAAATGTTTAATATAATAAATTTTAAGTGGTTTTCCATATGTTATTTGTTTCTTTTTCAAATCTGAATTTCTTTATTTTTTTAAAAAAAAAATTCCTGTTGTATTTAATTAGTCACTTCTTCATCTAGGGAGCCACCTCGGACAACGTGCCTGACATTGGGACAGTAGTTTTAAGCATTGCAAAGGAAAAAGTATATTTGTTTGTTTGCTTTGAAAATTTGAACCATTAAAATTATTTCACTTTTGCACTCCGGAAGTTTTGACATTTTGCACACTTGACGCTCGCACCCTTGAAGTTTTGACACTTCGCACCTCTAAAAATCAAAACATGGATGACACTGTCTTATTTCTTTTAGTTTTGACACATCGAACCACATGAGTTTGACTTAACCCTTCAGGCTTGATTTCTAATTTTTAATTTGACCCCACGTATCAATAAAATGACTATTCCACTCTTCTAAATTATCGACAATTCCAAGTTTTATCTAAGTAAGGTTTTTTTTGCAACTGTAAGATTGTTAGAGAAATATTAAGGAATAAAATCATCACAAGACGAAATTTCTAAAATAATTAACAAAAGTTCTTAATTTTGTTGATTGAAATAAATGTGAAATTTGAGGGATTAAAAATAATTTGAGAGATAATAATTTTTTTTTACTTGAATTCAATTGAAATATTTTAATTGACTTTAATTCAATTAAAAATATTTTTAATTTTAATTTTTAAAAATATTTCAATTGAATTCAATTAAAAAAAATTCAATTGAATTGAATTCAATTTTATTTAAAAATATTTTAATTGAATTGTAACCTTATTTTTTTAAAAGAAAAAATCTTTATAAAAAAACGATAAAATGAGTAAAAAGTCTAAGACAAAAAAAAAAAAAAAGTCTTATTTTTATTAAACAGGAAAAAAAATAATGGTCAAATTTTAGAGGTATAAAATGTCAATAATACTTTAAAAATTAAACCCATTTCACTCTCTCTCTCTCTCTGCAAGTTTGGTTCCAGGACCAAACTTGTCCTCCTCTCTCTCTCTCCTCTCGGGGTTTTTTTTTTTTTTTTTTTTTTTTTTTTTTTTTTTTAACTCTTGGCCTTGTCATGTAGAGACAAGGCAGTGTCTTATGAGAAATGCATAAATGATTTGCGTTTCTCACAAGAAACGTAAATCTTTTAGGCGTTTTTAAAAAAAAAAAAGTGGAGAAATCGTATAAACGCATAACGTAAATCCGTTTTTATATTCCTCTTTTTTGGTGAAAAACGCAGAAGGGATCTGCGTTTTTCACAAAAACGTGAATCCCTTCTGCGTTTTATAAGCCTTGTATATTTATGTTTTTGAACATCATTTTCAAAAATTTCTTTTTTAATGACTAATTATTATGTAAAGAACTCCAAATAAATTATTACAATTTTTAAACTACAATTTATTCATTAAGAATTTGACTTAATTTCACGTTTCTACCTCTATTTTAATCATCAAAACCAAATCAATTTTAAGAGCAATTTCTTGAATTTAATTATTTAATTCTAAATACACCAAATTTCTTGAATTTAATTCTAAATACGTTAGATTGATGTGAGAGAGTACATTCTTAAACTTATCCAGAAAAATGATTATTTGAGTTATACGTAAACTAACTCATACACATTTTATCGTTTTATCTTAAAAAAATCACCAATTCACCACCATAGTGAACCCCATAATGCCATATGCTCATTCATTGAATGCGGATAGGGAGGTTTGAAAAAAAGGGTTAAGATTGATAATAAGAAATGGATTTGGATAAATATTAGTGATATATTTTATTTATAATTATAAAATATTTTAATTTTATTTTTATTAAAATCCATTTTACCCTAAAAAAAAAATCACCAATTCACCACCATAGTGAACCCCATAATTCCATATGCTCATTCATTGAATTGAATGTGGATAGGGAGGTTTAGAAAAAAGGGTTAAGGTTGAAAATAAGAAATGGATTTGGATAAATATTAGTAATATATTTTATTTATAATTATAATATATTATATTTTTATTTTTATTAAAATTGAAATAATTGTCAGTAACTATAAAAGTATTTTTTACTTTATTTATATTCGTTCAGTTCCTAAATAATTGTCTTTGAGTAGTGTTTGATATGTTGAATTTTAAGTGTTGAAATTATAAGTGTTGAATTTATTAAGTGCTAAATATATTAACTATTTAATTTTTTTAATACTTTTAAAGTCAAAAAAATTATTTTTGTACAAAATTTTGTTACTAAAATAATTTTATTACTTTATTTTTCTAAGTCTCTATTTCTTTTTTTTCAATTTAGTATTTTTATCATCTATAATTTTTTTTTGTATATAACTCTTTTTACAAAATTTTACCGTATTAGTGTAAAATACTGGTTGCGATAATTAGATATTTTATGGTATCAAGTAATGAGTGCAAATCAATCGGGGGATCTGAGAGGCGATGGTTTACCATGTGGAGGATGTTAGCAGTTCGAGTCTGCTTATCTCCAACTTGTGAACTTAGCCGATACAAATACAAAGCTATATTATATGATAGCACCCTATTTTTTGATATCACACCTGATGAGAGTATTTTTGGGCTTCTCCGAGTCAGCACTTGGGACCCAGCTACGTGTCCGTCGTTGTAGTGACAGGGACACATTCCAAAATCCACAAACGCCACACTGGAGCATACACCGACTACGACTCCTCCATGGAATCTCATTTGCACCTAGGGAGGAGCGAGGAGCCCCGCAGGGATGTGCCGCTTTGAGCTCTGCGCCGTGCCATCAGTAATCAATTTTAGGGACTCAGCCGTTCATCTCGACCGACTCCCATTTTCACCTTGTTTTTTCTCTAGGACTCCACGGATCTCTGCTCTCCTCTACCATCTTATTGCCGCAGGCTTGACAAAGGTCCGCAGGCTTCGCCAAATGGGCCCAAAAGCCCAAGCCCAACGATTCTCCTAAGCGCCTCGGATTATCGGCTAAACACAGGATTTCGACTACTTAACCGTGTTTAGGCCCGACTAATCATCTCCAACGCCTATATATATCAAGGGCTATGTAAGCCTGAGGTACGCTTGAATGACTTACATTACACACAAGTTCATTTGTTTGCTTATTATATTCTGTACATTTTCTCTCTGAGCATTGATTACCACGCCGGAGGGGCTTTATCGGGACAAACCTCGGTCTGAGCCTTCTGTAGGTACACTCCCTGAGGAGCAGGATCCTGGACACAGTAGGTTAGTCCTCCCAGGACCCAACACAGCTCACTCGAGGATTTTTCAACCGATGACTCTATCTCAGCAAGAGGACCCACCTGTTATCCGACTAGACCATACTCGAGGTGTGCACCAATTTTATGCACCAACAGTTTGGCGCCATTTGTGGGAATCGAGCAAAAAGTCTTTCCTTGATCATTGTTCTCTGCTCAGCTGAGCTTGAGTGATCACAAAGGTCCAGTTAGATAGACACAAAACAAAAGAACGAGAAGACATGCCGAACAATCCAAGCGCATACTCCCTAGCTCCCACCAACGAGGATAACTGCCCCCCATGGTTAGGCAATACCATCAACTCTGCCACCTGGGGCTGCGGGACAGACCTCAGAAGTTGTGGATGCATCTCGGGTTGATCTCCTTGAACGCCAAATACAAGAGTTCAAGTTGTATGTACAACTCCTCCTCACGTGCCTACTGCTGACCCCCGTTCAGGGGGAACCATCTCTCTAGACTGCAAGGCCCGAGGAGTGACCCAAAGATCACGATACTCATGTGGAATCTTCAAATGGATTTGTGCCCGAGGGCCACCCTCCATCTTGCCATATTGGGACTACCGGCCTGGAGAGCTCCCCTCCCCCCCTCTCCGACCACGTCAAGATCCCATTATCCACGAAGACATGGTGTCAGGGACTAACCAGGGCTACCATTGGGCTCAGCTTCCCAGCCACGCAGTAAGATCCGACCTGAGGGCCCGTCGTGGGCGGGGTGATGCGCCTACCCGCCACCCTTGCGCCACCACGACGTTCGAGCAGTGGCCAAATGTGAGCATGCAACTCAAAGGCGGAGATGAGTAGCCCTCCATCTTACTAGAGATGGAGACAAGCACCTTCCAGCCTATCTCCAGTAACGACGCTCCGACCCCCTGAGTTGTGGATGATTCTCCAGATCCGCATCCCAGCTCTCGGCGTTGCAAGTGGTTCTCCACGGTTACATTTCGACCCCCTGAGTCACATTCTGGCTCCGACATCCCGAGTGATTCTCCACGGCTGCATTCCAACCCCCTGAGTTGTGTCCCAACTCTTGGTGTCGCGAATGATTCTCCTCAGTGGTACTTTGACCTCCTGAGTCGCGGATAATTCTCCAAATCAACATCCCGACTCTCGGCGTTACGAGTAACTCTCCACAAGTCTCATCCCGGCGCTCAGCGTCGAGGGTGACAACCATACCCTCTCCAGAAGTCAATAGTCTATACCCGGAGACAGACTTAGGTCATCCACCAAGGGTGGGGCATTGATTGGGTCTGAGGGCCTGCAGCCAAGTACCTCTTCCTACTAGTTGACTATGAGTCCGATGTTCTAAAAGGGAAGGTGCTCCTGCATGGACTAAATGGAGATAACCTGAAAGGGTTCTTGAATGAGCATGACTACAGAGAACTCCCCGATGACCGGCCACAGGGGTTCAACCATCGTGTTGCGCTCCTATGAACCGAGAGGATCAGCTACCCTAGGAAACCCTACTCCTAAGTTCACGACACGATTTCCTTGAAATCAGCTCGTGTCCCGAACTGGGGGGCTAGTGGACTATGGTCTTCGACAGAGACGAGAAGTTCTTGAAGTTTTTATAAACTTTTCAAAATTTTACAACTCTAAAAACTATGCTAGGCAAAGAATGACTTGGAAAAAACGTTGAGAGAAAGGAGTAGACTCTGAAGTACCCTGGTAATGCCGTTTAAAAGTTTACACGCTCGCGCGCAGAAAAACATGAATAATCGAAAAGGAGTCTACAAAATCCTAAGTCCTGAAAAGGCGATGGTCCGAGCTTAGTCCTCTCTACCCTCGTTGTGAGGGGTGTTCGTGCGAGGAGAAGTGGCGTCTATCTCGCCCTCTTCAGCCCCCTCGTCAGTATTATTCTCCTCGGCATCCTTCTGCTCGGTGCCCGTGTGCGTGGCACCGTTTGGGGCATCGGCCTCGGTGTCCCATATCTAGAACCATCAAGTTTTACGGGTACCACCCTGTCGCGCTACTGCTAGCCGGCATGGTCCTGGTAGCGACGGACACCGCCCTACTATGCTGCTCCTAGCCAGTAGGGTCTAGTGACGACCTTATCCAAGAACGTCATCCATGAGTGTCGTCTATAGATTTTACCACATCTCCCCAAGCCGGCGTCGTCTAATTCGGCTCCCCCTGTTCTGTCGTGCTGCCTCAGGCCGGCTGGGCACAGATGAGAGTCTATCCCAAATATTCCCCTCAAAAAACTCATAAGTAAAAAATATATATATATAAAATTAAAAATAAAAAATAAAAAATAAAAAAAAAAAAAAAAAAAAAAGTGGAAAAGGGCAAGCCAAGGGGCTTGCCCCCTTGGGGCTGCGCCCCACTTTGGGGGCGCAGTCCCCAGGGCGCTGGTTTGACCAGCGCCCAATTGGGCGCTGGGGACAGCTCAGCGCCCACTTTGGGGGCTGGGGTTACCAGCGCCCACTTTGGGGGCTGGGGTTACCAGCGCCCAGCATAAGTGGGCGTTGTCCCCAGCACCCACTTGGGCGCTGGTCAGCCCCGCTGGGCCGTCGCCCAGTGCACGGCGGCAATCGGAGAGCTCCCAGCCACTCGCCGTGTGCCCGCCACCCGGTGGTTCACTTTTAGTTTTTTCGCGCTGAACGTCGGTCCATGCTTAGGGCTTGTTCACGGTGAACATGTGTCACCCTAAAATTCGAAAAAATTCGGGGCCGCCCTGCCATGCTACCTGACCCCGGATCCCGGCAGTATGGGAGTGTATTTCAATTTAACTTCTCTAAAAAAGTTCAACTCTTGAAAAATCGTCGCCATGAAATCTAAAAAATTCGGGGTTGCCCTGCCGTGCTACCTGACCTTGGACCCCGGCGATATGGGAGCGTATTTTAAGGTCATCTAAAGAAGTTAAACTCTTGAAAAATTATCGCTGTGAAGTCGAAAAATTCGGGGTCGCCCTGCCGTGCTACCTGACCCCGGACCCCGGCCGTAGGGGAGCGTATTTCAAACTAGCTCCTCTAAAAATGTTCACTCTTGAAAAATCGTCGCCGCGAAATCTAAAAAATTTGGGAACGTCCTGCCGTGCTACCTGACCTCGAACCCTGACCATATGGAGGCCTATTTCGAATAAGCTCCTGAAGAAAAAACTAACTCCTGAAAAAATATCGATCAGAGGTGTTTCTTGCGCTACGAAGTCTCTAGGATGCCTGTTTAAACCAGGAATTGATATCCCTGACCGTCTCGCTTCCCTCGTCGCACAAGGCTAGGGAGGCTACTGATGAGGGTATTTTTGGGCTTCTCCGAGTCAGCACTTGGGACCTAACCACATGTCCGTCGTTGTAGTGACAGGGACGCATTCCGAAATTCACAAACGCCACACTAGAGCATATACCAACTACGGATTCTCCCTGGAATCTCATTTGCACCTAGGGAGGAGCGAGGAGCCCTACAGGGACGTGCCGTTTTGAGCTCTGCGCCGTGCCATCGGCAATCAGTTTCAGAGACTCAGCCGTTCATCTCGACCGACTCCTCTTTTCACCTTATGTTTTCTCTAGGACTCCATGGATCTCCGCTCTCCTCCACCATCTTACTGCCGCAGGCCTGACAAAGGCCCCCAGGTTTTGCCAAATGGGCCCAAAAGCCCAAGCCCAACGATTATTTCCTAAGCGCCTCGGATTATCGACTAAACACAGGGTTTCG
Source organism: Eucommia ulmoides (assembly GCA_016647705.1). NCBI lineage: Eukaryota > Viridiplantae > Streptophyta > Magnoliopsida > Garryales > Eucommiaceae > Eucommia > Eucommia ulmoides. The sequence goes on along the minus strand of CM028332.1, from coordinate 7,465,952 downwards.
ACTACTTCACCGTGTTTAGGCCCGACTAATCATCTCCAACGCCTATATATAACAGGGGCTATGTAAGCCCGAGGTACACTTGAATGACTTACATTACACGCGAGTTCATTTGTTTGCTTACTATATTCTGTACATTTTCTCTTTGAGCACTGATTACCACGCCGGAGGGGCTTCACCGGGATAAACCCCGGTTTGAGCCTTCTACAGGTACACTCCCTGAGGAGCAGGACCCTGGATACAGCAGGTCAGTCCTCCCAGGACCCAGCACAGCTCATGCGAGAACTTTTCAACCGACGACTCCACCTCAGCAAGAGGACTCACCTGTTATCCGACTGAATCATACTCGAGGTGTGTACTAGTTTTATGCACCAACAACGCCATTTTTTTGATTTAGCGGTTCGATCTATGATTTCTCATTCATGGACGTTGATAAGATCCATCAATTTAGCAACACCTTAGAATGACATAGCCTTCAAGTTAAGGGAAGTGAAGGGCGAGGTTCAAACGAGGAAAGGCTTATGGTGGTGAGTCACACATCACTTAAAAGTTTGAACAATTTTTTAGTGATTTTTATTTTTTAGGTAATTGCTTAATTTTGTTACCAAACACACTTAATTTAATAATTACTTAATTAGATTACCAAATGGGGGCCTTATTAATCTCTTTACTATGTTTCAAAATATTTGTTCACTTATTTTTTTTAACAAATAAAAGATGTTTTCTACAATAACTATGTTAATATAGGTACATATGTATTTTGGCACACTAGGTTACACAGAGCCAATATTACAAACCATAATCTTTGATTATATATAGATATCTTTGTACACCTATATATTCTGTAAACTTTACACATATCAATACACTGTCATATATTTTCTACTAATATTTCGTTTCAATTATTCTAACATGGTATTAGAGTCAAGATTATAAAAAATTGTCAATTTTTTCTCGTAATTTAATTTTTCGTGCAAACCGAGGGTTGCATTTAAGGGATAGTGTTACATTAATTTCCCACATCAATTTCTTGAGAGTTCTCCAACCATTATATAAGCAAAAAGAGTTACTCAACTTAGCAACATATGATCCATTGGTAGTGTAAATAATGGGTTCACTGTCACACCCCACCCTGGACACCTGTCATCTAGGGGGCCGACGTGACATCGACACGACGTCACCTGAGTGACAAACCAAACTAGAAAGCGACAATATGGATTCATAATTATACAATCACAAAATCAAGCCATAAACATCTTCTCTAATTAGGGACACACCCATCCCTGAATTTTAATAACAACGAAAGATAAAAACAACAACGAACCCCTCCTAGGTTTGCTTCAGGCAGCACCTCCCGAAATACTCCCTCGCTATACCATTGACGGACTCTACACAGTGCCAGTAGAGGACCGACTCCTAGCTATTTCACCTGCGAGTGTACTGCCTTCTTAATAAAAATATTTTTAAAATAATAATACATTCTAGATAATACAACATTTAAATATGGATCAAGTATAAGTGTATAGATATCACATAGCTTGTAAAAGTCTTCATAATATATGCAATGAAAATAAAGTATATATATAAGTTCCATTTTTAAACCGTCCAGTATAAATATCTTACCAATCACCATAACAAATAATAAATCACCCAGTATAAATAAAACATCACATCTCAAAAATAGCCATAGTGATCGTTTTAACCTTACGATCGGGAGTTATAATGGTACCGTACCATCCGTAGGATATGCCTTCCTATGAACACCCATCACTCCACTGAAGCAGATAATTACTGCGCAGTATAAACGTCTAACATCATTCTACCGAAGCAGATAAACATCATTCCGCCGAAGCGGATAACATCACTCCGCCGAAGAGGATAAACATCACTCCGCCGAAGCGGATCACATCACTCAATAATATCGTCTAATCAACATCGTCAAATCACCACATAATTTTTGAAAGCATCTAATTTAAATACAACCATTTTTCATCATAGATATGTATACAAATAATTTGGCGAGAAGACAGTATACTCACCTCGTTCCTTGTGCTACAAAAATCGCACCGTCCAAAGCCTACCGAGGTGTTGGCGTCTGCGAACCTAGTAATGATAGGGCCTAAATTAATATTTTATGTAAAATCACCTAGTCATGTAATGCAGGCCCTAAGTTCCGCATTTTTCCATTCCCCATATTTTATCTATGAGAATTGTTATTATTCTAATAATTTCGTCCCGTTAATTATTGCATAAAAATCTTGTAATATGAACAATTCCAAATTTATTATTCCGGTTACCAAGATTTTTATTCTAAGATTGAATTTAACAAAACTAAAATAAATTTAACGGAAAACGATATCCATTCCGAATCATTCACAGGCTGCGAGATGGATTTGAATTTTTTGTTGGGGTTAGTTGTGCAATTTCCCTCCTTTTTTTTCTTCTTCTCTGGTTCTTGGTTCTTCTCCAGACCTGACGGCCGACCCTCTCTCTCTCTCTACTCTCTCTCTACTGTTGCCGACCACCGGTAGCCTCCCACTCCTTGGCGATTCTCCCGTCGACCCTGCACCACCACCCACAACGTCAATCAAACACCACCATCGGCCACCTTGCAAGCTAACCCGCACACCCACTAGATCACTGCTCAGATACCTACGCACGCTGCGACACACACATACCGCCATGCATGTCCAATGCTAACGACACGCTATGGGACCAACGCCCCCTGCCGACGGCGACATACACACACAGCAGCACACCGTAGCCGCACCCAACTCACACCACCGTCACCGCCATTGATCGACCTCTTTTTCTCTTTCTCTCTCTCTCTCCCCGTCTCTCTTTTTTTTTTTTTTTTTTCTTTGCTGGGTTCTTGTCGACACAACACACATACGTACACACACACTAACCGGACAATCCGAACACACACACACAAACCCACACGTTGTCGGCAGAAGAAAACAGAGTACAACCCACACCGCCGAAAATTTACTAACCCAACTCGCAACACTCATGCATGCACACACCCACCAAAATAATTAGAGGAATTACACATAAATACTCACTAACCCAACGATCGTCGATGATTGGACGGCGATCAACAACTTTTGCTCACCGGCGATGCTAAGAACACATATTGCCACACCGTTGACGAACCACGCCACCAGCCGGACCACCCTCTCTCTCTCCTGGAACTGTCGACGATGTTCACACGACCACGCACACCCCTAACAGCCACGACCACACTGCCGGAAGAACGCCGATTCCAGAAAAATCGACGACCCCCCACTCCGGTTCTCTCTCTCTCTAGAATTTTTCTAATTTTTTTCCCAGATTTGATCATTTCTTTGCATGAGAGGGTATTTATTGCATGAATTTAGTGGTTAATCTGATCCTAAGCATGCCACGTCGCCCCTCGATCGCTCCCTCCTCTGGCCGGTTGAACACACACAGCGGTTATATATATATGTATATATATTTTTAAAAAAAATAGTTAAATTGCACTTTCCTCCCTCCAATTTCTTTAAGATCTTAATTTCAGTAAATTTCAATTTTAAAAAGTTTCAAAATTTATAATTTTGCCCTTAACATTTTTACTTTTTGATTTTTTATTTGCCAATTCAAATCTCAAGTTTAAATTTTTATATTTCTAAATTCCCAATTTGACCCCCAACTTTTGATTTGAATTTTAATCAATAAAATTTTTATCCTAAAATTTTCTAATACTCTATAATACAACTACTTATGACGTACGTTATACAATTTAGGCCTTACATTCACACTCATCATAGGTTTTAAAAGAAAAGATAGAGATATCATATGTCATATGATTACGACAGGCAAAATAAAAATATTTTTTGATGGTTTCGTTGAACGCTATAAAGTCTGTCTCGTTGATAAAAGATTCACTTAGAATTGTAATATTGACTGTGAAGAGACATTTGCTCCAGTTGCTATACTCACATATGTCTGTACTTTTGTTGTTGACAATCGTAAATTGACTATTTTTCAGATGGATGTCAAGAATACATTTCTCAACAACAATCTCCTAAAGAAAGTTTACATACATATCCCTCTTGTCTTAATTGTTCCTCAACACAAATCCTAATGCCTCCGTGGTGCCTTTCATGTTCTCAAACAAGTTTCACATGCTTGATTCACTAAATTCAACACCACCATCTACTAGTTTGGGTTCACAACCAATGCTTGTGATTCTGCTCGTTTCTTTGGCAA